>CAOLHI010001952.1:0-310664 GCA_948474755.1 Ctenosaura bakeri | reverse complement strand
CACTGGAGAAGTAACAGATAAAGTAAAAGCTTTTCTAATCAGTAGAGGAAAAAAAATCCAGGCTGCATTTTAGTGAGAAAACACCTTTGACTGCTGGTTTCCAACAGGAAAATCAGCACACATCTCAAAATATGATTCTCTCTTGCAAGGCTTAATTTGAGTCAGGGATGAACCTTGAGATCAGCTTTCAGTGTTCCGGCTCATCCCTGGAAGTTAGTTCTGAAAGAGTGGGGGGGGGAAGGGGGGACAGAGAGAGATAGACAGAGAGGGGAGGGAGAGAGAGAGAGAGAAGAGAGAGAGAGAGAAATAATAAGCAGAGTGCCTCTGAGCATGAGCAACGTCATTTCTTTGTTCAATGCTACTCACTCACCAAAAAAAAGGGGGGAACAAGGATAGGGAGAGAGAGAGAGCAGAAAAAGATATATTATGTATTTATTATATTGAGCCTGTGAGCAGGACCAAGAGAAGGCCTTCACCTGTGGATCTTACAGCTCTGGCAGTTTGTATAGAGAGATACAGTCTTTCAAACAGTCTGGACCAAAGCTGTACAGGACTTTATGGATCATGACCAACACTTTGAATTATGCCCAGAAACGAACAGGTAGCCAATGAAGCTGTTTTAACAAGGGAGTTATATTCTCCCTGTAACTGACCCTGGTCAACATTCTGGCTACCGCATTTTGAACCTGCTGACATTTCCAAACAGTTTACAAAGGCAGCCCCATGTAGAATGATTTACAGTAATCCAACCAAGATGTAATCAAAGTGTGTGTCACTGTAGCCAGATCTGACATCTTAAGGAACAGGTGCAGCTGGACACAAGTTTTAACTGTACAGATGTACTCCTGGCCACTGCTGAAACTTGGGCATCCGGGCTCAGAGTTGAATCCAGAAGAACACCCAGGCTGTAAGCCTGAGATTTCAGGGGGAGTGTAACCCCATCCAGCACAGGCAAAACTCCTATTCCCTGATCTGTCTTTTGACTGAGCAGGAGCATGTCTGTTTTGTCTGGATTAAGCTTCAATTTATTTGCCCTCAACCAGTCCATTATTGACAGCAGACATTGGTTCAGTATCAAGACAGCTTACTTGGATGGAAAGAGAGAAAGAGTTGAATGTCAACAGCATATTGGTGACTGAACCCAAAAACTCCAGATGGCCTCTCCCAGTGATTTCATGTAGATGTTAAACAACATGGAAGACAAAACAGAGCCCTGAGAGACCACACAGGCCAATGGTCATGGAATTGAACAGGAGTCCCCCAGCACCAGCTTCTGAGTTTGTCCCTCCAGAAATGAACAGAACCACTGCATGACAGTGCCCTCAAGTCTCATCCCAGAGAGTCAGCCCAGAAGGATGCCATGGTTGATGGTAACAAAAGCCACTGAGAAGTCCAGCAGAACCAACAGGGACACCCCCCATCTAGTTTCCTGCATAGGTCATCCACCAAAGCTGTCTCCGTCCAATAACCAGGACTGAAGTCAGATTGAAACAGATCTAGATAATCTGTTTCATCTAGAAACCCTTGGAGTTGGGGGGCCATAGGCTTCCCACTATCTTGATCTATTCTCAACAGAAGAGAATAATTTGGCAAATCTGTTTCTAGACACAATTGTGTAACTGAATCCTTCTTGACCGAGAAAATAAATACTATAATTAAACAAACAAATGTTAGCATATGGAAAACTGGCAATGAAATAAAATATAACAAAATCCAAAACCCACAAAACAGTGATACTTTTATTGGGCGAACTAAAAATGTACAAAATACATCATGGAGACTTTCGAAGCTTCACTGGCTTCTTCATCAGCTTAAAGATGTCAATAATCACAGAGAAGAAAAGTGATACTGTTAAGAGTCACAGGTCAGTTTTTCTCAGATGTTACCTCTGTTGTCAGTTAAGATTGTCTAGAAGATTATTGATGCAGGCAGAGGTTGCTTCCACTCTTAGTCATGTGAGTATTGGGTACAAAGAGCAATAAAACATAAGCAATAAAATTTCAGCTCCATTAGCAGTAAGATGTAACTTCTACTGAGATCCAGAAAAATTCTGTCCTATGCAAAGCTAGCTGCTCTTTCTTAGGTATGATGTATTTTGTACATTTTATTTGGCCCAATAATGGTTGTCACTGTTTTGTGGATTTTGGCTTTTGCTTTATTTTGCTACATGGCCAACACACCTACCCCTGAATATGTAATCACAGAAAAGGCTAGGCTAGCAGTCTTCTCCCTCACCAGATAAATTACCTGTGAGAACGATTTTAAGAGAATTTATTTACTTATTTATTAATGAAGGAGCATTCAATGAAATGAGCTATACTTGCAGTTAGAAGTTGTGTGGCACACATATAGGATTATCATACCTCTAACTTCTTCTTGGAGAACTAGGCCTCAGTATGCCCAATGCAAGTACAGTGGGCCCTCCTCTTGCCCAACCTCCACATGCATGGTCATATGAAGTGTCACGTTGCATTATAGTTAATGGATGCAGCAGGCATGTGCCTGCATTGCCATAGGTGCACACATGTCACATCCATTGACTATAATGGGACATGATTATTTTATGCAGGAGTTCTTGGAACAGAACTCCCACATGGGTACAATATAATGACAATGGGAGTCATGATATATAAGATGGGTTTCCCCCATATTCAGTTGACCTTTCCAAATCCTGCCTAAATGCTCCCAAAGGAAGCAATCTGCGATGCATTCACAGGTTCACATAACATTGGCAGTATTTAAACAAGCACATGAGACCTAGGAGGTGGGAACAAGAGAAAAAAAACTTTTCTTTTAGTCACAGAATCAAGCAGAAATTAATATTTTAAAACCTACATCCTTGAAATGTATGTGAGATATCTGTTTGAGAAGTTTGGGTTTATGGGATCTGCCTATGCAAACGTTTTCTAGATGCACAGGCCTGTTAAGGGGGCAAGAAGGTACAAACTCATACCCATACCTCTCTGGCCTCTTTAAGTACCACATTTTTTCACAAACATTCCCTAATATAAATAAAATGGGAGGAGAAGAAGGAACTACCTAGTCTTCAGGTCTTTGGATTTGAATGATCTTTTCCCTGATAACTTGGTAATAGTTATTGGAATATTTTGACACTATGGAATGGGTTATGTCAAGACTCATGGAGAGCAAATTTGAGACAAGTTTCATACATTAGTCACCTTAAGTTGATAAAACTTGTAAAGACAGGAATGAAGACATATGGCACAAAAGATGATGTATAGATTGATGCCATATGCACACACAGTGACACTTGGGAGTTTTCGCTTCCATTAAAAGCAAACCTCAATTCTTGCCTTTGAAAATATAAGTAAACGATAATGTCACTCTTGGTGCACAAATGAAGGCAGATGGCTGTGATCAGGTATCCTGGGTTCTATTATCAATTCTGTTTGACATCTCTTTGGATTTTACAGCTCAGGCAGATTATAAATAGGACTGAACAACTAAATATAACTGTGATGCAGAAGACCCACTTGACTGAAACAGTCCCCATACAAAATACCTCAATAACTGCCAGATTGTGCTATCCTATATACTAGTGTAGAGAACGCATAGATCATTCAGATATTGTTGGACTCCAACTCCATAGCATTCACCAATGGATAGGATTACAGTCCTATGGAAGACCATGCATTCCCCACTCCAATATACACTTTAATTAGTAACCTAACTAGTAGAAGTTTTGCTTTCTTCAGACTTTTCGGAAAAGCTCTGAGAACTCCAAAATAGCATGGTTATGTTTAACTGCTGTTGTTATTTTGAACTTAAATCATCTAGTTTTCTCAAAATCATTCTATCATCAATAATAATCTGAAAAAATATTGACAATGTTATCAAATAAATGTTCAGTATGACATAAATGGAAGCATTAATTTTAGTAATAATGTTGTTGTGACAAAGATCTGGGGGTGGGCTATCTGCAGTGCCAAGCCAGCTGGGAAAGGAGGTAGCTAGGCAACCAGAATAGCATCTCGGGAGAGAAACCCAGCCCAGTGGCATGTGGAAGGGGCTTGTGGCTGAGAGAAAAAGTTATATAAAGCCAAGTACCTGTGGGTATTCATTCCCGCAGCAAGAGCCTAGCAAGGAACTAAGGAGTAGTGTCCCTCAGTCAGTCAGAGAGTGTGGCTGTTTTGGGAGGTTTAGTTCTCAGTGGAAGCCTAGCAAGAGGCAGAAGAATAATTAAGCCCTACTAGGATCTGGTCAGAGAATGTGACCTAGACTGAGAGCTTAGCCTTTGGTGGGAGTCTACCCAAAGTGCTGTTACATGATAGTTGTGGGTCTTATGATCATCTAAAGACATACTTGAACTATTCCTGAGCAGTGAGTTAATGGTTAATACTATCTGAAGACTGCACTGAACAAATGTATCAACGTTGAACTGCATATGAACCCTAATAGGCTATCTTATTCTGATTGTTATTTTAATAAATGTTACCGTTTATTTTTGTAAACTCTGACTTGGCTTGAGTTGGATACAGTATATAAAGTAACACAGACAACTCACTACCATAAAACAATTAAGTGATTCTAAATAAACATTGAAAACCCTCACCCTTTTATACAATGGTGGAATTGGAAGGCAGAGCTGTGTGGTAAAGACAGGGCACCTGATCAGATGGTGAACGGTCACACCAATCTGGGAGAAGTAAGGGTCTGTCACAGATGTATTTCCTGTTTTTAATATCCTGTAACTACTTTTTTAAAAGTGGGAAGAGAACAGGAAAATGCTACACTTATATTAACAAGTAAATTCAGTCAAACACTTCATTACTTCACCTAATATCATGCTAATGCCTAAATTACAGAACAAGTTGAAGAGGTTTATGTCCTGTTTACGGCCGAACAACACTTTATAGAGATCCTGTCAAAATATGGAGTGAAGTGGTGAAAGATTAACCACGTGTCCTATTTCGCTTCAATGAAAGTGAAGTTTTTGCCCAGGTAAGTTCTGGAACATGATATACCTCTCATTTGTCAGGCCAAACAACCAATAGGGAAATGCATACTCCAAAACCGAAAAGGACCAAAACCATGCAGCAATCAGGATCACATCAGCAATAGAGGATCGGAATAGAATGGATCAAGTCAAATGAATGGAAGGGACCTTCTATCTCATTGATCCTAATGATGCTAGACTGCTGACAGCCACCCTTCTGCTGAGGATAGGGGAGCCATCATGATGTAATTAATACTATTAACAGCTATTCAGTCCCAGTAGACTATTATCATCCTATAAAAGCACAAAATGCATGGTTCCACGCAATCTACTGGTTTTTCTTGAAATTTGACCCCTGCCAGCATTTTAATCAAAAGACAAAACTTAACCAACATGCCCATACATACCATAATGGTAAGCATCACATTAACTGGCAAGCAAAACAGCATTGAAAACACAAACTAACAATAAATGAAAATAACCTTAACTAGCACTGGAGTGGTAGCTTGTATCAAGTAAGCAAGTTCCTTAATTCAATGCACATGACACCACAGTGGACTAGGAGTCACTGTAATTCCATATTACTTTGCCAATACTTAAAGTAGCTCTAAGAGAAATGGCACTGGCAAACGTGGTGGCAACTCTCTAATTCAGTACACTGAATTTAGCCCCCATGCACCATGCATCAGAGGCTATCTGGGTTTTTTTTCGGGGGGGGGATATGGCTGAAAACTGCAACCCTTCTGGGTTGGGCTGGTCATGGGCTAAACTCGATTAGCCACTTCTGATGTCTGTAGGAGTACCAGTTCATTGCTGAATACACAATTCCAAATATACTTAAGATGTTCACAGCCTTTGATAAGGGATTATTAAGAACTAGGAACAAAAGGTTTCACAAAGTGATGACTGGACTGTTGGACCAACTGGTAATAAACCTTCCAAACAATTTTAAAGATGGGGCCAGAGAGAGGAGGTATAAGGATAGTTCCTTCACAACCAACAGTAAGAACAACAAAAACCACACACAATCAAAATTAAATTACATAGTATAATATAACAAGCTATAGATTCATTAACTAACATAGAATTGTTTAATTCTTCAGAAAATTTTAATCACAAGCAGAGTACTGCAATGCATTCTGCAATAAGAATCACTTGGAAAATGAGGTTCTTCTTAAAGGTTTTGAATGAATAATTCATGATACATGGACAAAAAACAAAACAAAACAAAAACAATTGGCAGACATATGTGAACTGCTCTTGATATCACATATTTTAGGCCAGAAAATCAAAAGAATCAATAAAACCAATACAGGGTAAAAAAAAAAAAAGTGAGTATGTTATGGAAGAAGGGTCTGGAAGGAGGAGAATCATCATCATCATCATCATCATCATTTATTTATATAGCGCCATCCATGTACATTGTGCTTTATAAGTAAAACAAAAAACAGTGGGTTCTGCAAAGGGTGTACAATCTAACATATATGTTTATGCACACACACAGATGCAAGGAAGGAATAACAAAAAAGATTAAAATGTAACTGTAAAACATATTATAACAAAATAAAATCTGGTCTATTCAAGAGAATCCTAGAAAATGCCTTAAGACATTTCTATTTCCCCCCCCTGTGTTTTCCTCCTTTATTCTGAATCACATACTTAATATACATTAATATATGCTATATTACAATATTATTACAAAGAATTTTTTTAAAAACAATTGCTTTTTCTACCTATCTATCCCCTGCAACCCCACAAACAGCTGACAGAAGATCAAGACCCCTTCTGTATCACAAAGTATTTTCAGAGTTATGGGATATAACCTTAGTCAAATTTATCACATCTTTGTACCCTGATTTTTCTTTTGCTTTCTCAATCACCATTTTCCAATTATCACTTCATGATTCTTTACTATATTGTCCCCTACACTTTAACCTTCTTTTCCTAAGGAAATCAAATAATATAGCTTCTTTAACAAATAAAACTCATTCCAATTTGATTTCTTTTCCCATCCTAAAGCAATAACTGCACTAGTGGCTTTTAAAATTTGTTTTATTACATAACTTTCATTCCTGTTCAGGCCTATTATCTCTAAGTTAAGGGTTAAACAATTTTCTTTACTTACTTACTCTCTCCCTATTAGTATATTTGTTTTTTAACTTCTTTCCAAAAAGACATTTATAGTAATAAAATAATAGAAAACATTCTCTTTCTTATACCCTTTTTTTTTAAAAAAATATGTACATAGATATAGAATTGATTGTATTTGCATGTTAAGCTATATAGTTATTAACTCTTGTAAAATTTCAGTGTAAAAACAGGAACCACCTGCCACTGATGTATTTATACTGAGTGGTGTCCAACTGTGCCTTCTACTTAAATACCCTGAAAGCACCAGATCCCTCCCAATCTTGGAAGCTAAGTGAGGTCAGGCCTGGTCAATATTTGGAACGGTGACTGCCAAGGAATACCAGAAACTGCATGTTACATTTCAGAAGCATGAAATGTTTTTTCAAGACACATGCATATACACTGTTTCCACAGAGCTTGGAATGGAGAAAGGAATGATGCTACTCCTTGCTAGCTGGCTGCAGTTCTTTACAGACTGATAATGCGCTTCCCTATTCTTCTTTACAACAGGGGACAGGTTCTGCACTGCTAAATCCTTTCTTCCCTCAATGTCTACTCAACCTATTCAGACCTAGTTGATTTATTTCATATTTTCATAATATACTCTTCCACTCACACATTTGTGCTTAAATTATCATATGTAAATAAGTAGTCTGCAATAATCAATTAGAGAAGTTGAAAACATTTCTGAACATTTCATTTCTGAACCACTTGCAATAATCTTTGAGAACTCTTGGAGAACAGGAGAAGTCCCAGCAGACTGGAAGAGGGGAAATGTCATCCCCATCTTCAAGAAGGGGAACAAAGAAGAACCAAATAATTATCACCAGGTAAGCCTGACATTAATTCCAGGAAAGATCCTAGAGCAAATCATTACACAGTTAGTTTGTAATTACTTAGAAAGCAATGCTGTAATCACTAAAAGCCAGCATGGATTTCTCAGAAATAAGTCATGCCAGAGTAATCTTATCTCTTTTTATGATAGGATTACAAGCTTGATAGATGAAGGGAATGCTGTAGATGTATCATATCTTGACCTCATTAAGGCCTCTGACAAAGCTCCACATGACATTCTTGCAAAGAAGCTAGTAAAATGCAGGCTGGACAGGGCTACTGTTAGCTGGATTTGTAATTGGTTGACTGACCACACCCAAAGGATGATCAACAATGGCTGCTTTTCATCCTGGAGAGAAGTTACTAGCGGGGTGCCACAGGGTTCTGTCCTGGGCCCAGTGTTGTTCAATATCTTTATCAATGACTTGGATGAAGGAATAGAAGGCATTCTCATCAAATTTGCAGATGACACCAAATTGGGAGGGGTTGCTAATACGATAGAGGACAGGATCAAAATTCAAAATGACCTGGACAGATTGGAGAGCTGGCTGAGGCTAACAAAATGAAATTCAACAGAGAGAAGTATAGAAAAAATGGAATGCACAAATATAGGATGGGGGGCATGTGGCTGGATAACAGTACGCGTGAAAGGGATTTAGGAGTCTTAATAGATCACAAGCTGAACATGAGTCAGCAGTGTGATGCAGCAGCCAAGAAAGCCAATGCAATTCTCAGCTGCATCAATAGGAGTATGGTGTCTAGATCGAGGGAGATACTGGTACCACTCTACTCTGCTTTGGTTAGACCTCATCTTGAATACTGTGTCCAGTTCTGGGCACCCCAATTCAAGAAGGATATTGACAAGCTGGAGCAAGTCCAGAGGAGGGCGACCAAAATGGTGAGGGGCCTGGAAGCCATGCCCTATGAGGATAGACTCAGAGAGTTGGGTATGTTTAGTCTGCAGAAGAGAATGTTAAGAGGGGACATGATGATGTTTAAATATTTGAAGGGATGCCATGTAGAGGAGGGAGAGGGCTTGTTTTCTGCTGCTCCAGAGACCAGGACAAGGAGCAATGGATTCAAGCTGCAGGAAAGGAGATTCCACCTGAACCTCAGGAAGAACTTCCTGATGGTCAGGGTTGTCTGGTAGTGGAATATGCTGCCTCGGAGTATAGTGGAGTCTCCTTCCTTGGAGGTTTTTAAGCAGAGGCTGGATGGCCATTTGTCGGGAGTGCTTTGAGGGTGTTCCTGCATGGCAGGGGGTTGGACTGGATGGCCTGTGTGGTCTCTTCCAACTCTACCTTTCTATGATTCTATGAGTCAGCAGTGTGACGCGGCAGCCAAGAAAGCCAACGCGATTCTTGGTTGCATTCATAGGAGTATTGTGTCTAGATTGAGGGAGGTAATGGTACCACTCTATTCTGCATTGGTTAGGCCTCATTTGGAATACTGTATCAGTTCTGGGCACCTCAATTCAAGAAGGATGTCAACAAGCTGGAGAAAGTCCAGAGGAGGGCAACCAAAATGGTGAGAGGCCTGGAAGCCATGCCCTATAAGGATAGACTTAGAGAGCTGGGTATGTTTAGTCTACAGAAGAGAAGGTTAAGAGGGAACATGATAGCTATGTTTAAATATTTGAAGGGATGTCATGTTGAGGAGGGAGCGGGCCTGTTCTCTACCACCCTAGAGACTAGGACAAGGAGCAATGGATTCAAGCTGCAGGAAAGGAGATTCCACCTGAACCTCAGGAAGAACTTCCTGACAGTCAGGGCTGTCCGACAGTGGAATATGCTGCCTCGGAGTGTGGTGGAGGCTCCTTCTTTGGAGGTTTTCAAGCAGAGGCTGGATGGCCATCTTGTCGGGAATGCTTTGATCTGTGTTCCTACATAGTAGGGGGTTGGACTGAATGGCCCCTGGGGTCTCTTCCAACTCTATGATAAAACATCTTGCCACTTCTGCTTCTCCATCCTTTTTTCATATCTAAATATCTTTCCTTTTTAATCAACCAAAAGCATACATCTCCACAAGCCCACATATCCCAGGCATGTCTTGGTTAGACGCAGTGGTTGGCTAAACCTGGGCCTACCTGTGCCGAACTGAAACTAAGCAAGTCTTGAAGCTATTTCTCACTTGACAACTATTTCAATTGTTCCAACAATCTGAATGACTCGCTCCTCTGCTATTTGCATTAACTTTACCTTATGGCAGTGACAATTGCTTTTCAGGTTCTTACTCTCTCACTCACTCTCACTTTCCCTCTCTAACATAAAGATGCACATATACCTTTTATAATTATCCGAAGCATTTTCCCCTTTGTTCTTTAGATGGAAAAAACAGAGCAGCTCACAGAGATTAATTCAGCAGTTCATGTCTTCAGATGTACAATCTAAGGCCATTTCTGCACTAGACTGTTATAGCACTATTATTCCGCTTTCAACATCTTATGGAATCCTGCGGTTTGCAGCTTAGGGAGGGGCCACCTGGCCCCTCTTTAAACTGCAAACCCCAGGATTCCATAGGATGTTGAAAGCGGAATAATAGTGCTATAACAGTCTAGTGCAGAAATGGCCTAAAAGTCATGACACACAAGGAATAGGGACTCAGAGGAAAGAGGAACAACCAAAAACAGGCGCTAATATTTTATTAAGAAGCTCTAATAATTCTTTCTAACTGGGAAGGGCAACACAATCTCTTTGTCCCACTACCACAGCAATCTTCTGTGGGGGCAGCACCCTAGTGCCCCTTGGTACTCTGGCAGAGTGTGCTTCTCTTCAGCTCTGCATGCTCCCATAAAATTCCACCAGTTCCAAACCATATAAATGGGTAAATGAACAGCCATTAAAATGACTCTGAGCAGAGACAAGCCATCCTAGGAAATTAAAAAGACAAAAAAGGCAATCTGAAGGGGTAGGAACATAAGACCAGTGGGCAGCAAGACTGGTGGAGTTAATGACTGAGAAACTAAACAGAGCCAGTAAATTAGTAAGTGCTAGAAATACTGACATTTTAATTTATCTTATATGGTAATTTCTTTGTATACTCCAGCTAGCTACAAGGTGCTTCTGGGAGTCAGTTGAGAGGAATGAATTTGTGTAAGACAGGTTATTTAACTATCTAAATGTTAAAAGGATATAATGAGATTACTGCTATTTCAGAAGAGAGAAGAAAGTTGAATTAATTGTGCACCTCACATTCCTTTCACAAAAAAAGGATCCCACGCCTCCTAAAAAAGTAGTCTATTGGCAAAATTTGACATGGCAGGGAGGGGTAGTCACGCATACTGACTCTCATGTCTGCCCTGCTCACATATGCAGCAGGGGCGCTTTATCCTTTCTTTACAATGAAAAGGGGTGTATAAATGTAAATAGTGTGTCTATGCCTTTTGCTGTTTTGCTCTGTTGTTTGACAGCTATCCCTTGGCAGCCTTGTTATGTTCAGGTTGATCCTTCATTGCCGGTTATCAGCAACGATCTCCGAATTTATTTTGTGGCTCGGATTCAGCAACTTGGATAGATTCTTAAAAGTCTGGAACAATAACCAGAGTGGATTCACTGTACTCATGACATGGAAGCCACTGGCGGTCTTCAATGAACAATCCTCCCACCAACAGCAAACATCTGGGACAAATAAGCCCATTTTTTTTCCTCAGAGAAGAATGTTATTTTTCCCTCCCCTCCCCTCCCCTCCCCTCCCTCCGTCCGTCCGTCCGTCCGTCCGTCTGTCTGTCTTTCTTTTTAAACAAAAAGTAATTTCTCTGTCATGAAAACTGTTTGATATATGCAAAACATTAGGAGTCAGTTCCTATGATAAAATGTTTGGTTCTTTAGTTGCAGGTATGGTGGTGGTGGTGGTGACGCTTTAAGTGGCCAGCATGTACAAAAACACAAGAAACATCATGAAAAAGACAGACTATTCCACGCCAAGTGAAAAGTGCCCTTCCTTCCTATATGGATCATGCTTAAGCTTCCCTCCAGCTTCCGACTGCATAACATGAGAGCACCTTTAATCCTATAGGACTGTTTGCATATATTTTTGACATGCCAAAGCTCATGTTTTGCTCTTCTGTGTGAACCTTTTTTAAAAGGCAGAGAAGAATGAGATTATTTGGCTGCAACATCCTAAAACCATGCTTCCTTCAGTGTCACCTCTCTTTCACAACCTGTCTGCCAGATATACCCAAAAACTCCTCCTACAAGACGACATGTTTTCATGATAAGTCCTTTGGGAGCCAATGAATCTTAGAGACAAACAAGCCACATGTGCACTCTTACCATGTCAGATTCTTGAGCCTGGACACAGGCAGGCAAGGGAAAGTCTTTATGTTTGCTGGGATGACTCTATGAAGAATATATAACTGTTTTACACTGAATATTGACACAGGTCTAAATTTCATATGCTGTAGTTTTAACTTTTGATGGTATTTTTACATTTATTGAAATGAAATGTTTGCAGTGTTTCGGTGACTATGTTTACATTTCTAGGTTCTAAGAGAATATATAAATATTTTAATTAAACTGAACAATAAGAAATAAGGAACCAGAGTGATATAGTGGAACATTAGACTATGACTCTGGAGATCAGTGTTCAAATCCCGACTCAACCATGGAAATCTGTTGGGCAAGTCACACTCTCTTAGCCTCAGAAAAAGGCAAAGGTAAAACATTCTGCACAAAACTGTGCCAAGAGAACTCCATGATAGGTCACTTTAGAGTCACCATAATGGCTTGAAGGCACACAACAACAGTAACAAGTAAAGACTAGATGGCCAGGAGGTTTGTTTGAGCCTAACGCAGGCAGCACCAACAAAGGTGCAACGAAGAAGCAGAAGGAGCTTTGAGAGCAAAACTGGAAAATTTGTATCTCAGAGAACTGTTAGACAGTTTCCAAGAGTTAGTGCTGCCTTCTGAAGCAGCATCTGTACAGAAACTGTTTCCCTGCTGCTGTCATCTGCCCTAAATTCCTACCACAGCCTCTATACAAGATGCTGCTGTTGTAATATAAATCCCAGAAGCCCTAATGAGCCTACCCAATGATGGGGACTACTGGGAGTTAAAAGTCCCAAAACATCCAAAGGTGTAAGAAGACACCTTTGGTGAGAATAATTTCTTACATATTTTCTTGAACAGAATCAAAAGATATTGCTGTGCTGAATGTCTTTGAGTCACTTGTTTCACCTAAAAAGGAGGGAGAGACTTTAAAGGAGCTTAAAATTGTCCAGAAGTAATTTCTCCATTGCAGTTTGTCTTTTCTGCACCTTTCCTGCCACCCCTTGCTTCAGCATCTTTGTGAATTTCTCCCCATGAGTATTCCTGTTTCTCACCATGTAATACAAAGCAATCAGGGAGCATGTTGTGAACACTGAATAGCCTATCTGACCTGACATTGTGGCACTACTAAAGGGAAAATTAAGATAACTCAGAGGAACAGCTATACTTTCTGTATCAATCTTCCCTAGGGATTGGGGAGTAGAGTGAGACAGGGTCTGGGTATATATTAAGGGAGAAAGAAGAAGGTGGTTGCTATGGGTGTTAATGCTATTACTGTGACTACCACTCTGCACAGAGAAGATTCTTTTCCTAAAGATCCACCTACTGCATGGCTATTTGCCCCCCAGACGACAAACCTCTTCAATTACACATCTCAAGCCACTGATGAAATTGTGCAATAGTTTGCCCCAATTGCAGCCCTACCCCAGATCTGTGGGGTGGGGAGCCGTTTTGACTTAGTGACAGTAGAAGGACAGTGGACAAACCTTTAGCAATTTAGATTGTTCCTAGGCACAGAAAGAAACCAGTAGAATACTCACAGCATTCATTTTATTTCCAAGAACTATACGGAAGATTTGGTAAAATCATTAAGATCCCTCCCCCTCAATTGCCGCCACTTCATCACTACTCATGTATGTTTTCAGGCATGATCTCCATAGAGATACTAAAAATTATCTGGGACAGAGGGATTTCAATATTCATCACACTGTTTAATTTGCACTCTTCCACAGAATAGCTATCAGGAGCACTCTGAATGTTATGGCCTTTTCAACACTGATTCATTTAGCAAACATGGAGAGAATTATGAAAGGTTTGATAAAAGCAAAGAAACATGCTAACCCTCTTACACTCAAAAATTAGCAGTAACGATTATCTTTTAGTTGGTCTTTTGCCTTAAGCATAGGATCCTAAATTGGAAACAGAAATAAAAGGTCTGAAAAACATTATGCTTCTCCCCCCTCCACATCCATATTAGAATTCAAAGTCCAGAGAATTTGATATATTCTCTGATTAAAAGCTCTCATTAAAGACTTGAGCTTTGCTAATATGCAAGTTGCTCATGCCACCTGCCTATATATAATGGTGGCACAGTGGTCCCTACCACATTCATAAGGAGTAGTTGCATCCTGGAACCTGGAATGGAGGAAATAATTATTTTACAGGCCAATAATTTAGTGAATATATGGGCTAATTCAACCAGGAGCTAAATGTAGCACTGAAGTCACTAAGATGGCCACACATCCTTAAGGGCACATTTGAGGAGTGAGTTGAGCCAAGGGGGACCACGCTGAGCAAGGTTGGAAGAAAGCTGAGCTCAGTGAGGTCCCCCCTGCTTTTTCATTTACTGTTGTTGAAACTTGTATTTACAAGTGCAGAATCACAAAATTGCAGAATCTTAGAATTGGAATGGGGCTACAAGGGTCATCCTGTAACAATCCCCAGACATGCAGAAATATACAGCTACAGCACTCCTGAAAGATGCCTATCCAACCTCCAGAGAAGGAGAGACCATCACCCAACTTCCATAAACCCTGGTGGTAGCCCTGAAAAGCTGACTACTGGGGTGCGTGACTAGGGAACGAGCCATAGACACTTCTCACTCAGGTTGCTGTTTAACTTGAGTTCAGCCCTCTGCATCATATTTTATAGGGACAGCTCTTTATCTGAAGGACTGTCAGAAGACAGTTCTGGTTTTGAAAGTATCATCTATTTGAAGGTCTGCCCTGTCTGCACTTTTTTAAAAATAAAGCACTCTAAGAAGGGATAGCAGAGACCTTGAAGTTACCTATGAAAAGCATGTGGACAAGAGACTGAGCAGGCACACAAGGAGTCCTTTCATACTACACAGTTAGAACTCTGTGATTCCACTTTACCTGTCATAGCAACAACCTATGGAATCCTGGGATTTGTAATTTGGTCAGAAGCATCAATGGAGCTCTCTGAGTGAGAATTCTAAATGCCTCTCCCTAAACTACAAATCCTAGGATTCCACAGGATGGAACCATAACTGTTAAAACAGAACTACAGCTTTAAATCTGAATAGTGTGAAAGGACTTCTGATTACTCTCTTCCCCACTATGGTGAGGCACATTGTATTTTTATTAAACTTATAGTAACTACTTCTAAATGTACATACACAGTTCACAATGTCAGTACCATAGGAACATGGTGGCAGGGGAGCAATTCGCCCTGGGCGGCAATGTTTCTGGGGCATCCTGGCCCACAGCCACACCCCCACGTGCCCATAGCCATCCCCCTGTGCGTTCTGGCCACGCCTCTGGGCACCCTGGCAGCGCCCCCACACAACACAGTCACATCCCCCACAGTGGCCCTGCCCCCCCTGCTGTAGCCCTCTCTCCCGCCCCCCCTCCACACACACTCCAAGCTCCGCCACTGAATAATATATGCCTGTTGGTGCATGGTTTTGTGGCTTTCCTTTCTTGAGGATGGACCTCATATAATGGTCACATAGTAGTAACAGAAGAACACAGATGAGAACATATCACTGATGACAGCCATGTTCTACTACTGGCAGAGTTTTTAAACAGTTCCCTCCGCAATTAAAAAAACCCAGAATTTTTCACCAATTAAAACTGATTGCCATCAAATATTGGTTATTCTGTATATCTCTTGCACAATGCTAATGAGATTTATAAGATATACAAGAAAAATGACTTTGAAATCAAAGTTGAGGTATAATATAATTTAGCTTTCTGCTAACTTGAGCCTTGCAGAAGGTTCGATTCCCTGCTTGGCCACAGATACCCACTGGGTGACACTGAGTGCATCACACACACTCAGATCTCAAGAAAACCCTGTGATACAATCACTGTAGGGTCACCTTAAGTGAGAAAAAACTTGAAGACACAACAACAACAACAACAACAACAACAACAACAACAACAACAACAGCAACAAATGTATGAGCAAAGTCAGTCCTCCTTGAAATTTCTGCATCATTTATGGAACAAAAACTCTGATTTCTTTCTGTGATATTTTGTGATAGCTTAACATCAGAGATTTTCAAAATATGCCTCCCAGAATGCTGTTGGACTGCAACTCCCAGCAACCTGTACTTTGACTATACTTGATTTGCATAAAGGAAACTAAAATAAAGGTGTATCCTTGGGGTTTATAAGGGTATTTCATTATCTCATTACTTTTCAAAGTAATGGTTTCAAGTTAGTCCAAGTATTTCCCTAATTTATCAGTTTCACTGATCAACCAATATTACAATATATTAATCAGTAAATATGGATATGAACGCTTCATTGCCTTGTGAAACTGCTCCAAGTCTCAATATCATGCTAGGGACTCCTTGAACTAGAGACCCTTGAATCAGGACCTCCAGATTCCATATCCTCAAAATCTACACCTCTACAGCCACCATGAAAAGGAGCCAACCCCTCTATGCCAGTGATCTGCATCCCCATATTAACTTCCAGTGCAGACAATGACCCTGAAGGTAATCTTCCAAAAGGAGGACAAACTATAAGTCCCATGACAAAAGACTGCTCATCAAGGCCCTTCCCCTTAAGCAGTAGAGCTTTTTATGTCCTGCTGTGGGCCTCTTGTCAAATTGAGGCCAGTATAGGAAGAGAGAGAAGGGAATAGCAAAATAATTGGTTCCAGCTTTAATGTCCCAGAAACTCACTAAGATTAGGATACTGAACAGGAATATCAGAGTGCATCTGTAGGCTTAATCCTAGTCCATTCCTCCCTTGTTAACCAGTGGTGCCAACTTGGATGATGGATCAAGGAAGGTCTTTCTCTGTTTCTCAGCCTGGCAAGCAGCACACTACTTGTTGTTTTACTACACAGGCAAAATAATCCAGATATCTGTACCCTGTATAATGCACTAAATCTTGGTAGCCAGTGGCTGGGGTGAGAAAGAAAGTGATCACTGTGTCCAAAATGTCCCAAAATGAATGATGCTGGACCAACATATTTTGAGTCAAAGGTTTTTCCCCTATGGCAGCTGAATATATTCCTTAGAAGGAGCAATATGAAACAATCTCTGTGTAGAGAGAACCACAGAGTATACAATGCGCATGACTACCACTTTTTTTTTTGCAGCTACCACTTCTTTTGTTTGTTTGCTTTACTGTTGTTATTGTTGTTATTATTATTTTATTACTGTAAAATAAAAGATTTACAAAATACATATCACTTGTGTATCAATGTTGCAAAATAACAACATAACATAACAATGTAATAATTATATCAAATATCCTTGTGACTTCATGCAGTTACTTCAAAGAAGGCTATTCAGTTGTCTCCAAGGGACAGTCTAACTTGAAATGCATTGGTCTCTGATAATCTTTTTGTGCACATTTATATCTCTCTCTGGACTGGTGCCTCACATTCTTTTTTCTGAGCCTCCATCCATGAAAAGTACACTGCTTTTTCTAGGAAATAAAGCCCACCAATCATTATTGTTTGTACAAAATAATCATTAATCAGATACAACAAAGAACCATAGCAACTTAAAGATTTGTTACTGAGGAAGTTTTGGCAGATTACTTCAGGAACATGCAGTGTTATATTTGGTTGGCAGATATATTTATACAAGCAAAACCAGAAAGTGAGTTCTAGAAGAAGAGGCAGAAGTGAAAACTGTTCACCCGGTATCCTAACAATTATTCACATCTGCTTCCTATCAGAATCTAACCCCTTCTGCTTTTTTCAAAGTATGAAAACACACAAAAAAATTGTTAATTATAACACTGTGACAAAAACTCTTTTTTGTTTCAATGACCTGATGTCTCTAGAAGAAGGGGGTATGTACATATAAAATTCAAAGGAAAATATTGTAAATAGAAGATGCAAAAGGATGTGACATACAATAAACCTGTGGAACACAAATGGAAACAAGATAAAATGGTGATCAATCACAACCAGTGTAACTGGTCACAATACCAAATGACTTTGGATAGCAATTCTGGTTGTAAACACTGTGGGTTTTGAATTTTGAAGGAAAAACTACGACCAAGTTCTCCACTTCCCTCTTCATGTGCTATTCTTCTGACTAGTTGATGGAACTCAAACCACTGCTCCACAGTGAAAATACAAGAAGGAACTCTGGATGAACCCATAATCAAGTACTGAAGCCAGCATGTCTATCAGCTACAGCAAATTTGACTACAGAATTAAGAAGAACATCAGAAACTAGGGCATAGTTGATAGTGGTGCTACTTTTTGCTGAAATATGTGTATATTCTCCACATGGGTCAAATAGCAGGTTCCTACTGAACAAAAAGCAAGTCACCCCACCATTTGAATAAAACATGTTCCAGCATAATTCATCCTCAGGTCTTTGGAGTGTCTATCAGCATTGAAATACATTCCTCCATTTCATCTAGACACCAAGTCCAGGAAGAAAGAAGATCATGCCAGTAAGGAATGTATCTTACTTTTGCTCCTGGTTTAATAAATCATAGGCCCTTTCTGCATGATGAGGCTCAGTGATGTCCTGTCATTGCAGCCCCAGTGGGGAAGGAAAGCATGCCAGGAATGCTCCTCTCTGCACCTTGCCTGGTCGCTGCGGAGGGGGGCGCTCCAGTCTCTTCCACAGCACAGCCGGGCACTTGCAATTTGCTGTGCTGGGGAGGAAGGCATCACCAGCACACTTCTGCCCTTCTGCATGGCTGGGAAAGGAGGCAGTGCAGCGCGATGGTAAGCGTAAAATGGATTTTTTCCCATTTTACAAATACTGCACTCACATGACGTGTGGGGACAAGATGGCAGTGGGACTGTGACGACATTGTGCAGAAGCATGACCTGCAGAGCACTGCCATCATCCAACGGCGGGGCAGCCATGCCATGCGGAAAGGGCCATAGTTTATGAAAGTGGAAAAGATATCTGAACCTAACATACAAACTTTTAAACTATTCTGCCACTGGCTTCTGAGATGTTAGCCATTTTAAGTCTGCATTCTTCTTCACCCTGAGTAATCAACATTTGTCTACTACTTTACTATTCAACTTCTCTCCCAATAGAGACTAAAACAAAACACAGCTTAGAAGTTTGTTGTAACATATATGGGTAAAAGACAATTTAATAAGTTATCCTATTAAAATTGGCAGGAGTAATGAGTAACTAGAACAAATATTATGTTATGATGCATTTAGAAATGGAAGGCGCAAGGCTAGTGCCAACGGACAAAAATGAAGTGTCTAGTTTCGTGATGATATCCACCATCTGTCAAACCTCCATGTGACCTACCCAATTATCTCATATACATACTACAGTGTTAGGAGAGATCTGTCTGATGAAAGAACTTGGTTCCAAACTTCTCCCATGCCCCAGGCAGTAGTAACTAATTACAATGCCTTAGCCATTCCCTGTCTGGAAGAACAGGACTCCCAGACTGAAAATGGGAAAGGGCTTCTATACTTTTAACGGTTGTGTAGAAGGAAGGGATTTCAATCAGTGGTGCTTGTCATGGAACTAGTTAACAGCCACCACTGGCTGAAATTCTGTCTTATAATAACAATTAAAGTCACAGGAATCCTCTCTAGTTTTTACTCTGGCAACCCTAAGGAAGAAAGGGGACTCAAGTGTAGCTCTGAAATCTGTTCCTGTTACACTCTGTAGTTATATAATCAAGAGCTAAATGTTGCACATTTTGGTTACTTTGACAATAAAATATACCCCCCCCCAAACAAAAAGAATCTTTCCTAAGGTGCTATGGTTTAGGCTGATAAAGAATATGTTGGTAAACTAACACACATGATTAAATCTGATTTTGTTACTCTTGTGTTATGCACAATTAGAAACTTACAGAAAATCTTAAATATAACACAGAACCTCATAAACTTTAAAAGGAAATCATTCCATAGATACTATACTAGAGGAACCAGTTAAGAGCAACACTGCAAACTAGATTAAGATTTTAATTCTTCTCATGCTATTTACACACAGTTTCCCTTAAAATAGTTATTAATATACAACTGATTAAGTTCAAATGTACCTTGCCAATTTTCACAGAAAATAACCTTTCAAATCACAAACAAACAGCTGTGAGATAAAGATTGCTTTAAGCTCTGTTTCAAGGAAATATTATAAGTATCGTTACAACATGAAAAAATTAAGGAAAGGGAGGAATGATGTTAGAAGATAATTGAGTTTTCTTGTTTATATCCTCATATAAACATTCTCCCCCGCCACCGCTTTCTCTCTGGCACATACAATCCCAAACCCTCAAATTTACCAGAATGAACTAGGGGAAACCTTGTGCCTTATTCACCTGCCAACACTCAGTCTGATGAGTGAATCCAGCAAGACTGCAATGTTTATGGGCTCACTTTATGGGGGCTCCCCCTCCCCACAGCTGCCCAGCAGCCACTCTAATTTAAGAAGCTCTAAATATTGTTGCCATGGGCGACACAGGAACACAGAACAAGGCAAAGCTCCACTAATAAAAAGGCTTTCACAGCATTTCAACCGCTGCTTGCTCACAAGTAAAGTTAAAATTTATGGCTTTTAAAATACAGGTTCTGGGAGAGGTCACGTTATATGGTTGCCAGTAATAAAAGAAATCAATATGGCAGCACATCTGAAGAAGCAGACAACCTAAATAAACACTCCATCCTAATCTCCTTGGACCTGAATTAAGAGAACATAAAGTACTGTGTTTATTTTGCTTGCCCTTTATCATTCAGCTACACTGCTGTTGCCCAAATCTTCACAGTCTGACACCAGGTGAGATGCTAATATTTGCCAGGTACAAGACAATTAAACTTCATGTCAAATCCAAGCCATTAACCTTATCACAAATCCACTAGTACATGAACATGTTAGCAAACGTATCCAAGACTATGAAAGTGACCAGATTTACTACAGTGTATTAAAGTTTCCCAGTTTATATAGTGTGGTGGTTTAGAAACAATGAAAATAACATTTCCATTAACATGTTCTGTCTCATGTTACTTTATGAAAGTTCAGACCTTATGGGATTACACTAATTACACAAACTCCTATACCAAGACTCCATTGTCTAAATCACGATTCGGGCCACTCCACATAACCTGTCCCACACATGTACTGTGATGACATGAAGCCTCATATGAGAAACTAGAAAAAATGAGTTCAGGCTTCACCAAGAAGTGAGGTTTCCCCCCTCCATTAGATTTCCACAGATATATGGGTGTGGGACCAGAGCTACAAATACAATGGTGTGAAACAGATAGCTCTAATGAGCCTCTATCTCACAAGATCCAGGAAAAAGAAGTTCTACTTGCATGCATAAGGAAAGTACACATGAGAAAATCCTGAGAGCTTTTAAATTCATCACTCACTTACTTATCTGTTATTGAGAGAAGGCAGGATAGTAGAAGCTCTACCCAAGATATCTTCACAAGATGAAAACAGGACTAAGCTAATGTAGCTGTGATCGTTAAGAAAACATTCATCCAACTGATGGTGTAAACATAAGTGCATTATTTCTGTTCTGTGACAAGTCCAACTAAAAAGTTTTAGTTGGCATCAGGTTCCATGGACTGTAT
The DNA here is from genome assembly GCA_948474755.1 of Ctenosaura bakeri. Classification (NCBI taxonomy): domain Eukaryota; kingdom Metazoa; phylum Chordata; class Lepidosauria; order Squamata; family Iguanidae; genus Ctenosaura; species Ctenosaura bakeri. The sequence goes on along the minus strand of CAOLHI010001952.1, from coordinate 288,968 downwards.
CCACTTCATCAGATGCAAGGAATATACCCCGATGGGAACATCAGGTGGGTGGGGATGTTGAGGGAATAAATAAGGTGCCAGCAGGCTATCGTCTTAAGTTTAGTTGTTGACCTGTGATAAAGAGGAGAAAAGGCAGCCTCCTGGCACAGAACGGGAGAGTAACACATGTATGAAGACAAACAGTCTTTGTCCAATCCAAGCATAAGAGATAAAGCTTAACTTGCTCAGCAAGGCCAGAGGGAATACAAATGTGAAGAAAACTGAATAAACAGTGGTCATAAAACAAATAAGAGCTGAGCGATAATACAAACAAACCTGTACAGAGAAGCTGATTAACATATGTACTGAGAGTATAATCTTTGAATCTCTTGACGTCTTTAAGAAGAAGAAAAAAAATCTTCGTTGCTATGGATATTGAGGCCCTCTGCACCACAGCTGGACAATTTTGGTGGGTCTGGCAGCTCATTTTTTGCCTGGGACCTTCTAAAGGGCCACCCAGACTATGAGAAAAAGAAAAAACAACAAACAAACAAACAAACAAACAGAAAGTGGTCAAAAGTCCCCTCCTGGTATTTTTTAAAGGTTAAACAGTGCAACAGGAGGATGGAGGGAGAAGTAGCTGTAGCTTATTTTAAAAAGTGAACTGTCATTTCTAGAAGCATCTCTAGGAGTTAGTTCATTTTTATTTTATTTTTTGTCAGAAATGAGTTAGTCCAGGGGTATCTAGAGGGAAGGGTCAAAGGCCACAAAACAGCCTTGGCAGGCTGCATATAGCCTCAGGACCGTGCTTTGCTCAAGTTTGATCTCCACCAAGATTCCTCAGAGAGGTAACATTGGGTTTTCATAGGCAGGGAATATTCAGAGGCATATCAAAAAATTTCTACCCCACCATCAGTGAGGAGCAATCCATACAAGAGGTTCTAGACACCACTATTCGGACAGCTACATATAACTGCATGGTCTTAGCTTCTATCCAGAAAGTACCACAGAGCCCTTTCTTTACAACCAAGTCCTATAAAGCAAACAAACCTGCTCAGATCCATCAGACAGTGACTTGCAGCTTGAGGACTTAATTTAGGCAATTCTTAAGACTACAGTCACTCAAACAAGTGAAAAGCAAAGGAAAAAAAAAACCTCAGTAGAGTCAGATGGTATACAGGAACAGTCTTCTACAGGAGAAAACCAGTACAAATCTCATTTTGGTATCTACATTTCCTAGCTAAAACAAATGAATGGTATCATTGGTGACTTATCCTGGACAAGAACATTGTCCTATTATCATGTTTGGGTGGTAGCCTTATACTTGATTATAGACAACCTGCTCAACAATGGACCTTGCAACAGACATACAGGCACAGGAACTCAAAGTGACTTAAAACAATTTAAAACAAATGTCAACTGAAATATTATTTTACAAAACATTTATTTTTAAAAAATGAATAAATAATTCTATTTATTTATTTAGTTATGATTAAGGTTTTTATAAAAATCTTTTGTAAAATAATATTTCAGCTGACATTTGTTTTAAATTGTTTTAAGTCACTTTGGGTCCCATACAGGAAGAAGGATTGGATATAAATTAAATAAGAAACAAACATGCCACTGTCTGTGGGCAAGAATAAATGGATGCAAGTGTGTCATCTGAAATGGCAATGTTCAAACACCAGTGGGAGTACCTCTCACATTCCCAGGATGCTCTCTCTTTGATTCAAAGTTGTCATCCTTGAGGGGAAAGCTTCAGCGGCAGATTCTGGAGGAAAATATCTGAACAAAAATTCATCAAGAGAGTCAGCTCTTACTTCCTTTGGCTTGAACGCCCTTTAAGGAACCACAAGATTCTTTGTTGTTTTTGCTGCAATGGACTAACAGGGTTACCTAGTCTGGTTTATGTAAACATCCTAAGTGAAAGAAACAATGAGAACTTGTTGCACCCAACACTGAGGAATCTTCCTTTTATCAGCAGCATTTTTAAGAGTAGGATAGAGGAATGTGTGGCCTTCCAGATGCTGGTGGATTGCAGTTAGCATCAACCTCTCACAGGCTATGTTGGCCAGGGCTGATGGGAGCTTCAGCACAACAAGAGCTCAACCCTTTGTTAAGTATGCACAATATTCAAAAGCACAGGCCAAATGACATTTGTATCATGTCTGCCCTCAAGGGTGGTCAAGATCATATCAGGGATTCTTCCCTGAGAAAACCCTGAGAGCTATTATAGGTGGGGGTGATTGGGGGTGGGGGCTTGAGAGAGGGAAGAGAGACTATCCCAAGACCATCTAGTAGGCTTCATGGCTGAAGAGGGGTTTGTATCCCAGTCTCAGTGCAAAATATCCCTCCACTCATGCAGCTTATGTAGGAGCAGATTATATTCACAGAAACCATGCCTACAAAGTTTCCCACCTCCATCAATTCACAGTCTTCTTTTTCTCCTCTCTCTTCAGTTTGCCCTCTAGGTCTGTTTGACCCACCACTTTGTCAGAGGCAGGGCAGCATGCATGTGAAGCTCCAAAGCTCCAAAGCTCCTGACAATTTTGGACTGGGTGCTGAAAGCTGACCCAAGGCAGACTGACTCTCCCTTTCTCTTTTCCCTCCCCAAGTTATGCTACCACCATGTCCAGTCACTCAGCACTCCTGGTCACCATTTAGAGTCAAAGACTGGAGCCACCAAGCAGCCATTTCCTCAACTCAAAGAAAAATCTGATACATTACCAGTAATGTAAGGAAAAATACAGCAGCTGTTCCATGCTGTCAAAGCGTTTTGTTTAAAAGTACTGTAGTATCTGCACAGGCATGAGAAACATATCTCATGGTTATTCCCACTCAACTCCATAAATGAACCAACTGATGACATGGCACATTATTTTTTTCCAAGTAAAGCCAGCCAAATAGTTTACAACCATCTTCAGATTAAGAACACTTATGACAGATACAAGGATTTCATGTGAAATTGACCAGAACAACTGCAAGGTAACAGATAAAATTCAAGAGAGAGAAAACCTTAATATTTGTTTTCTGACAATCGGAGAGGGTGATTTAGGAACCTTCTGTCAATAGAATCAACTGTCCCCAACCAAATGGTGGCAGCTCCTTGCAGTCTACATTTCCATAACTTTGCTATGTATCAACAGCATTCAAAATAGATTCCAACATCCCAAAAGACTGAGCTGGCTTTTTTTCAAAAGGAAGACAACCAAGCAAAAGCAAAAATACCAAACAATGGTGAGGAGGTAAAAAAAACCCTTATATAATCCTTGATCCCATGACAAGAGGAAAAATTACAAACTTGGTGATTTGTACACAATACCTACAGAGGAGCTGGAAAATAGCCCTGGCAGAAACTATAACGGAGGGCACATGGAGCTTTAGGGCCCTGCAGCACATCTCTATAATCCTCCAGGACAGCTGGGGAAAAAAGCCTGTTTCAGCATGTCACTTGTTGCAGATACTTTAATAAAGAAAAACACGGAAACATGCTATGTCCAGATTTGAAGGAAAATATTAGAAAGAATAATGGTTTCCTCATATAATTTACTGTGAAATTACTCCATTATTGAAATTTAAAACAAGAACATGAGAACTTACACAAACACTTCCATTTTGGGTGACATATGAGCTAGCTTCATATACTTCTCTTAAAACTTGCTACTGCCATATCTAGCTTGGTTTGGATTAAAAAGACTAACAATGGCAGCAGCAGCAACACACCTCAACCACTATTTATTTGGAGAGTGCCAACAAACGGAGAGAAGAAAAATTCCTCAAATATTACTTATAAAATCCCTTAAGATAATGGAATCTTGTTCTGCCATTGGTGTCCTCCAAAATAAATGGTAACAAAGTCAGGGGCTCTCACCACTTCCACTCAAAACTGTGTTCCACCGTTTCAGATACTATTATCCTTTTTCCAGACTAACCCTACAGGCTAACCAATTTATAGTGCCCTACATTTTTGTGGACTAAAATCCAACTCACAAAAGTTTATGCTAGATCAACCTTGTATGAATACATCCTTCTTTGGCCCTATCCAGTACTAGTATGTTGGGCTTGGTAAGGAGGAGACCATGATGGAATAAAGCTCTTAGGGTGAAAAAGGTTTCTCATCCCCGCACTAAGCCATAGCTTAGCATGGCATGTACACTAGGCAAGTAACAAGTCACAGCAAGGTTCAGGCTCTCACATTCACATACATACCCAGCAAGGGGTGTCTGAAAACTTCTGCTTTCAATTTAATAAGGCTTGACACCTTACCTGAACTCAACACTATGAGTAATCTTAACTAGTATCTCAGCTTCCATAACTATGGTTTTTTAAAAAGAATATTTTATTTAATCTACCTATAAGGGCATAAATACTCTAAAGGTATCAGATTCTATCTGATCTTGGAAGCTAAGCAGGGTCAGCCTTGATTAGTATGTGGATGTGAGACCATCAATGAATATCAGCTGTTGTAGGCTATATTTCACAAAAAGGAACTGACAAAACCACATCTGAGTACTCCTTGCCTATGAAAACCCTATGAAATTCATGGCGTCACCTTAAGTCAAAAGGTGACTTGAAGGCACATACACATGATATATTTATAGTTTACGTTTGTCACTCAGCACATGAAGTGCTCTAGAGCAAAAGTAGATGTGGAAACTTTTCCATTCCTCCCAGTGACAAAGGAGGAGGAAGGGCGAAGGGAGGGGGAGGAAAGGAGGAGCCCAAGAACCAAAAGCTAGCTATAGCTTAGTATGATATGTACCCGAATGTAGCCAGTGCTATTTTCATTTGAGCAGATATGGATAATGCCGTACCATTAATAGGTGAAATGCTCCTCTGGACATGGTGAAATTTACGGTGAAATAAAACTGCATGAGATACTGCAACAGTTCTCAATCCAGTTGTTAGTCTCAACTACAGTAACACTCTGAATTTTAGGTAAGTGTTGACATACCTAACTTCCTAGGGATTCAGTGGGTCTATTCTTGCTGAGATTAATGATTGGATTAAGGACCCGATTATTTTCCTTCTCACTACCAGAGCACCCTGAGGGTGCAATGCTGAATTATCCCAGTATCTGTAATACACTCAGAGCCAAGAGTCATTAACCTATACCATTTCAAGGTTCTCAGTGAACTCAAATTGCTTCTCAGTCTCTGAGAAGAGACATTGCTTACATTGCTTATCAGTCTCTCCATTTTCTCCATGGTTTAAAATGAATTCCCCATGAGGGCTGTATTTTCTTGGAACTAAGGTCAAGTATAATTTAAGCAGGCATGTCTCTGACATAACACTCTCCTCCCTCAACTCTTCCCACCTTGCAGAACTAGAATTCTTTTGCTGTAAAAATGGCAAACATGAATGTAGTGAATTATTGACTGGAGCCATGGTGGCCAGTGTGGATTCCTTCCAAAGAGGCAATTAAAGGACAACATCAGAATAGTACTAAATCCCATAGTATATTATGACAAATATAAGCTGCAGAAAATGGCAATAACATTTGTTGATGATGAGGAAGCATTTGATAATGTCAATTGGATATTCTCACTAGAAACATTAAATAAAATGAATTTACGTGAAGATTACATAAATTGGATCAAGACTATATATAAAGATCAAAGAGCACAGATAATAATCTATAGCGAAAAAACAGATCCACTAAGAATATAGTGAATTATGTTCAGACACATTTACAAAGTATCTAGAAACACTAAGAGAAAAGGTGAGGAAAGATCAAGCATTACTTGCTCTCCAATACATTCATAACTCAAAAATATTCAGTTGTTGAGATTGATAGTTTCGAGCACCATTCCTCAACTTTCCAAGATTATAAATGGGCAAGCAATATTCTCCTACATCCACATGAATTTAATTGCAAGTTCCCAACTTCCTAGGAGACACTGTCTTAGCCATTATGGATGTGGAATCCCTATATACCAACATCTCACACAAGGATGGACTACAAGCTGTCAGGAACATTGTTGCAAATGGGACCACTGCAGACTTAGCCACCAAGATCTGCCACTCCGTTCTTCCACACAAGTACTTTACTTTACTTCTGTTAACAACATATACCTTCATGGCAGCACAATATACCACCATCTTCACGGCTGACCTGAAACAAGATGTCCTTAACTCCTGCACCCAGAAACCTCTCCTCTATCTGATGTACATTGAAGATATCTTCATATTTTGGACTCACTCAAGACATTCCATCAGAATTTCAACAACTTCAACTCTACCATCACTCTCAGTCTCCAACTATCAAAGGAACAAGTTCACTTTCTGGATGCCACTGTACACAACAGGCCTCTAAGCGCTACACTATATCACAAACCCACTGACTGCTACAAGTACTTAAATGCCTCCAGTTTCCACCCTGAACATGCTACCAAATCCACAGTTTACAGCCAAGGCCTCTGATAACAACTGCAAGACAGGCACACCAAACTCATAAAGTAACAACAAGCACTCCTCAAGTTTCAGCACCTACTATAAGTTTAAAAAAAAATTTAACAAGGCAAGACATATACCCAAGACTAATCTATTACAGAACACACTGAAGACAGGAAATGGCAGAAACTCAGTACTGATCACACACTGCTCCCAACTGAGACCGCCCAGATCAATGAACTACAACCTGTTCTGGACAATAATGCTGCCCTCTCAAGGGCTTCTGGTAGCAAGTCTTTACTTGCCTATAGACAGTCTCCTAACATCAAACAGTTACCTACGTACAGGATGACACATAGCACAGATGGGGAGACAGGTACAAAACCTTGCCACAAACACAGATGCCAACTCTGCCCATACTTTTATCTGGGAAATGTCATCACAGTACCTAACCACGTCACCCACAATATTAGCAGAACTTTCACTTGCTCATCCTTTAATGTGAAACTTGCTTTCCTTGGTCAACAATGCTTTTCAGCAGTCTACATTAGGCAAACAGGCCAATCTATGTGCCAAAGGATAAATGGGCATAAATCAGATGTTAGGAGTTGAAATACACAAAAACTAGTTGCAGAACACTCCAGTCTTCCTGGACATTCCATCTTGGATCTCAGAACAGCAATGATTGGAAAATGAAACAGCAGAATTGGAAGATAATCCACAAACTCCAGTCCATCAACAGTGGTTTGAACAGAGACAATGGTTTCCTGTACACTACACATAGTTAAACATTCCAAGAGGGCTCTCTTGCTCAATTTATCAAATCTCCTTTCTTGTTCCCAGTCAGCATCACACTATATTCCAACAACTCCCTCCACTATTCATACGGTTATCTACTCCCCTTGGCTTTAGGCAACATCATTCCTCCTGCCTTTGTTCCCCAATGATCATCATTAAACATGAACTTGTCACCTCATCACCATACCCACAAGATTAGCATTTCTGTTGCTATTCATACATACCACTTGTGCTTTCACAGCCATAAGGGTCTCTTCCTAGGCGCTTCACTCCATGTATATGATGAAGTAGAATTAAATCTATGAAAGTTTATGCTACCAAATTCCTTCTCTCAGCCAGTCTCAAAGGTGCTACAAGATCCCTTTGAATTGTTGAATGAAATTTCATTCCTTCATAAAAATATCATCCCTCCAGCCAGTCTGAGGAATGCATACTAGAGCCCAGATGAACTGCACATTTCTACTAATGAGAGGTCAACTAGATTGTGCTTCCACATGATATTGTCTTATTATGCCTTTTGTTGTTTTGCCTAATGCTGAAATTTGAAGATACACTGTGATAAGTAGAAGAGCATTTATTTTCTTTAATTTATATTGCAAATAGCTTGATTAACCTGCTTCAAGATCTAGTAAATTATATTAATGTGTGGTGGAAAGCATGTGGCTCTCCAGATGCTGATCAAGTGCAAATTCCAACAGCCCTAGCCAGCATAGTCAGCAATGAGGAATGCTAGAAGCTACAACCTAACACCTACCAAGATGCAGTAACACATCTCCATCCAAAATGCATATGGATCTTCTTGAATTCTGAACTGCAAACATCTTATGATTATACAAAACTCATAAATTCCATCCCCCTGGAATGTATGTCCGATTAACTAGTACAGTGGTAACAGCTTAGCGCAGAGATGTGTTCAGAGGCAAGGAGGAGCTTCAAGATGGTTGCTGCTTTCTCTGAGGTTCTCAACTGTAGGTAGGTCTAGGATGGGGTAGGCAAATGCAGAAGGGTATGGACTGGATTAGCCTTACAGAAGAACTTGAAGGGCCCCCTTGTCACAACCATTTCTGGGGGAAAAAAGCAACCTTTCCCCTAAATGCTCCTTTTTTTTTTTTTTTGTCTTCCTGGGCTTTCTTTTAACAACACAGGATGAGCAGTAGTGACTTTCTGTTCACATCCTGTTTCAAACGATGTCTCTCTCTCAGGCCTAAATTCAGATGGGGGGCAAAAATGCACTCCATATCCCACATCGTTTTTTTTCAAAAAAAAATTTGATCACCTGTGGGGCGACATGTAGACCCACCCTGGTCCAGGAAGATGGCAAAAAGGCTCTCCAAATATTGTTCCCAATTCTTTATTGACTAAACACTGCAAATATTTCCACTCTCATTTCTATGATATTTAAGGAGCATTATTTGATATTTTCCCTATAAAAACTATTCCAGTATTTAGGAGGGAAATGTATTTTGTCTTATCCTATTCAAAGCTAAAAACATTTAGACAGAATCAGTAATGTTACTTCTTTCTTGTAACATGCAGAATCATTTTCTTTTATATAAAAATGAACATATACTGATGAAGTAATGTGGTAAATACTCTAAGGGTACTAAATCTCATCTGATCTTGGAGCTAAGCAGAGTCAGCCCTGATTAATACTTGGACAGGATGCCACCAATGAATACCAGGTGCTGTAGGCAATATTTCCGGCAAGGAACTGGCAAAACCACCTCCAAGTACTCCTTGCCTAAGAAAAGTCTATGAAATTCATGGGGACTCTATAAATTGACAGGTTACTTGACAACACATACACACACACATGGGAGAAATGAAAAAGCAGCCAAGAGAACTAGAAGAGTCAAAGAACTAGGGATGGGCCAACCAAATCTGCAAATCCTCGAATTCTTGACAAGAATTCGAGTTTTGCGGATCCGAATCTGGCTGCCAAAATAGGCAAGTGGAATCCTTTGAATCCACTCCCTATCAGCCTTTGCACCTTTCCCCACCTGCCCTCCACACGATCGTGTGGGGGCGGGCTGTAAGAAAGGCATGGAGTGTTGGATGCCACTGCTCACACCTTTCCCCATCCGCCCTGGGAATGATTGTGCCAGGGTGGGCTGTGAGAACGGTGTGGAGTGCGGGATCCTGCTGCTCGCACCTTTCCCCATCAACTCTGGGAATGATCCTGCTGGGGGGGTCTTTCCCCACCCACCCTGGGTACAATCATGCTGGGGTGGGCTGTCAGAAAAGCACGGAGCATGAGATCTTGCTCCTCGTGTGTTTCCCCACCCGATATGGGCACGGCGGGCTGACATAAAGCCTTGCACACACTGGAGGCCACCATCTCTCCCTCTTGCTGCCTTTGCCCCTAGTGCTGCCTCTCCCTGTTGCTGCCTCCCTCGGCAAGGTAATTTTGGGATAGGGGTTCGGAGGTCAAGGAGAAAGGAGCAAAACTGAGTTGGGGGGTCTAGGAGCTTATGGGAATGTCCCAGGGGTTCCAAAGACTGCAAAAAGGGGTTCAAGGGTTGCATGCAAGCTATGCCAGCTATACTTTTCCCTTCCCCAGTTTTCTTTGGTCAATATCACTGGGACTAAGATTGTCATGATGCCACCTCCTCTCTTAGTTTCTGTGTCTTGAATACATTAATACTTTAGTTACCCGGTTTTGATGCTCCCTTTTACAAAGTCTTTTTATGCTTCTCAACCCCTTTTCCTCTTTTTCCTCTGTCCAGCTGCAACTTTATAAGCAGCATTGCCACTGGAAAGGTTGTAAAAGAGAGCTAGAGAAACAGAATTTTGGTCTTGTGTTGCAGCAGCATGTCTGTGGTAAACAATGCCAAAAAACTTGAGCTGGGAAAGAATGGGATTCTACTCTAGCTTATTCTATAGGAGGAGTGTGTGTTGCCTACAACAGACAAGGTGAATAGTAGCTCCTTCCAGAATCCTTTATTGAGCATGCATGATACGTGATCTCTACTGAAGGGTAGGGATGGGGAGTTATTGAGACAGGCCTAGAGATTTGACTTGAATGTCCCTTGTAGGACTTGAGGGTAGAGAATTGACTGGATTAGAGGCTTGTTTGCGTGTGTGTATGTGTTTAAGTGTCTTCTTTGTTGCAGGACTTGAGATTTGACTTGAGACTGCAGGGTGCAGAACTGAGACTGGACTAGAGGATGTTTGTTTGTTTTAAGTGCCTTCCTTGTTGCAGGACTTGAGACTTAACTGGAAGGTACAGTCTTGAGATTCCAAGGACAGCTGAAAGATTCCTTTGCATAGCTCCCTTGCAAAGCTCTTTCATGCACAATTCTGGGGTTTGTAGTTTTACAAGGTGTCACAGCCTTCTCTGCCAAAGTGTGCTGGTGCATCATCACACTACAAACCCCAGGATGCCATAAGGAGCTATGCAAAGAAAAGCCAGTTTTGACCTGGATTAGCTCTCTACTGTAGTATGTGGCCCTGTTTACACAGGCAGGAAAATGTGGGATTAATCCACATTTTTCTGCTTGTGTAGAAAGGGCCTTCATGTCATTTTCAATCTGGGGAGATCCTGAGGCAAAACTAGGACAATTGTCTTGGCCAGATTTCTTCAGAGGGAAGTTTGCCTTTGCCTCGGCTTTTGCTAAGGCTGAGAGAGTGTGCTTTGCCCAAAATTATCCTTCTTTCCTCCTTTGCTTTTTAAACCCTTTTTAAAAAAAAGATTCAAAAGATTCGAGATTCGTGAGATTTGTGGATTCCCAGAACCTTCCAGGGATTCAGTTCTGGATTCGGATAATTCTGGATTCGTCCCATCCCTACAAAGAACCCATGCCACAAACTGAATCAGAGATGGAAAATACTGAGCCAAAAAGGAATACTTCATTCAGCTAGGAAGAAATTGGCTTTCTACATTATAGTTCCAGCTTAAAAAAATAAAAAATAAAAAATGCACTTTAGGTGCCCGGAATCCAGTTGGTCCAAACAGTAACAAAATGTAAATAATAGAGACAATATCTAACAAATACTTACAACCTTCACAACAGTGGAAAGCTACCCTCAAAAATCTATACTCAGAAAAAAAATACCCTTACCAAACTTCTGCCACCTGTTGTCATCCCATGTGTTGTACTATAACTCCTACCATGACTGGTCAGCACACCTATGTTGTTAAGAATTACAAGGGTTCCAACTGAAATTTAGAAAGTTACTTTAAAAAAAAAAATTGTTCCGGTCATTCACGATAGTGTTTGAAAATTATTACACTTGCATTTTTTGTTGCAACTTTACAAAAAAGTAACATATGATATTTGTTGTTTTACTAATTCTTTCCTTTCTTTGAGAAAAAAACTTTCATTATTGATAGGAGAATGGCATTAACACCTTTTAAAAAATATCAAATGTCTACAAAAATGCCTACAACACCCTTTAAAAGAAATTTTACAGAGTGAAAAGAAATCTTTAGCTGTTGTATCAATGAAGAAACTGCAGCATTACTTTTGAAATGTAATTCCGTTATGCCTTCATTATGCCTCTCCTCCACAAGCAACCCCATGGTTCAACATCCACTGCTTACAAGCTCTGGCTGTAGTAAGCTGGATACCTAGAGGACACCAAATTAGAGATCAGCCAGTTTACACACTGCAAGAACCTGCTGAAGCCCATGGAAAACTAAGCAGTGTAAGATTATTCCTTGATCTTCTAAGACAAGGAAGGAATATAAAAATGTTGTCCCCTTTTCTCACATGAGTGGATTACACAAATTACAGTAAACAATGTTCTCCAGCAGCAAAGACTAAGATTCAGATCATAATTCAGGAAGGGCTTCTTAGCTAAACTTTGGTAATTTGTCACAATTCTACCAGCTTCACATCAAGAAAAACGACTATTTGTGACTTCTCTCTTAGGCTTTAGGACTAATTTGGGCCACATTTCAACTCACTAGGATACTTTCTTTTACATGGTCAAGGCCAAAAAACAAAAACAAAAAAAAACACCCCTAGAAATCTATGTATAAAGCTTAAGATGCCAGGGTTTAACTACACCATCTGATTCTAGGTTAGAGGGTAATAGATAACATCATTACTAATCATACGTGTGCACACACACACATGTATTGCAAAATGTAAGTACCTCAAAACAACCCCTCTAATAATCATCCATAAAGGAAACCTTCCAACCACATTACCAGTTCAAGAAAGGTACTAATAGCAAGGATTACCAGAGTGAAAATTGGCTACTTGTTATCTGATTGCTTGGCAAGCAGCATCTGCTGAAATTCCCTCTTCTGTACAACAATTAAAGATACAGAAGCCCTTTCCATTGTTCACTGGGAACAATATTAATAGCATAATCCTTCACATGTCTGCTCAGAAGTAAATCCTACTGAGCTCCATGGGACTTACTTCCATAATAGTGGTTATAAGATTTCAGGCTAAGGTTGATATCCTATTCAATCCACATAAGAGTGGAATGTCCCACATGCTGGTTACACAAGATCAGAAAAGAAACATCTTTATTTATCTTACACTATTTCCAAAAAAGACAGCCAGCACAGCGTAGTGGCTTGAGTGTTAGAACGACCCTGGAGACCAGAGTTTGATTCCCCTCTTGGCCATGGAAACCCACTGTGTGAATTTGGTCATGTTGCACCCTCTCAACCCTTGAAAAGTCTGTGATGGATTCACCATAAAGTCACCATAAGTCAGAAATGACTTAAGAGCACACAACCACAAAAACAACATTTCTCAAAAAACAGGATTCAGGGTGGCTCAAGGTAGCATATGATGGTACACAGTAACAATGGGAAGAAGAAGAGAACATAGTAGCAGCAGCACACAGAGGTGGCAACATCCAGAGTGAAAGGAGAAGGAGAAAAGAAGATGATGGTGGTAGCAAAAGCAGGGGGAAGAAGGTAGCTAGCCTACCTAGCTATTTTTTTAATGCCTATCTGCAAGTGGTCTTCAGAGCCGAAGGACTGTAAGAGCGACAGCACCTGAAAAACTGAAGTTTTACAAACACTATTCCTACAGTAGCTTGACTTCACAGTCTGCAAAAACAAGGAATTCAAGAAAGAGTTTGCTTGAAGGTGGTTTCTGGAAGGAAATGTGTAGCAAGTGACCCCATCATCCTCTGATGGCAATATGCACAAACAATTGGAGTGGCCCACCACTTTTTGTCACCACTTCTATAAGGAGGTCTTGGATATCTCCCTGTACAAGTGCCCAAACTGTCAAACCACTTATGACACTGGCTGCTGCATAAGTGGTTTGACACCAGAGGATCATGGCCTATAAGATCAAATTTTTATACGCTTGACATCTAGCTGAAAGGCCTGAGAAGTGTCTGCTTTCCCAGAATTTCTTACATTTCTTATACAGAGAAGGGGGAAAGCATGGCATCACCCATCACCATCCTCTAACACTTCAGAAGGTTTGTGATTTCTTTCAAACTGGCCGCAACAAAATTTTAAGACAATCTTTTGCCCAGAGTCAATTCTAGATAACCATCTTCTTATATTCTTGGCAGTCATTAAGAAATCCTAGGCAGTATTCCAATGGACAGATGGTTGGCAAGAGGTCCTTCCTCAAAGCTCAAATGGCTTATCTGTAGTCATGATTATTTTGATCAGATCCCTTAAGATAAAAAGGAAAGAAAATGAAATGTGGCTCATGAATGTTCCAGAATGGTACAAATTCCTGCTGCCCATTCTCAAACATTGTATAAATTGTTTTATGCTGTCCTTTAATGTGGAGAAGTCAGATACCTTCCTTAGCTGGACTCTAATTATGGGAATGTGAACACTGTGGATCTTTACTTTCACTTCTAATATTTAAGGCAGGCAGGGATACATTTCACCCAAATTTGTCCTAAATGGTTGATTCCTTCTTCTATCAACCTTCCCATACATGTTCATAATTCAGCCACAAATCTTCTCTTAAAAAAAAAAAAAGGAATTGTGTTCTCTTCATCCTTCTCATTTCTGCATCATCCTGTTTCTCCTGAACATGCTTGCCAAAGGACAGCATCTAAAATGTAGTACTACTTCAGTGCAGTCACATGATCTGGTGATGGCCACTAGCTCTGACAGCCTTCATGAAGGACCATCCTCATGGAAGAAAGATGCAATGCTTATCATCATCCCAGAGGCCTTTCTTAATGTGAATTCCATGCTCAGATGAGTGTACTTGTGAAAGCAGATAACTAAGGCAGATTGACAACCAAGGGAAGACTTTTGGCTATGTAGTTGCTTTTATACTATTGTACTACTTGAAAATATAACTTTATGAAAAAAATGAATGAATGAATGAATGAATGAATAGAATGAATGAATGAATGAATGTCTTCCTTGTAAACATCCTAGTGATGAGAGAAAAACAAAATCCAGGCTTTTCATCTCGTCTAGTAAGGTTGTTTTGGGGTTCCCTACAACTTTTCCCTCTTTGACCTTTTCCTTCTTGAACATGACTGAGCAAAGAGCAACATAATATTCCAGAAGTGGTCTCCTTGCTAATGCTTTGTACGAAGGAGAAGGAGCTCATTACTGTCTATTGGGGGAAGAAGTTCTGTGGTCAACATGTCCAACAGGCCTACCTTTAGCTGCCCCACACTTTGACATTCCTGGTCATCATACACAAGACCACAGTATAATAGCATTTTATTCTCCATCTTGCAAGATACCAAAAGATTTGTGCCATGTTAGAATATTTTCTGGTTGAAGGTTCAGTATTCAGTAAGAATAATAACAATGATAGAAATCAAACAGAATAATACATTTAGTCTTTTAGAGACTGCTGTGCTTAAATGCTGTGACTAAAAATAGTTTACTTATCTAAGTATACTTCTTCATAAGCCTAGAGTCCTTAGTTCAATACAGTGTATTCCTTTGTCAGTAGGTTCTTTCTAGTCTTGTCCCCCCACCAGAAGGGTTTTCTTTACAGTTTATTGTTCAGTGTAGCATTTGAGGCTTAAGTATTATATGAAGAACAATTCATCTTTTTGATGTGTACAATTACTGAAGCAGGCCTCTGTCCCCTTTTTCTAATCCACTTAGATGTGCCCCCTTAAACGTGAAAAGAAGCAGTTGATCTGATGTAAAATTAAATTCCTATAGATATGTATTCAATCCAGCATGAACCTGAATTGTTGAGATAAGTACAGTAATTCAGATGAATGCTGTGAGTATTGGCCTGAAAATGAGTTGGAGTCAGCTCCTTGCAGTGTCTTGAGCTGGAGAGACTTGAAGTACAATCTACTTGGCTCCTAAAATACTTGGGACACAATAGTCATTGTGTAGGAAGGATAAATGTATTTTGAGTACTATTTGAACTCTACTTCTTTTCCTACCTTCTATGAAAAAAAGCATATAATTTCAACTGTACCTTCAATACATAGTGATAACCATTTCTATATTGAGATGGTATTATTATGCCGTTTCAGTTGAGTTCTTTATTATTCTGGATTGCACCACATCTCACTGACTTAGAGGAAGGTAAAGGACATATTTCTGAATTTTAATCTAGAACGTATTTAATTAATAATGCTTGATATCAACAAAGAGTGTATGTACATTATGGGTTTCAACATTGCATTAATTTTTAAAAATAAGCTGTTTATCTTTAAAATTTCAGACTCTTGAATAATGCAAAGCACTCAAAAATTGTATTAAAAACAAATTTTGTGTTAAGAATAACACACATATATTATATAATAAATTTCAGAGGTATCTCTCATTACCAGAATCTGCATTTTTGTTCATTTTTCCTGCTCATCTATTAATTCCCCCATAGATATAGATATTCCTTACCACTAATATAACTATTTCCTCTATCTTAAATATGAATAAGATCTGCCACATCTACAGCCTAGAATATCTACAGTTAAGAAACCCAATTACAATGATGACAATAAAAGTCAAAAATATATTTAAAATCATTGCCACTGAAATGAATAGGCTAAAATGCACATGAGGATTCTGAACTGCAACCGCAGATTTTAAAATCTGCCATTCTCTCCTCCCCTCCACCCCACGTTCAGGAAATTGTAAGAAGGAACAACCTAAGCAGAACTGCCCAAATCATTATCTGTACACTGTTAAAGTTCCTGACATTAATCATTTGTACTAGAATGTTCACGCATCTATTATAATTGCTTTCCAATAAGGCAATGCTGGTGCAATTGACACTGCTGTCCATGTGGAAGAATATAACTACTTTTTATATAAGCCCTTAACATTCATCCATGTAAATGGCATAACAGCTTTATTCTATAAATGTGATGAGTTGTGACCCTGCCTCTGTGCCGCAGAACTTCATAAACTACAGTGATATGCTTTATGCAATATAGCTTTTGAGAGGTAATATCATGCAGGTAAATCTGGAGAAGATGCCTTTATCTGTGTTACTAAAGACACTTGGATTGTTCTCGAGCATCAATTTCTAAAGTAAATAAGGGGCAAACACAATAAGCTTGGATGGGAGACCAGCAATGAATACCAGGTGCTGGAGGTTAGATTTCAGAGGAAGGAACTGGTAAAATTAATTCTGAGTATTCCTTCCCTAAGAAAACCCTATGAAATTCATGGCATTGCCATAAGTGGACAGATGACTTGAAGGCAACACGCACACATGTACACACACTAAACCAAAAAGGACATATACTATTTGAATGAGACAACTGCATAACTGATTGCTTCCATGTTAAGAAAGAACTCATGCAACTTATGGGAAGGCAATGCTTCAGACAAAAGGCCACAACAGGACTGTTACCCTTGAGGTGTTAGAATTTTCATTTGTAGGAAGATCAGGGAAAAGGAGAACTGTGGAGTGATGAGAAGAGGAAATGGGGCCTTGGGACAATACTCGTCTTTTGTCTAGTAAATGGAAGACAGTAGCCAATTCATCAAACTCTGTATTGTAACTGGAACAAAAAAAGGCTATGTTGCTAATCCTGCTCTCCATACTTTGAGGTATAAACTAGGAGGGCAGATGTATTATCTGGGAAGTGTTCCAGCTTCATTAAGTCCAAGGCATCAGTGGTTTCAGCATGCCCACTGCCAGAAGTGTGTCATGAGCAGAGAAACCTAGCATCTGGAGGGAAAGGATTAAGGGAAATTAGGAACTCATCAGTGACTGCAGGTTTCTTTAGCAGCATGCTGCAACTCACAGCACTTGCCAGTGACAGCAGCCAACTTCCCAAGTCTTTATGGAACAGGGGGTTCTCCCTCCCACATTTCCCTCCTGTACATCTGCTGACCTCTCAACCATGACAGGAGGGGGCTGAAAAGCTTTCCAGATACTCACTAACTGGAAGTATGGAGCCGGAAGCCAAATGGTGAGGGAAACCAGAGCAAATTCGGAAGAACTCCACATCTCTAAATGGCCTGTCTATGACGTAACCAGGTTGACACAGTACAGATTCTCTCTGAGCTATTTTCCTCGCTCCCTTTTGTTCAGAAGCTGTCATACCTTTCCTGCTGTCCTAAAGTCAGTGTGTTTGAAGATGGTATGCAAGTTCTTAAGAGTCTCTAGAAAGTAAGCCAACAGCATAGGAATTTTAAAACTACATCCCCCTGCCCACTTTTTGGTCAGAAGATATCAGTGCAAAAAGATTTCAGCCTCATTATTTGAAAAGTTGATATCTTTGGGGAATTTTGCAAGTGCTGGATCATTTGGGAATTTTATAAGACACTCCAACACACTTTTCCATTCATATATCTCTAATTAACAGAATTAGGTGCCATGTGTGATTTCCAACATTTTAAGCTGCATTTTGTCTAGCTGTCAGCTGGAAGTGTGTGGCCTCTACATAAACTAAAACATTGGAGTATAATTCCAACAGTAGCTGATCTCAGGAAGAACAAAAGATAACAGATTTTAAAGGTTGATGGGTTTAAATGGCTTGGAGTTTTCTCTTTCTTTCTTTCTTTCTTTTTTAATTGTGGATCTTCAGACTTTTGTCACATTTCAGATTGGATGGGTCACTCCAAACACGGATTTATTATCTCCTGCTCACAAGTGGCCAGTGTCTGCATGCCAGCTCATTTTTTGCAAGTGCCTCAATGAAAGTCTGTAGCAAACTTCTGTAGCTATCTTCTTCTGCCATTCCTTTTTCTTCTCTTCCTGCTCTTCCATCCTTCTTTCCCTTTAAATAAACCACAATGTGACTTTTTGGTTGAAGTTGGATCACCTAGTCTATGTGGTGTTATGCAGATGAAATCCCAGCCTGTAAAACTTGGGTTTAACATCCAAGATGATGTTGATACTACTGGCTAACTCACCTGGTGGCATGGATTAATTCACTATTTCAGGTTTGGCACCTACACTTTCAAAATACGTCCACCAATCTTTTAATTACACCCTACATAAACATCTTTGTTCCCTGCCAAAAGACATTTAGCCTAGTTGTGCAAACTATGTACAAAGTTTTATTTACACATCTGATGGAGTATAGTCTAATCTACAAAGTCATAACTATTTAGGAAGTCAGGAAACTCTCTATTATCGTTAAAGCCAAATTATAATTCTACTGAAAATGGTAGTGGAGACACAAGGCAGGATTCATCAGTGTGCTTCCATTAAGCATAATCCAGCAGAAGAGATGGTGGTGGAGAAGGAAATCTTAGGGATCTTCCATTTCCATTGCAGCCTACTGCCCTGGGACACCAAATCCTGATCCAGAGAACTAGGAAACTCATTTCTTCATGTCACAACATTCTCATGCCAGCAATAGCCAATGAAGAAATCACCTGCTTAATGAATGCTGCATAGATATGCTTCTGTTACCATTTCCGTTATCATGATGCAATGATCCCTAAAGCAGCAGGATTTATTTGTATCATCCTCTTCTTAATTTGATCACTGTTATCAAGAACGATCATGCAGAGATTTGTATTAACTGACCCCTCTGTCTCCTCCTACAGTATTTAGGAGCATCTCTTCTACCAAGAGGGACAGAAAACAAGGAACTACAAATGACTGCTACCAATTTTAAGGGTTATATCTTTGGGCTATTGGCATCTTGAACATCTGTTCATCTGACTTCTTAATATTTGGTATGCATCCCTTTATTCCATATTATATCATCAAGGCATTCAAAATATACGTCTCTTTGTGCTTTGATACAAGTCTTTTAAGATTTCACTCACTAAGGCTAGAAATAAGATAGCCCCCTTTCCCATTTCCAGAACTTCTTGGCACCAGTGGGGAACTATGGAAAGATTAAAGTCTCAATGCGGAGTTTGAAAACACACCCTAACAAAAACTTCCAGTAATAGTAAACAGCAGTGCTTGGAGGCCCATTTTTGCTCTGGAAGTAACAGAAATAGTGACTCTCATGCACTATCAGATCCTTGACACTACAAGATGTATTAAATGTTACATTACTTTAAATGTTACAAAATGTAACATTTTGCTTCTGAAGATTCAGTTCTGGGTGAAATGGTTAATATGTTCAGAATGGCAAACCAATTCCATACAATCATCTGTTCCCCCAGATATTCCTCCTTCTTGGGACTTCATCAGACACTGTTCATACATGGCTGCTTCTGGGTACAGTGACCAAGTGCCTTCAAACTGAACATATATTTAGATTAATGTTGGCCCCAGCACCAATAGGACCACATGTCATTTCAAAAGGAAAACCTTTCAATATCACAGAGTTTATTTTGATGGAAGCTTAAAGGACAAGTCAAGAGGACTCACCCATTTGGGATACTATTTAAACACATAATAAAGGGAGCATATTTAGAATATAAACTACAGATCAGGAAAGGAATAATCAAGTCCAGGAGGTATGTATACCAGTATGATTAATGAGCAGAGTGATATGAAAAGCAGGAAAACTTCCTTCAGAATATGGAAGTCTTGCCCAAATCAGAAGAGAAAGACATGAACTCTGCCAAAACAAATGTACAGTTTTAATAAAGCACATGAAAAAGGAAAAAATAATTTGACTAATGTACTGCTAAAAACATCAAGATCAAAACATTCTTTAAATATGTCAGGGGGATGGGAGATGAGCCAGAAAGGCAGTTGGGCCATTAGATGACAAATGAAAAAAGTGCTGAAGAGTATGAGACAGTATGAAAAGAAATTGCATTAATATTTTATGCCTGTTTTCACTACAGAACACAGAGGACCAATGTCTCAACTGATTTAGCAAGAAAGGAGTAAGGAAAACCAAACCAACCAGAAGTGGCAAGTGACTCAGTGCTAAGGCTCACAGACAAATTAGAAACAAATTAGTAAACTAGTCTGCATGGCTCCCATCCAAAAGTTGTTAAAGCAAAGGACTAAAATGTGATTTTCTTGATCTTCTAACAAAACCACGCAACTTGTTTTCAAAAACAGTCTCCACAATATAAGATAATAAAATAACTAATTTTATCAGGCATTTTACAAAGGAATAGAATGAGGTATATATAACTTCAGGCCATTTAGTTAAATTTCCTTCTGGACCAAATGGAAGAAATAACAAGTCTGACTGAGGAAAAATCAGCATAGCCCTTGGAATGTGAAGTCCTGTCTGACCAAGACTCTGAGAATGTCAACTACATGGACAAAACAATCCAGTTGGGCTTCCCAAGCATTTTCCATCAGGTTCCTCCAAAGGTTTGAGAGAATGCCTGGAAGTTAAACCACATAAGGGAAAATGCAGGAATACAGAACTTCCTTTTCTTTTGAAAGATGTATATCTTTATGGGTCCCTAAGAGGTCAACAGTGGGCAGGACTGTTACCAGTGGAAGGCGGAGCCAGAGCCAAGAGCAAGTTTGGTCATCCTTTTTGTCACCTTCTTTTTGCTGCTGCATGTCTTTTTCCCTATCCAGTGGGTTATGAGGGAAAGGATAAGTTGTTAAGAATCTGTTCTTAACAGAGGTCTGAACAATTCATGCCAGAAGACCTTTGAAATTAGCCTGAGGGCCACATGAAATTGGGCAAAGTATATAAGGGGACTGGAATAATGACCAGCTATAGTCAAAATGGCGAGAAGAACACAAGTCTCTCAGACACTGGAACTGGAACTGGTGATATTGCACTTGTTCGTAAGTTTGATAATGATGTAATTTTTCACTGAGTTTCTTCTTAAAGGAAACAATTAGTAATGTTAGTAATTTTTTTCCTGCTATAAAAAAGTATTTGAAAACCATACCATTTTTAAGCCTATTTACAATTCAGGAGTTACTCTATGCCAAATTTTCAAATGGTTGTTTTGTGCAGAAAATAGTGTTTTCTGTGCAGAAATTAATATTCTCGCATAGAAATATCATTTTCTGTGCCACAAATGCTGTTTCCTACACAGAAAACACTGTTTCTGTGCAAATCACCCACATGCCAATTTTGCTCACAATAAGTTTCATACTGTGAATATTCTCATCAATCCAGGATTCTTCTTGTCAGGGCTTCCCAACACTCAAAACATTTTTAATTACAATTTTTCAAATGTTTCTGAACATTTTCCCATTCCTAAAACTAGATAGGTGCAAAAATATACACTGCTAAATTTCCAGATGATGCCACATTATCCAGGACAGAGGAAATGCAAGAGGTTTATGATGAACTCCAAAGGAAACAACTGGATACTGAGGCAAAAATCCTACTACACTGATTGGCTCTGAATTGGTGGTGACTAACCAAGAAACATGTCTGAATAGTTAAAAAAAAAAGATTGCTAACTGAGAGCCTGGCAGCTATGAAAAAAAACTAAACATAATCAGTAAAGGCAGGAAAAGTTCAATCCTAGATAATAAAATTCCTTTATACAAATCAGTAAATTTATTTTTTTAATATATATATATATATCTATTTTAAATCTACAGTTCTGATAGTTCCATCTCAGAAGGAATCTCCAATCTGGAAAAGTCACAGAAAGAAAGATAAAAATGATAGGAATGTGAGAGCAATTTCCTAACATGGCAAGATCTGGGGCTTCTTTAAAGTTTAAGTGTGGAAAGGCAGTGGAAAGACACTTATAATGATAAGACATGATAGATTCTTATATGAGTCTCCTTCTCCCATAAGGTGAGAACACAAAAGAGAGCCTTGGTGACTGTTACAAAAAGTAACAGAACTCTCTTCCCTTGGAGGTCTGGTTGGCTGCCTCCCTGTTTTTTTCTGCTAGCAGAAAAAGTCTGGAAAGGCCAGAAATTTGCTTCTGCTAGCAGACTTTTCTGCTAGCAGAAAAATACCTTTTTACTTAAGGAAGATTTTGGTTTTTCGTGTGTTGTGGTAGATAAAGTTTTCAATGGGAAGTGTAGTTTTCTTATTTTGTTTAAAGCGTGTTTGAATGCTGTGTTTAACTTGTTTTTAACTTGTGTTTTCAAAGCAGAAATTTAGTTTGTATCTTAACTTTTCCATTAAGAGCTTTTTAATCATACTGTGGTTTTAAAAGGTTGTATGCTGCCTTGGATCCCACCCTGGGAGAAATATAGGATATGCATAAGATAAGATAAAATAAATAAAATAAATAAAATATAATAATACAAAAGCTAGACTGATCCAACAAACCCATCGGCACTAGATTCAGAACAGAGAAGCATTTCTTCAAAAATCAAGTAATCTGTTTATGGAATCTACTCCTATGAGGTATAGATATACATAAGATAAGATAAAATAAATAAAATATAATAATACAAAAATGGAATCTACTGCTATGAGGTATGGATATTCAATTAACTTTGAAGAGTTTACAGTGGATTAAATAAATACATGAAGTAGCCGAGGGATGGGCAAAGTCTGGTCCTGAGGACACATGTAAATCCCAAGGATGATTTTGTACCCCCCCTCCACTGCTCATTTTCTGGCAAAAATAAAGTATCTCTCCTGGAGCATCCAGCTGAATTAATTTACCATTTAAACAAGTTGCATATCCCGCCCTCAACTGTTTACCAATTTTCAAAACCAGAAGCAAGTTTCTGGCCTTTCCAGACTTTTTCTTAAGGGGCATTTCAGCCCATGCAACTCACAGAATGTTCCAGAGATGGATAAATGGATGGATGGATGGATGGATGCATAAACCAACCAACCAACCAACCAACCAACCAACCAACCAACCAACCTGAGATTTCGCAAAGTTGCCTATCCAGGGACATTTGATACCTTGTTTCATACTAGATACTAGAACATTTGATACCTTGTTTCAGCAGCAGCACAAATTTTAATACCAGCTTCTTGGTTCCACACTATTTGACTTATTTCCTGCCTTTGGCTTCAAATGGACATCTGGCTGGCATCTGCAGACACATGGTGCTGGACTCCACAGCTCTGATCCAGCACAGCTCTCTTTATGTTCTTCTATTAAGCTCCCAATGTATACTTTAATTTAATCTAAACCCATTTCTCCTTGGCTTTTCTCAGTGTGTGGATAATCATCCTCTCTTGGCATCCCTGTAATGTTGCTAACTGTCAATATGTCTCCTTGAGTCTTTCCCCAGGCTAGGAATAGTCATCATCTTCAGTCTTTTACTTTCTAGACACCTCATTTTCAGGGACCTCTGGGTGGGAAGTGTAGTACAATGCTGAATAGAAATACTTCTCTTATACCACTTAAAATGACACACAATATTAGTGCCACAGCATCTCATGGCTGACTTAACATCCAACTCCATTTATGTTGATGAAGTGCAATTTCCCACCATAAGGATTACATTATATGAAACAAGATTGCTTCTTTGAGTGGTAATGAGAATACCTCATGAGACAGATCCAACTTTAAACCACTGAAAATTCAACTTTTACTAATATTTATGTAACAAAGCATATGTCTAATATTATCAGTCTACAGAGGGAGGAACTCCCTTGTTCATCCAAGAAAAAAAAAGCAGTTTTGCAACTAGTGGGCATCTTAAGAGAGGAGTAAGATTACTGTCTTCATCTGCTAGAAGAGGGGCATTCCTGGACTTTGTTAGTCCTTTGATGGGTGCTACTGGATTTAAAATCTCAATATACATATGTTTTAGAAAATGAAAAGAGAAAATAGCAAAGGTTTCTTTCTTTTAGTCCATTACACTAATTAATATGTCAAACCTCGTAAAGAAGGACTCATCAGCTTTTCTCCAGTACTGCATCATTTTAAGGAGCTGTGTCAGCAGAGACCTCAGCAGACAGTCAATACATATTAAGAGAGCCCCAAGCATTAAATAAAATAAAATAAAGGAGTCATATGAAAAATGAAAATAAGCAAATAGCTCGGAAGCTAATGGAACACCATTTGTGACTTTGCATAAAAGGGGGGAAAGGGCAGTATTTTCCAAGACAAACAAGAACCTGTACATAAATCCTTCCAATATATTCCATTATAACTGCTCTAATACACAATGGCTAGCTGCACATTTATGCCTTGTTGAATTAAAATGGACATCTCATATGCTTTTGCAGCAAATATACTGTACCATTAATACCTACTTCCTCCTATCACATTGGCAGAAAACTGCAAAAAGTTATTCTGTTTGAGTACTTCTGAGCAAAGGCAGCTACAGTGGCTCAGTAACCTTGCCACCTTCCTAACACCATGCCAGAGATTAAACTCCCAGAGTATCCAAAGAAGACATTATCCCACTTTACCTGCCAAACTTTACACATGATGTCTAGAACAGGGCTACTCAAAGTGATGGTCCCTGGACTGGTGCCAGCCTATGAGTCATCAGATGTTGGTCCTTGGAAAGTTTCCAGGAAGGAAGGAAACAACTGTAGTCAACAGGCACAAATACGATACCACTCATTGGCACAGTTGGAACAAACCTGCAGTCTCCAACATCAGATTGCTTATGAAGCACTGGTATAGAAGCCTTACAGATTTTGGGCAAGGATAAAGTAGCAGAATTTATGTCTGATTCTAGTCTTCTTAACATAGGAAGGAAAATATGATTTACTGTATTTGTTGGCATATAAGACTCACTTTCCCCCTCAAAAAAATATTGTTTGAAAATGAGGTGCGTCTTATACGCCAGTGTGTCTTATACATATTTGCCAGTGTATAAATGGGGTGCATCTTATAAACAGGTGTGTCTCATACTCCAGAAAATACAGTAATAGACATCACTGAAACTTGGTCTCAGGACTGGAACATGGTAATGGAAGGCTGTAATCTCTTTCAAAGAAACAGGCCAAACAAGAAAAGAGGAGCAGTAGCATTATAAGTCAAGGATGTGCGTATCTACAAGGAGATCCATGGGACAGAACATGGAAAACAAGTTGAGAGTATTTGTGCATGTAATGTAGAAGAGCAAGCAAACTAGTTTTCTTGTTTTCTTCTGCTTCGGAGACTAGAGCATGAACTTATAGATTCAAATTACAAGAAAAGAGATCCCACCAAACATTAGGAAGACTTTTCTTTATGTTAAGAGAGATTTGACAATAGAATAGATCACCTTGATGCTGAACACTCTTGGAAATCTTTAAACAGAGGTTGGATGGGCATCTTTCAAGAGTGCTTTAGTTGTGTATTCCTGCATTGCAGGGGGTTGGGCTAGACGGCCCCTGTGGTACCTCTTTCAACTCTATGATTCTATGATTCTGTATTCCTTATCCAATTGACCTCATTTATGCTTACAATTCACTGTGTGTTTAATATTAATTTTAATCTGTCTTGCTCAGTGAAGGTATCTGCAAAATATAAAAGCGTTATTTCAATTAAGCTGATTCAGAAGCTGGGCCAATCAGTACTACTTGGATCTTCCTGCCCCCCTCCCCCACTATTTCCATTGCAGCTGGCTATTATGGGAAATCTGCCCCTTTAGTTTCCTTTCCTTTCTTTCTTTTGTGCTGTAATTTATAGATTACTAGCATATATACCCGGCATTGCCCAGGATTTTATTGTCTCATAGGTAATACTTGTTAGAAAGATTTGAGATCCTGTGTCTCTAATTCCCCAAACAGTCTTGTCCAGTACCATATTCCCCAATCCAGTCTGTACTCAGAATTATTAACATACACAGGTTGAGTTCCTGAGGGAATATGCTGTCCTCCTCCTTACTGCTAGGCCTCATCTCCAGAGCAACTAGTCTATTCAAGACAGTCACAGTGGACTGAGGCCCAAGAGCTCTCTGGCTGAGAATTCTAAAGCCCCCTCCCTGAACTGCAAATCCCAGGATTCCATAGAATCTTCTTAGAAGCCAATCATATGAGGTCTTTACATGACACAGACAAACAAACTTTGACTTTTATATATTAGATAAGACCTTGAGCAGGGACCGACATCGGGCAGCTCCAGTTTTTCCAATGAGTTTGAATGACAAGGAT
This sequence comes from Ctenosaura bakeri, assembly GCA_948474755.1. Lineage (NCBI taxonomy): Eukaryota > Metazoa > Chordata > Lepidosauria > Squamata > Iguanidae > Ctenosaura > Ctenosaura bakeri. Next base: position 262,595 of record CAOLHI010001952.1, on the reverse strand, counting down.
GTTTTCTTTATTCTGTACATAAAATAAGTCCTGTGCATAGAAGTAAGAAAGTGGGCGATCCTAACTCAAGGTAGCACTTCAAGTTAACTTCCCAAATTGACAGTATCTTAATAGTGATAGTGCTTTGTTTGGAAAACAGAGCTGGGAGCATGGAAGAGAGATTTAGCAGTAGAAATATATAGAAAAGAAAGGGAAGCTCTATGGTGCAACCTCCTTCTTAAATTTATCTTTTTTTTAGGACTAGTGAGCACGGTTTAAAGAAGCAGCATCTCATTCCTGGCACAAAGAAGCTTGGTTTTATAAATAAACAGCTTAATGGGATGTGTGGGCTAACTGTAAATTGATAGGCACATATTGCCATATGTGATAGATAAGTTCTTCTTTGTTCAGCTGCTAGACTGGAGATAGATAAAAGTTGGTGAGGTGCACATATTCTATCAAGCAGATAACTGGAAAGCTAGACTATGGTACCTATCATTAATAGAAAAGTTCCCATACCAGATTGGAGAAATAAGACTTGAAGATTCAACTGATAATTTTAGCAGTACATACACTTTTGTTACTTTTTGTACTGGTACTGAAGTCCCAAGATTTTCATGATGTTGAAATATTTGATTGATTTTACATTGTATTTTACAAAAACGCTCTCTCCAGTGAATTACTTGTTGTGTGCTTGTTTGACAAAGTTATCCCTCTAAATTTAACAGCTTATTTAAAAAAACCAAAATGAAATAAAGGGAGAAGTCCAAAGAATCCAATGGTGAATTAAGAGGTAGCGGCTCACAATCTCCATTGCCTATCTAGCTTTCTTAATTTTTACAAAAAGAATACCATGCCAGAATGTGCAGTCAGAGAACTGCTACAGTCGTGTTCAAAGAGTTTGAATGAGGAAGATCCAGTTAGAAATCTCACCTTAGTCATGAACTCCCTAAGCAGTCTTTGGCAATCTCTGTCCGTCTTTCTTTCCTTCTCTCCCTCCCTCCCCTCCCTTCCTTAGTCTTAGCACCTATCTGACAATAATGGACAATAAGACTGGTACAACAACCCTGAAAAACATAGTGCCCATGTTGTGTATGTAGCTGTATATGTGCATGTGTGTGTATGTGTAAAAATGAGAACCCCATAGTTGGCATGTGTAAACAAGGCTTTTTTTTAACATCAGTTTTTCAGAGAGTAATACAATGTCAGTGTCCCTGTACTGGCTGTTTGTTTTTTGTGCTTCTGGATGGACACACACACAGTCACACAGACACAGAGAGGGAGAGAGAGAGAAAGAGAGAGAACTTGAAATGGTTTCTTGTTAATGTTCAGAGCAATTCCTTGCCAACTATTATGACTGCAGTGGGCTTTGCTCCAACATGATTTGATAGGAAAGGCTTCCATTTGTCTTTGGCAAACTTAAGTAAAGCTGCAGCGCTTGCAAGCCTCCTTCTGAATAATAGCAGGGCACACCTTTCCAACTGATGAGTCACCGCTTGGAAGATTTTTCACAGTCTGATGCTCACCTCAGTGGGAATGGTAGAAAAAAAATCTCAGGTGCAAGGAAAAAAGAAGGTATTCACTGAACATCTTAGCTTGAACAAAACAATAAAAAGCTGTCTGCCTTAATACTTAGATATCTGCCTATCTAACTGAGGAAATCTGAGCAGCCTAGAGGTCAAAAAATATGCACAGGAGTGCCATTTATACCACACCATTATTCATTGATAGAATAAAGGTTTATTCTAGACAAAATTCTATAATAACCATCTTTATGCTATGTATATAGTATTATTAAAACACAACACTAAAAGCTACATTCTTCTGATCTATTGTTGTAAAACTTTTAACATAGGATTGAACACACGATTTATTCCGAATGATTCTGCTTCACATATCATCTTTGAGAAGACCATGTTCTCTGTAATGCTTCTCTAATGTTCTTTATACTGTTGCTTTTCATTCAAAGTTCTCTAGCTAGAAGTGGATTGTGAGAATCTCTCCCGATGCCATCCAGGATCACTCTGGCTGTGTGTATGCTTCTAATCAGTAGAAAGCTTATGTTCTGATGGGGCTAGAATACATGACACCATACTCTATGTCACATGATCACTTTTAAATCCAACAGGTATTATAAATATATGGAAGAGAAAGGTAAGAAAAGTTGAGAGGGAAAGTGTGCACCTTTATGCTCTGAAATTTTCTTTCCTGCTTGATCCATGGAGTTATCTGGATAAATAAGTGAACTCAACTGTGAAGCAAGCAACTTCTACTGAATCATCCGCCAGAGAGACCCAGAGTGACTGGCAGTTCTATTCAGTGAAGGAAAGACTGCAAAATGGAATTACGTTTGGTCCCACCTTGGGAGAAAGGCCAGATTAGAAAGCAGGACGTCCTAAAATGGTGCTACTCAAAATGGTGGACTTTGGACCAATGCCAGTTCTGAGCCATTTACTGCTGGTCCCTGGTGAGTTTCCACAAAAGAAAGAAAAATTGCAGCCAGTGGGCACAAACATACTGCCATTCCTTGGCATATTCGGGGAAAAAAATCCCTGGTCCCCCACATCAGACAGCCTGGGAAGCACTAGTCTATAACACAATATAAAAACAGAGTAGATACAAAATCCATACGAAGCTGCCTGAGACAAACCATCTATTGCGCTGGCCCAGTGCTGTCACCTGGCAGTGGCTCTTCTCCACGTAGGTGAAATCTTTTTCTAGCATTACTTGGAGAACTTTGCTTGTCCCTTATAGAGCTATTGACTTGTTGAGTTGCCATTGGTTCAGTGGTTCTGCTCTTGTTGGGACTATCAAATGTTCTCCCTGTCCAAATCAGTATTTTTCGAGGTTTACAGACATCATCTTAGAATGCCAGGTGAAAGACTAATTGAAGTCCTAGTCACATCCTTTTTCACATCCCTCCAGTCCTAACCTGAACTCATACTTAAAATCAAAAAGTTGCTGCAGGAATGAGCACTTATGTTTCTTGTTTCTACCTCTTCAATTTAGGCAAGGACTTGTCATATTATTTTGACAATCTACTGCATGGTAAGAAGATCTCACATGAGGGTTCCATTCAACTTGTGATGTAGTCTAGGTTTAGTACTGTGGTTTCTGAATACAAAGTTTGGGTTCATCTCCTCATTAGTGAGGAAATCTAGAAACAACTACTCAAAGTTTATATAATGCAAGGGTGAAAAAACTGCAGCCTGCAGGGAACATGTGGACACCCAGGGACCCCAGTGCAGCCCTGAACCCCAGGTCCTCCACCATAAAACTATTTTTCAAAAGCCTCCTCAGGTCCCTTATGGGCTGGAGAACAATTTCAGCAGGTTTTGCCCTCCTGTTTTAGATGGGAGTGTTTCAAAACCAGTAGTGACTTCTGGGCCTAAATCATGTCACAGTCTAGTGAAGATCTGACACAAGGGAAGTCTTCTAGCTTTGGTGGGCATATGTGTGGCCCCAAACCAAAGATGCAGGTGTTTTTTTTTAAATGGGGAGGAGGCATTTCCAGGCTTGTCAGGAATCCTAGTAGCAGGTGATCTACATTTGGGAGCCATAAATCTGGGATGTATTCTATGGTCCAAGAAGTTATATCCTTGGCATGTCTGGAGTGATCCCTAATGTTCAATGAAGGCCACGTAGGTCATCCAGTTTCACATATGCCATTATACTCCCATATGGCATGTAACATATTTCAACCATAAGACAGATTATGAAGGTCTGCGTCTTTCTTTCACTCATCCTATTTATTGCCCCAAACAGTTCAAGGTAAGCTATTTTAAAAAATAACCAAACTAGATCTCATCTTCAAACTGAGGTGATGGTCAAAGTAATACAATAAAGTTAGAAAGATCAGGGAGCATTTTACTCATTTTTTGTGTTTTCAAGTCATCTCCAACTTATGGCAACCCTATCCTAGGGTGTTCTTGGCCAGATTTGTCCAGAGCCATTTTGCCATTGCCTTCTTCTTGGACTGAGAGACTGTGAACTGCCCATGGCCACCCAGTGGGTTTCCATGGCTGAGTGCGCATTTGCACTTGGAGTCCGACACTCAGACTGCTACACTACTCTCTCTCTCTCTCTAATTTAACACTGCATTTTCCCCTCCTCTCTAGCTTCCTTTTAATGCTTACTCTCTTCCTTTTAGGCTGGAAAAAAAGACCAGCCCAGTTTAAGTATGCATTGTGGCACAGCAGCCTAGTATGGCTGTTTAATGAATTTAGTTCTTATTCTGCTTACCTACTCATGTATCATTAAAAAAAAAGAGCTGTACTATTGCTGTTACTGCAAATAACTCAATTTTCAGTAAAATGCCAACAAACAGATAAATCTTAATTTATCACTGCAGAGTACGAAGATAAGTCTTAGATTAATTACAGAAGTTTAAACAACAACAACAACAGCAACAACCGGTGACTACAGTTTCTGTAAACTAGAGAGGTGATATTTCAGCACTGTTTCATTTGCAAGCTATCGTAAAAGCAAGGGAAAACAAATATATCTTACCTTGTTGTTGCCTGGTCAACAAGCTCATGTTGCTTTCATCTGCCACTGGAAGAAGCATGAGTGGGTAGGGGGAAAGGGAGAGGAAAGAAACATACAAAGATCATGTATTACCCTGAATTCAGCAGTAATTAAACAGACATGTGAAAAACTCCTTCCTTTCAAACATTTTTCTAACATCTCTCTCTTTCTTTGACTGACTGACTGACTACGAAAGAATACACACACAAAGTTCCAATCCAACGCTTCCCAGAAACCAAAGGAACCTGTTTTGATATAATAATCAGGTTTTAGGCAACGACTGTGAATGTGATCTCAAAAAGTAGCAGTCAAGTTTAGTTCCCTTATCCAAGATTCCTGGCAAATATAATCATAATAATTAATGCTATGTTCTTTCAAAGGACTATATAGAATAGCTGGCTGACAGTGCCATTAATGAAAACAAACACTATATTGACATTTTTATATATGTTCTTGTTTATACAGTTTACATTATTTCTTCTTTAGGTTATCTTGATCTAAAATTGTAGAATTTAGGAGAAGGGAAAGTTTATCTTCTGTGTATTATAAAAAAGAATAAAATGCAAATAAGTAACAAGAGAAGCTAGAAATACAAATTGTGTTTGCTAACATCTGACAGCTGATAGTAGAAAATGATAATTTCAGCAATGAAGGCATGTTTTGTCCAGATTGGCAACTTAGTGTTTGCCTGCTTATCTTCTCATTTGTATTTTATTATTGTGATTTTTTATGTTGCACACCTCTGGTATTTTTGTGTTTGTTACTTGTGACACTGGGCTGCCTTTTAGTGTCTACTTCTCCTGGGCTATGGACACCTTGAATGGAGCTCCCTGTTTAAGAGCTGGGGAGGCAAAGGGGTTGGTGGTAACCCTACCAGATTGTCCAGGACTTTGAATACCTGGCTATGTCATGAGGCAGGAAGTAGGGAATGGCCCCCTACAGCGGTAAAAAGCCATGCAGCATTGGTAGTACAAAAGCAAACTGCTTTAATAACAAAGCCATTAGCCATTTTAGAACACAGAGAGATGAACCTCAGCTGACACTGAAACCATGACATACACTTTCTCTTTCTCCTATGAGAACATGTTGCAAAGCAGCTGGGATTTGGGTTAACCCAGGACCAGAACAAACGGTAATTTTAAGTGCAATAGAAAATTCAAGCATCACAAAATGAGAGGCCAACTGATGCACTGTCCTGCATATGCATGCAATGCCAAAATAACAAGACATACATGTTCAGTTACACATAATCCATAGTTTTATATATAGCACTTTAGGGCAAAACTAGACATTATCACTGTTTGTAATGTAGTTTGGTCCCATGCTCCTAATGTTTAAAGCATAAACCTAGTGTGAGAGGGTCAAGGTGGATTGGAAGAAGTGCATGAAAAAAAGGGGCTGGCACAGTTTGCTTCTACGGTGCTTACAATGGAAATCCACTTAGCCAGATGCTATTGGAATGGGAAGAAGTTCCTGCTAGGCCCAATTCTTATCCCTTTCCCAGGCTCCATGCATTGTGTTCCACACTGGCCTCACTGTGAAACACAGGTAACCACAGGAATTTGTTGCTATTAACAGTATGCTGATTGCTATTCAAATGAAATGCAAGGGAGAAGTTGGTGGAAATCTGCTGTAACAGAATTAGTCAAGCCTGCAAGAATACGCACACATCCCAGAACAAAAAGCTTTTAAGATGATAAATCTGGCAGGTCGAGATTAATTCATTACATTCAAGATGGCCACAGTATTGCTCTTCAGTACAGACATATCTGTATATCTCCATCACAGCTTGTGTTTTTCTTTCTTTCCTTTTTTCCTCTGTGGAGGGTGGGAGAAAGAAAAGCTAAGTTAAGATGAGGTAAAACACAATGGATTTAGACAAGCTACAGCACAATGAAAAATATCCACTACTCTGAAAACCTCAATAAAATTCACAAGTAGTCTCTAGAAAGCCTAACCAAAAACATCATCTAAAAAGCAAATTAATCAGCCAAGGCCCCATTTCCAAACGCAAAAACATTCTTGCATGCTTTTAAGGATCTAAATAAATTACCTTCCTCTGATCTAAACATATTTACAGTCAGGGGGAAAAATCAGTTGCTAGCTCTCCGGATGGATATTATCCTTACACAGCCCTTTCAGTGTAATAAAGATATAGCACCATCAATTAATTTTAAGTCAATGATTGTGCCAATAACATGACTCCAGCAGCTCTTATTTCTCCACCGCAGTGTTTCCTCATCTAGGGACAGTCGCATATTACTCAGAGAGCATGTCAAATCCTGGCTCAAATCCATCCTTTTATGCACATTTTTGAAGCTATTTTTGAGTAGGAGCTCTTTCCATTGGAAATTGATATTTTTAACTCTAAAGTAATGAACTAAAATTTAAAGTTCCCCACAGCAGTAAGTATTCACTCAAGTCTGATAAACTAAAACAGTTTATAAAAATCAAGATAGTTGTTCATAATGGTCAAGTCCCAGATTGTGAAATTAAAATAAAAACAATTTGAATTTTTTAAATTCAAATTATTTTCAATAATGTTCAGACAGTTCAAAAATGTTTGGTGGCAATTATCAAAGAGATAATACAATTCTACCTGTACACCACTTTCTAAGAAAGTCACATACATACACATGCATACACACACACACACACAAGCAAGAATCATTTCACTTTGTAAGTTTGCATTGTGCAACAAACGAGGTACCTTGTGCTGTTTTGTCTGAGTAGTATGTTCACACATGCTACTTGGAATCTCCCACATGCAGCAAGAGTGGCTAAACAAGCCACAAAGCAGTTGTGTAAGGACGTGGGAGTGCAGAGAGCAATTCACCCCAGGCAGCAATGTTTCTAGGGCATCCCAGCCCACAGCCATGCCCCTGTGCACCCTGGACACCCCCCGTGTGCCCTGGCCACACCCCTCCTGTTGTAGCCCTGCGACTGTCAAGGTCAGAGACCTGGGCAGCAAGCCAGCCCGGAGAAGAGAGTGGGAGAGCCAGCAAAGTCCAGCCGGGAGGAGACAAGCAAGCACTTACTCAAGGAAGTTTTTACCAGAGCACCAAGCAAAGCTGTAGTCAGAGTTCCAAAGTCAAGGGTCAAGAGTTCAGAGACCAATTCAAGGTATCAGGAACCGGGTGCTGGGAGCAAGGTAAAGGCAAGAGGAGGACTTGTAGGAAGTTTGCCACAAGCAAAGGGAAGCTTCCAGGCAGGAAGTTATACAGCCCCAGGCACAGGTGTGTCCGGTCACCGGTTCTTAAACTTAGCCAAGGAAGCCTCCCTTTGCACAGCCCTCTTGAGTCTCTGCCTTGATTGGGGGCTTATTGAACCAGGCTCCAGAGCCTTTTCAGAATTGGATTCCTGTTGCTCCAAAGGAGCAGGCAGAGGAACATCCGCGCCTGCTTGGACCATGGCAGCAGGGGGAGCTCTAGAGCTGCAGGACTCATCTCCAGCCAGAGCCACAGGGACCAACAGCTGCTGCTCATCATCTCTACCCTGAGCAACAGGGACCAACAGCTGCTGCTTGTCATCAGTAGCTCTGACAGGGGCTTCAGTTATCACAGCCCCTCCCGCTCCCCCTCCGCTCACTCCAAGCTCCACCACTGCCACAGAGTTTCATTCCATGGATGGTCCAGTGACAGCCGGTGGTTCTCATGTCAGCAGGGTGCTGAGTCCATGCCAGGTTTTGATCCAGGCTTTCAAGGAGCTTTCCAAGGTGCTGAACCTTTCTTTTCAACAGGATCAGAATCTTAGAGGGCTTCTTTGAAGTCAGCCAAAATCCTGGAGGATTAGCCCTCCATATACTGACAGCAGGACCAGCTCCCACTGGGTTGGTTTATCATGTAATCTGCCAGCAAGCAACTTCCCTTCTCTGATTTTTTCCCCCTCAACAAGGCAATAAAAAAGAGTCAAAGGAAGCTCTCTACAGTTTGTAAAGCCACTCCCACTGTAAACAGGAGCAACCAAGCAGCATGCACAAGCCCACTCTTCACCCTCTACAAACTCAGGTTCCTGTATATCCCTGGTGTCTCACCTCATGTCTTATAAATTTGCTGCGTTTTGGTTTGTTTCTTTTTTACAGCAGTTCTCCTCTTGCTACCACAAAGCAGTTTCCATTTTAATTCATTACAAGGTATATTTTGTGTACTAGCCAAGTGAACATAAAAAAAAATAATACAAAGGCCCCTTTGCACCAACTGGAGGGGGAACTTTTTCCTCTGAATCTCCTGGTTCAAGAGAGAACAGGAAGAAATTACTGCATGTAGATAAAGTGAGTAGCAATCAGCTTTCCAAGCAGTATCTAGGACAATCTGCCAGCATTTAGCAAGAATCTACACTGTAACAGATGAAGAAGAGGTGCTTAAATTTAAAGAAAAAAAGCGATTTATTCCTTGGCATACAGCAAAAGCAATGTGTGGACAAACCTTCACTTTTGGAATTCATAAGAACATATTTTCTTCTTTACACTTTTCTCACTCAGGCTGGATGAGGCATTGTTATCACTGAGGTAACGCAAATAATTTCTTTTTTCTTTATAGCACCTCTGCCTCTTGTTCCTAAGTAATGCACTGTTAATTAAGGCCATCATAGCTTATTTTACATCTCCTTCCTCATTTACATCTCCTTCCATATTTTACACCTCCTTCCTCATATGCTAAATGAAGCAGATTAATCCCTTTGCAATAGAATACTGCAAAACATTAATAATCTAAATCCTAACTGAACTTGCGGTATGCCATTATCACTTCCGCTCAGTTTCCATGACATAACTGCCACCCCTTTGTCATGAAAACTTCTCACTGAACAGAGCTGAGGAGGAAAAAAAATCATCTCATCATTGGCCTGGATATTCAGCACCACTGGGCCATTCTTGAGTATTATATTAAAGGTATTTGTATTTTTTTCTTATCCCACAGCTACACTAAAGGGCTTGCTAGTTCAGATTTTTACCTTAAATCTCCTGTGCTAATGCTAATGGATACTAATGAATATTATATGTTCAAGTCAGATACAGATTTTTTAAAAATCTAAAATTTCTTTGCAGTTACTAGAATAATACACACTACCCTTATTTCCAGCAAAAGGAAGGAGTGCCCAAGCCTTCCCACTTTTTTCTTCCTCACCTTTCCCCTGCACTTTAAAAATCTGTCAAATATGGAATACTACCAAGACTGGCGCACCCCCCCCGCAAAGGAGCAACTGAGACATAAGAGGGGAGAACCAGCATGCCTGGGGGCAACCCCAAAGTCTGAAGAAGTACTAAAATCTTTAAGAATAGCACCACAACCTGAAGAGGTAGGAAAACAAAACATACCCATACACCAAAACCAATTAGGAAAGAAAATGCATGGAAGCTGTGGGCTGTGGAGCGACACATCATTTCCACAGTAGACTGCTATAGTGTTATTATTCCATTTACAACATCGTATTAAATCCTGGAGTTTGCAGCTTAGCGAGGGGTCTTTGAGGGCCCTCCTTAAACTGCAAACCCCAGGATTCCATTCAATGTTGAAAGTGGAATAATAGCACTATAACAGTCTAGTGAGGAAATGGCCACAGGGACGATGGTGGTAGTGATATGAAACATGGGGATGTGGAATGCTCTCTTTGACTGACTGGAACCCTGCAAAGGACCACTTCTTTTTGGGAGGAAGCTACATTACAACACTGTTGAAATTCCCCACTTGAATAAGCCTAACTCAAACTGAAGTCTGATCATAGTTCCCCTTTTGATATTTTCTGTCATTCACAAACAATAGCAGCCATACCTGGATGAAATTTTCCTGGAATCTCCTTTTCACTCCAATACTTTCCCTAACAGCTAAGGTACTTGAGTCCAATGTACACAAGTCAACTGCTCCGCATAAACTGCAGTGAAATATTAGAATGCCACTAATATATGAATCACACACATTCTATGTATGTAAGATGTATATAGACATTGCAGCATGCTTCCAAAGGGATATACAGTCACAAAAGAAAAGTGAATGGTGCCATTGTAGACAGTTCTATTCAGAAATAAGCCCCACTGAGTTCAATGGGAGTTATATCCAGGTAAGAACATCTCAGATGGCAACCTAAAAGAGAATGGCCATAGAAAGCTGTTTGAAAGCACTCCCATATATGACTTACCTTTTCAGTTAACTAATTTTGAGACCAATTTGACACCTAGCCCTATTTATTTATTATATTTCTATATCCCCGATTTAATGCAATAACTCCCAAGGTGGTTTATAATAAAAACATCAACACCATGAAAGCATAACAAAACAACAACCCCAACAAATGATATGAGCAGAATGAAAGCAACAACAGAATCAGAAGGTTTAATTTCTTAAATAGTAAAGCCCTGGAAAAACGCAAAGCTCTTTGCCTGGTACTGAAAAAAACATAAATGTGAAGACCAGTTGTACCTCCTAGGGAACAGAGCTCTGAAGAAGAAGGCAAAAGAAAAGAAGAAGAGGAAGCAGGAGGAGACAGTCATTAGTCTTTTAGAAGACATGCAAACATAGTTCACTGTGATATTTGAAGTCCACCTAGTAGAAATTGAGCAATATACTTTTAGTACAATTTTGCTCTTTTGTGGTGCACGGCGAAGGATTCCCATTTCACCCCTTCCTTCCTTTCTTGCATTCATTATGCAATCCATAATACCTATGATTAGAAACAATGTGAAAATAAAATTGCCTACATCTCAGTAATAACCAATTGAAGTAACCACAATAATAAAGAGCCGAAAAATATTTTCTACATCCACTTAAAAGTCTTCACAGCCTCACTCAAATTCTGAAACGTATATATAACATCCCAGTGGGACAGATTTCCATACACAAAATACTTTTATATAAGAACCAAGTATGTCAATCTATCCTAGCATAAATTCTCAAGTCTTCCTCCCCAAGAAATACATGTGTGTGTAGTATAAATAATTTGTATACAGGATGGATAGGGAACAGGCTCTCCTTTGCTTCACTTGTTAGTGTTTGATGGCAAACATGACTTTGGGGTCATGATATTTGAAACCAATACTGGATTCATCTTGGTTATAAAACTGACCTAGTCAGGATAAATTTATCTCAGAGCTATGGAAAAGTCTTTTTTTTTAAAAAAAGCAAGCATGTAGAAATTCATCTCCTTTGAAATATGGAGGTAAGTGTCATGTACATTTGTTCTACTAGCACCAACAGGATAAGAGACATCCTCATATGGTCTTCCTAATGTAAGTGTCATCAGGTATATATAAGGGACTTTCAAAACTTAAAAGCACTTACTGGAGTACTGATTTGCACAGCAAAAATCATAAAAAGCAATCACTGTCTGAAATCAGTAATTCTATGAAGAGTGGGCATCCAAAGTCAGCTGCAAGATTGCCAAGTACAATTGACTTGACATTTGGCTCATTTGGAATACCTTTACTTTCCTCTTACACTATCCTCTTGGCTTTGCACTTGAAGACATCAGTGTTGGGCAAGGTTTTGCCAGTGTTCAACCATGGTATTCCACTCAGAGACCAACTCATGTTTAACAAACAAACAAAGTCATTATAAACAGAACGTTTCCCAGGGTTCCTTGAGCAAATGTGCAAACTGTGGTTACTGCTAATCTTAACCCAGTATATAGTAAACCCAATTGAAAGTGTGATTTAAAATCACAGTTTGAAGGCAATATGGTGACCACAGTTTATCTCAGATGCCATGTTAAATTTGGGTTGGTGAAAGACAGGAAACAGAGAAAAAGGGGAGAGAAAAAGAAACCACATAAGGTCATAGAAAATTCCAAATTGAGCAAATTGAGTGGTTAAAGGGACTTTTGTCACCTTAGAATTAACAGATTTATTGTGGTATGAAGTCTTCTTCATCTGGTACATATATACCTAACTGGGAAAATGTAAACAATGAAAAAAGATCAGTCTGTGACAATTATATGTATAGCTTAAGATAAGCAAAGTCGCCACTCATAACAGCACATTCATCGGAGTATTTCTAAGTTAATTAAGACTTGAATGTACTAAGACACCAAACCATTATCTCAATTCAAGCTTAAACAGATATAATCAAACTTCATAGCACATTCTAATTCAGCAATTTCACACTGGATTCTCCCTTCAGAATTCTTTCATAATAATATGTCAACCTTCAGGCCAACAGGAGAATGTCTTCAGATACCAAAGTGATCTCTTCACAGTTTTCTGAATGTTACAGTTTCTTCCATATATTTGCATTTAGGTGTTGAAAATAAATTAATTGCCTTGAACTATATATTTCAGAAAAAGAAATTGGCAAAATCACCTCTTAGTATTCTTTGCCTAACAAAATCCTACAAAATTAATGGTGTCACCACAGGTCAACAGGCGGCTTGGAAGTGCGCGCGCATGCACACACACACACACACAAACTTAGTATTTTTTTTTCCCTTCACTCTGCATGTGCTATGTCTCCATGCTTTGCTCATTTCTGATTTGCACAAGTTTGTTGTTATACTACAGACCAACTGCACCACATTTCCTTCACAGCTGCAACAGAGTTCAGCAGTAGGCTTTAACAGGTAGGACACTGGGTTACAAACATAATAGGGAAATAAGTTCTTTTGACGTTATTTTTACTTGCAAAAAATTTGTTGTTTAGGACTCAGCAACTGAGCAGGACCCAAGTGGTTCTGCAAAGAAACATTTTAAAAATCATACTGACGAATAATAATAATGTACATTTTAACAATCCATTATTAAAATTAAAAAAAAAAAACCCAGGTAGACACTTCAGTGGATATTCACATTTAAGATAGCACTATCTGTGTGAAAAACCTATTAGTCACTTTCCAGTAGCAGCCAAATGCACAACAGCACTTTTTAGCTCATATGGCTTGCTAAAACACATGTGACTTATTAATCATGGGCACATTTATAATGTTATTGAAAAATATAGCAACTTATTTATACATGCTATGATCTACACTTTTTCAAAAGGGAAAAAAGACTTTAACTTTGGAAGTGAAAATAAAGACAAAATGAGTTTTAAACACACCATACATACATGCCGAAGAACTTGCCACAATGTAAGAATCAAAATACAAGAGAAAGCATGCCCACTCTGACCATGAATTTATATGGAAACTGTCATTCTACCATAACATGACCAGGTATTTGTTTGAGCTGATGTACAACAAAATAGCTATTCATTAATATTATTCGATTCCCTATTTAGCTGCAGGCTAAAGCCTAACAGGGCTTTCATGTTACTGAATGCAATTCCCATGGCTGTAGTTCTTACAAATCATTTATACATGGCCCAAGTACTTTCGTGTAAGTTTATAGAAAACAGTAAATGATATTAATATAAATAATAAAATGCTAGGCTTTTAAAAACGATATTGGTCTTCTGTTACAACTTGGGAAAACTAATTTTGTCATGCAGCTGGAGAAGAACACTGGTGCACACGTGACCAGTTAATGCATTTTTAGTGCATAATGTGGCAATTATTGTCTATACAACTGTCCTATTGTGCATGAATAGGAAGTGGCATCATCCTTACAATAAATTGTATGGTAATTAGCCATTTCCTCTCATTTCCTTTCTGAACTCCGATAACGCTCAGATATATCATCTGTCTTGCTTATTTGCAGAAGTAAGAACAAACCATCAGCACTGCTACTGTTCTAAATTAGATGGACTGTAATTTTGAAGTCTGTGAAGCAAAGGCTGGAAGTTCAAGAGTTGGAATTGTTTGTCAAGGGTCAGAATGCATTTAGGCTTATATACCCTAAGAGATTTCATGCATAAGGACAAACGTGGTAACTAAACCCCCAACCAGCTCTTCAAGGGGAGAGAAAATACAGAGAGCATGATCCTGTAATTCTGAGCTTGTTAACTAACACACACACACACAAAATCAAAATACACCTGGTTCTCAGTCACAGAAGGAAAGCTTTAGCCACATGCCACTTTTGCATCCTTCCTACAGATCAGTGGCTTCTGAACTCCACCCACATTTACATATTCCAAATAGGAATCATCCTATTATTTGCATAATTAGTTATCCCAAAAAGCAGCCGATGCCAAGAAGAATTCATAATTATCCAAGGGCAACCTTCCTTGAGAGTTTCAACTCATTCACTTCTAGTTAACTCTTTTTAGCAGCTTGACTAGCTTAGTTATTATAACGACTCCTCCCCCTCAGCAATGCTTAGCCCAATGTTTTATTTGGAGACAGTATCTGAAAGATCCAAATGTGGAAGTTTTGATATTTTATCATCAGACAAAGAGTTGCAACATGGAATTCCAAATGAAGACATACATATTCAGTTACATTTCTAGACTATGGGCTGAAAGGAAGGTGTAGCATCACTAGATATCTACTTCCTTATCTGTTATGATTTCATTTTTGCAGTTCAGAGGTCTACATGCATAAAGAACATCAGTGGAACAGGAAGTACAGGAGAAGGCCATGGAACCATCACCTTTCCATAACTAATACTGTCAGAAATTGATTGACATAAATCAGACAAGACTGAGAACTCTAATTCTCTCAGGGGTGCTGGTCCTGTGTCTAAGAAGTAACACTACAGACTGAAGAAGGTAGCTAACAGGACTGGGTGCTCCTCAAGAGATATTCTTTCATATAGAAAATTCTCCAAAAGACCTTTGGTATACTTTTATGTATGAAGGTAGGTGTGTGTGCATGTACCTTTACATGTAGAAACATTCATCTTCCAAGCCTCCAACTGGAATAGACCACGTACAAGTTTATCATCTCAGTGAGAACAAAACTTGAGTTTGCCATTTTCTGGACTCTGATCACAGATTTATACAGTCATTTACCCGAAGGGGAGAGGCTGCTGGACATATGTCTCCACCTTACCCAATGTAAAATGTCACATGTGATACAGCTGGTATGCAAAACACAGCATGAGCCAACCAACATGAAAGAAAGAGGAATAATGGATCACATAAGTGTTGTTTTTTTGGATATATGCATTTCAGAGCTTGAGAAAGCTACTTTTGGGGACTCTCAGAATCCCCAGCCAGCTACAGTGGCCACTACCAGAATCCCTTGCCTGCATAAACATGCCATGTTCCACACGTATAATACCATCCACCCTAGTGTCACAAATGAGCTCAACATTTGCTTCTGAGCAAAGTCTGCCTTGTGATGGAGAAATTGTGAGCCAGTCCTCTTAGCTAATGCAGAGGGAGGACTTCAGTCAGAGAAAGAAGAGACCTACTCTTTTGTTTTTACCATACATCAAAGGAGTCACTGACCAAATAGGGAAACTGATGAAGAAACATATTATCCAAACAATCTACAGACTGACCAAGAAAATTCAACAAATGTTACATTCAGCAAAGGACAAGAGGGATCCTCTAACTTCTGCTGGGGTTTACCTTGCAGCTGTGGGCAGGTCTACATAGGGACTACAAAATGCAGTGTCCAAACATGAATCAAAGAACACGAAAGACACTACAGACTGATCTAGCCAGAAAAATCAGCAGTAGCAGAACATGTTATAAACCAACCTGGACACAGAATGCTATTTGAAAACACAGAAATTCTGGACCATTTGGACAACTACTATGTCAGACTACACAGAGAGGCCATTGAAATCTACAAACACATAGACAATTTTAACAGGAAAGAAGAAACTAGGAAAGTAAACAAGATTTGGCTACCAGTACTGAAGAACACTAAAATAAGACTCAAAAACACATGCCAACGAACATCACCCAGATTAGAGGGGAGGTCTCTCTATAGGAAACAATACAATGGATTGCTAACGAATACTTAAATGCATACACAACTGTTATGCATACCCCCTGACTGACTAACAGTGCAACCCTGGGGGCTAGTCCATTCATCAATGAGCTATCTCACAGGCCAGCTGCATCACTAATGCATCACAAATGCAAATCCCTCCCAGCCGGGGATCACACAAGTATATATACTCCATTCCACTTCCATGTCTCCAGATCCTCTGAAGATGCCAGCCACAGATGCAGGCAAAATGTCAGGAGCAAATACTACTAGAACACAGCCTCACAGCATGGAAAACCCACAACAATCCAAGAGACCTACTCTTCATGATGGGTGACGATGAGACCACTCACTGGGAACAGCTACACTGGCTCACCTCTCTGATCTCAAATGTTGATTCTCTCCTTTCCCCCATTCTTGAGGATAAAAGTTCATCAATAATATGTAAATGATCCCCAAACCCACCCCTTTTCTTTTACTGCTTGGTAGTATTAGAGCATCCACTCTCTGCAAAAAAACAAATGTTAATTAAGCATTGTTTAATTAGATGTATACAACTAAATTGGAAACTGATTTTTTAAAGAGGATTTTGCAGATGGAGTGAAGGAAGAGACGAAAAGGAAGCAGTAACAGTTTATCCATGGTTTTATTCAAAGAACTACCAAATGTAAAAATGGAAACAAAACAAAACAAAAACCAAGAATGCACAGGCAGAGCAGCTTAACTCCCCAAACAGTTTTAATTTTGGGGGAAAAAAGGCATTTTAGAAGCTTATGCTTGTGATTAGCCCTTCCAAATAAGTGTACATACAGAAGCAGAATGAATTGATGGTGACCCCCTCACCTTTGTTCTAACTTGAAAACAAATGAATAAATTGTGTGTTCCTTTCCAGCAGTTAACGAATGATTCCTGGACAGTAACACAGAAGATAATGCTACTGCAAAGGATAAACTGCCAAGCAAACTAAAAATAACAGAAAACAATGGGGTATAGAAATTGTAGCTTACCAGTAACAAATTTAGGGACACTTTTTATTTGAGTATTTTCACTGTTCACCAGGCCAAAAATGTCCTCGCTGCTGGAAGTTAGACCTTTACTTCTCAATTTTTATCACCATCAGATGTTGGAAGGTTTCTTGCCCCCCCCAGACGGCCATACTTTTTCTTTCTTTTTGTTCCTTGTGCCCAAAACTATTCCAAGACAGCTAATGATGCTGCTGCAAGTCAGCCTCATTCTGTGTAACTGAATTGCTCAATCATATTGGTTCCCTGTTTATCCTTCCCTTCACTCCCTTCCCCTGCATCTCTTCTGTATCAAATTACAGACAGCACAGTCTCTGGGCAAGGGCGTCCTCTGGGAAGTGCCAATATATTGAGGGTGCTCTGTAACTGAACATATATTTATGCCTTAACTGGATGGAGAACTCACTTTTCTGGGCTGTAGTTCCCAGAATCCCCCACATTGCATGTAGCCACTAAAAAGTCACTTTTACACTGATCTGCAGATCACTGCTTCTAAGTATGTGGCACAGAACTCTCTCAGCTGGATGTAACATGGCATCACAAGCATGTAGCCTGCAGTGTTTCATCATTCCTGTGCATTCATCCTTTGGATGCACTTAAAATTCTTATACTCTCAATCCATGCAAACAGCACAAAAGCACTATGTGAAGAAAGATGCGCACCAGGTAGCACATAAAGACAAAACACAGCATTATTCCAGACATAAAGTGGCCAACTTTCAGAGAAATTTATCAGATTTACATTTGAAATCGCCAGATCTGAGGACTATTGAGACATAAACATTTCAAATACAGTCCAAGGAATCCATTTAATTAAATTCTGCATGGCAGCAATCTCTGAGACTAAGAGGGGGTACTATGAGGAAAGGCAAATACACCTGACCTAGGTTTGCATAGTGACTATGCAAACTTCTGGTCACAAACTTCTGGTTTCCAAACTTCCAGCACTGTAAATATGAGGCTTCCAAAAAAAGGCCTTTATTTAATCAACAGACAGAAATAAGCTTTACCACAGATTCTCTCACATGAACTACAAATGGCAGACAATTTATCCACTACGTCTCTAGCCTGAAGGAAGATACTCCTGTTCTTCCTTCCAGCTTTGTGAGTCTATGATTCTTGGTTAGGATAAACTTCTGAAGCATGGAAATGAAGTTAAACCTAAGCATGATCAGTTTCACTAGCAGAAGGAGGACGCAACGCAAGAATGTAAAATTTGACACTTGGTTCAAGCTTCCTAAACTACCGTTCAGCAAGGCAAGAGTACATGACCAAACTGAGCCTTGGGGTGATTCTCTCCTCACAAGGACAACCTCACACATAAGGAATCTAAGCCCTTCCTTACGCAAAACAAGAACAGTTAATTCCACAGAAAATTTTCCTGGTAAGATGAAAATTGTACCATCATTTCATGCCAACCTACACAGTTTGCTCTTGACTCTGCCACTTCTTGGCTTTTTAAAAGTGTCTCAAACACATTTTTTTCTTCACTTCAGAAATCACAATACTGTAAATCTATATTTATAACAACAACAGAGTGTTAGAAAAAGAGAATGATCTCCATTCCACAGAGGTTGCCTTATGTAGGGTAATTAATCATTTCAAGTAGTATCTTAGTTATTATTATATTACATCACAGTTAGATTACCTAAAGCCACTTTGTATCACATCATATGTTAAACGAGGTCATTTTGTATAACACAGAAATCTAGTCATGATCTCTAAAGCATGACAGTAAAGCATTTGACACTGACTGACTTGACTAGTTCTGATATCAAGGAAAGTTCACAGACATTAAGCACTCTTTTACTTTTTTGCAGCCCTTAGATACATAGCAAAACAAGATACATGCTGAAATGTAATGGTGAAGAGTTTTCCTCTCAAGAGAAAGACTGCAGCTCAATGGCAGAGCACATGATTTGCAAGCAAACCCAAAGGCTAAGAAATGGTACCAATCAGTATTGGCAACTCTGAACTAGGTGAACCGATAGTGTAAAATGGTGTCAAGGCAGCTCCTTATATTCCGGTGCCGCATACCCATCACTAATTTTTGTGAATGGATATCTTTAGGCTACCAGCCAGAATGTTCTCCACCCTCTGAGTTCGTATCTTCTTCCAATACCCACTGGCAGAAACACACAAGGGAGGTTGCAGTGTCAGTCACTAAGGAGTACGATACCAAACACTTAGTGCTTATAAGGCACTGAAGAGGACTCTACTGAAGATCCTCAGGAGCTTGTCTTAAATGCCTTATCTCTCGTGTCATTCAGCATTTCGCCCCTTAGCAAACCAAACAGATTAGATTAAGGGAATTCTCTAGTATACCATACCAGCATGATCACAATCTGCCATCAATGGGGACATACAAGTTCATAGTGGAGCTGTCACATCTGAGTTGTATCCTGAACCTGAGCAGCTAATCTCATCAAGTAGCCATGTGAGTTCCTGTGTGTTGCCTTCCTAGTCTTTCCTTCTGGAATCTGACAGTCAGATTACTTTCAGCCACATCTTCAGGTACTATTTATTTATGTAAATGTATATTACCTAGGGTTGCCAGGCATCCTTTATGATAAAAGATTTCCCTTATTTGAGGGCCAGAAAGCATTCCTTTATAAGACTAGCAGGCATCCCTTAATTGAAGTGTTTGGGGATTGGAAAATTTTTCATTTTGCAGTCAGAAACATTCGCAGGTTTTACTTTTGTGGATTTGATTATTCACAGATTATTTGTTGCTGCCTCTGCTGCTGCGCTATGGGATTTGTAATAGGGACTGCAAGCCTCTTGAGACTGAGAAACTGTGAATGAGACTTGTAAATCCCTATTAAAAATGGCAGCAGTGGAAGTGGCAGGAAGCCCCACCAGCTTTTCACTTCTGCCTTGTGAAGAACCCTGATGTCTCAAAGGAATCCATGGTGGGTTGAATACGCTGATCATATTTTTTTATTGTGTGTTAAATATGGTTTGTGAGGGCCTAGAGTTATTCACAGTTTTTCCACTTTCATGAGGGTCCTGTGCACCTAACCATAGTGAATGTGGAGGGAGAACTCCATATAGAGTGAATGAGATACAAAAAAAAAAAAAAAAAAAATCCTGTATTTGGGGGTTTGTGCCCTTCATAAATGGTTGTATCATTTAATTTATGAATGTGGACAATTTGTTAATTTTACAAAGATAAACATAGCTAAATTAATTGGAACCACACTTTCCATTTGGTATTTAGGTAATAATAACTACTTTGTATTGTTAACTTCTACTTTCTGATTGTCAAGCCCGCATGTCATGAATTTTGGCCCTTCCTTATTTGCTGATTGGAAAACCTGACAACAATAATCTTATGCCAACTTCTCCTAAGGTTGAAGCTGAGGCAGCTCACAACACAGACTGAAACAGAACTCAGCTAAAATTAATTGTAAGATTTAAAAACCATTTTAAGAACAATTTAATAAGCCATATTAAAAAGAGCATGAAGCTGTGAACAGGTTAAAAGCATTTAAAATGCAACAAATGGAAGCATCCACATTAAAAAAAAACTTTCTGCAGCAACCCATTCAATGATCATATACTTGCTCAAGATCTGCTCTCCTCCAGCCACTGTGGTCTGTCTTATTACATAGTCAAGATCTTGCCTTCAGGGTCACTGAGAATAGCCATTATCTTTTTTTAAAAAACAGAAAAGTGGAATATGCTAACATAAACAATGATATGGGAAATTTTATACATATTTTACATGAAACCACAAATGTTCAAATCTAGTATTAAATGATGGGTAGAACTGTTATAACTGCACTGAGATGGACAGAAGAGCAGGGAAGGATTAAAACTGTTTTCATAGAAAGTGAGATATTAATCAGTTTATTTTTTTTTTCTGTAAAAAGTGCTCATTAATAAAGTGATAGATTGAAGTTTATGACAGAGAGTTTGACATGTCAAAGTAACAAATGTCAAAATTTTCTGGTTATCTAAATGCCAGCTGATAAATCACATAATTATTAATTATTTTTAGGGTCTGAATAGGGAATAAGTTGAATTTAATATCATATAGTGCACAGTTCTAGCAGAGACTTCTCACTGCTTTTTTAAAAGACTTTTCCTTACATATAAGCTCTGTGTGTCTTCCTATGTGTATGACACAATTAAACCAGAAAGCCCCTAATGAACCGCTATTTCCTGTTTTGCTCGAACCAGGAAATATGGTTATCAGTATATTAAACCAACCAAACCACAGACTAATATTCTTGGTTTACCAGCTAGAAGCCACAGTCTCTTTGTCTGGACAAAATGGAAGTCCACGTTTAGGACCAACTGCCACGTACTGTGAAGTGCACTATCTGGAGGAAGAAGGTTCATGTATATCTCAGATAACTAAGCCTAAATATGATTGTCTGAACATGGTCAATACCTTCCTGGACAAAACTGGCAGACTTTTAATGCTTTTTCACTGGCTTCTCATTTGTTGTCTGTAATATTAAGCCACACAATTTAGTCCATAATCTGGAGCCACTGCCCTAGTCTCAAAAGTCATTCCCAGCTGATATTGCACCCATGAGCTTACAATTTCATAAATTATCAGGGATATTAGAGCCCTAATCTGATTATACAAGGGCACAAACTCATCACTGCATTTAGGAATCAATAATCGTTGTTCAAAGAGCTTCATAATTGGCACACATCTAAGATTTCTGCAAGATGGGTACTTTCATTCTTGTTTTATAGATGGACCACAAAGAGAGAGAGATTGGTTCCAGTTAGTTAACCAGAGAATGAATGGCTAAAATCCAATTTTCTTAGACCAACATAAGCTCTCCAGTTTGGGTAAACAAACTCTTAGTGTATAAATAATTAGCTTTCATGAGGAATGGTGAGCACATTTATTTTGCATATGGCTTTGCCTATAAAAATGACTGAATTATCAATATAAATATATTCAGGCACTTTGTGTATCATTCCTTCATGTCTGAGATATTTATGCCACCAGTTGAACAACCTGATTGAACATTTGAACTGGTTTCTGCTGTCAGCAAGCTTCAAAGCATTAGGAGAGGAACTATTTTTGTTAGTCAGGAAAATATTTTTATCCAAACATACCTTTTTATCCCACCACCTCTGTTCAGAAGCCTGCCCTTTTAAAGCTTCTGGGAGAAGAACTCCCTTTTGCAAAACAAATATTTGCATACATAAAATTCAGCAGAAAGCAGGTGAAACAAAAATTGTATCAACTGCAAATGCCTCTTTCTTGTTGTTTTTAATTTGAATGTCCTAGTTTTGCAGAGATGCTGACTACTCTAGGTTGCCCATCATTCAGTTATTCAGGTGGGAATGTTGAAATTCTATACATCTATTAAACAAAGACACAACTTAGCAACTAGTTTGGGATCCTAAGGATCACTGTTATCTACTTTCTTAAAAGTAACATTTTAAACCCTGCACTGTGGAGAAGACTAGTTGAAACTCATAGGTAGGATCTGTTGAAGACTGCCAAACTCAAGGAATTCCTTTGGTTGGACAGGAAAAAAATCATATCTTGATATCGATGCTTCTTTATAATTCAACACTATCAAATCTTTTACCTACCAATTCATATTCTATGAAAAATCTGATTATTTCAGGAAAGGTAATGAAAAAATTGCAAATTTAGTTGAAGCTTTCTTTATATTATGGCTGGAATTGACAGAACACTGATCCCCAACTTTGTACAGCTGTCAGGGCAATAGATGATGAAAGTAATGGTGGTGGTGATGATAGTATCCCACCATATATAGCATGGGATATCAGGACAACGTATAAGTAAATACATACAAGGAGATGTCTTGCTATTTTATAATCAGGGTAGTGTAATGAAGTAAGAGAGGATAACACTTTTTGATAAATCAGAAACTATCAACCAGAAAAAAAAACTTTACTCAGTGCCCACAAAAGGTTAAAATCACAGAGATGCACCTTAGAGGAAAAACAGAAAACAGCTCTCAGGATTTCAACAAAAGTTAAGTGCCTCAACAAAATTGTAAGACTAGTTTTTTTTTTTTCCTATCAAAATTTGGTGGAACAGGCAATGAGGAATAACTTTTGGAAATGAACAATCATGTGGACCGTGCTGGGTAGCGTCTTACTATCTAAACCCCCAGAGGATCTCATGGTGAAATTGATGAAGGTTGAAGTAGGTAGACACAGTTCAGGAACTGTCTTTGCTGAGGTATTCTGAGAACTTTCTGGTATAATCAGATACCTTTCACAACTTGTAACTTTAAGGTTATTCCCAGGGAAACAGTTCTAGTAATTTTACACTTTACAGTTGCTTGCAACTTCAGCAACATGGCAAATGGCATGTATTCTGCTTTTCTTTTTAATTAAAGACCACTTCTTATATTGATGATTATGACTGTGTTCCATTTGCACATGCTTAAGTGTACACGTCAGCTACCAAAGCCACCTAAGCTAAGCTCTGGGATGACAACAACAGGGAAATCCAAACTCTCTCCCAAAAAGGGGGGCCCAAAATTTTGAAAACTCTGTAGAGGAAAGAAGGCCCCAAATGCTTTCCCCTGAAGTCTAACAAAGATAGTTTTATATTTGGGATGGTTACAACAACCTGTGCCATGTAAAGGAAATGTGTAGCTTGAGAAGGTTAAACCCATCTCCCAGAAACCAAGAAGGCAAGCTGAAGTGTTTTTGCAGGCTCCGTCCTTATACATCCAGAGAGCAAACTCTTGATGGTGTGGACACACATCATGGGAAAGCTGAGCTTTTTTGTCCAGTTCTATGCAACAAATGTTATAATGTGTGAAAGTGACTCTGTTACCCCAAAAGTATGGGTCCTCGTGGTCCCATGCTTTTAGGGGGTAACAACTCTTATTCAAATACACATGCACCCAGAGACTCAGAAACTGTGTTTTCAGATGTATGCCTCCCTTTGACATGAACATGTTCTCTGCAAAGATGAACCAGTACTGTTGCAATGTTTAAGGAAGCTCCAGTATCTACAAGTGGTACCAATATGAGGTGGAAAATGGGGCGGTAAGGAATACTGAGACACCCTTATAGTACTGTATTCTTCTACTTTAATGTCTCAAAATATTCAATATTCTTTTTCTTCAAGCCATTCTAAAAAAACTTAGCCACATCTTTCACTTCCAAAAAAAGCTAAGCACATGCAATGCTCACAATAACTATGAACTGTGGTTCTGTCCAAATTATGTAGGAGGCACCAAACGCTGATGGAACAGGCAGGTCTAGAAAGCACAGTGACACTGAACATAGCCTGACTGTCAAAAAAGATTTCTTCTGGCTGGTGATGGAATAGAAGCCCAATCTGAAATATCCACCTGCAACCCACAGCAACTGTGTGCAAAAGATCTGTCACCTTTCTCCATTGAAAGCAATTTCAGATGAAATTGTTATATGCTGTGCTTACAGTGTGGAAACTATTTTCAACCACAGTTCAATACATTCTGCAGAGCTCTGTTAGTGAGGCACAATGGTGCCACCAATACGTGTCTGTAAAAGTCAGCCAAGAAGTTCTCAACTTTATTATTTCTTATTGTTGACTAAGAAGTATGTGTATTTAAGATGTTACATATTTTTTTAACTTTACTGAAATAAGTAAAATGCTCCATGTTTAAAGTGTGATTTCACTGCACAGAGTTCAATACTCCAGAAACAATCTCTAGATTTTGTTCTTTAGTGCCAAGTGACATTTATATCTAAAATAAAACAAACTAAAACATGATACTGCCAGGACTGATTTTTACAGTTCTGCCTAGTTTGGCTCTAACAATGGTTTGTTTCCAAACAATATACATTTGAGAAACAAAATCAAGAAATCTTTGATGTGGCTAAAAGGGATTATTACTGTCTTCCCACCACTTCTTCTTACCAAGATCCATGCTCTTGGAGGCTTTCAAATTAATTGATTCTGTCTGCTTGGCCAGTGCCAAAGATATGAAGTTGATGTGCTGATCTGGTAAATATGCCGTTGCTGAATCTGCTACTGAACTGTGAAGGGAAAATACATGAGAAAAGATGAAGACAAAGAACAACAACAACAACAACAACAACAACAACATTAATAATAGGCAGCAGCTCAAAAACAAATGACGTAATTAAACCACATCTAGTATAAATGTATCTTACTCTCTTTAGCTCTTTAGTCAGTTACATTTCTTGCATTGTTTGCACTGACTCTTCTTTTACTAAGGCAAATTCTTAACTGGTAAGATGGGGAGGGGTTCAACCAATCTGTCCCTTTTGCAATCATGGTAAAGAAGGCTACCATCAAATGCACATATTGTTATCACAATTTTTTAAATAAAGTGAACAAACCTGCTGGGACAATCTATGCCTCATCCCTAAGTTAAAGAATATGAATTTGTAAAGAAGCTCCTGTGGCAGCAAATTCAAGGCTAAGCTCCTGAAATGTTCTACCTTTCAGGATCAAATTTCCAACTGTGTCAGTTCCAGCTTAAATCTGAAAACAGTAAACAAGGGTGTATGCACTTGCACCAACCAGGACTTCACTCTGAATACAGACTCAGTTTTCACTGGATGCAATTAAGTCCAGCCTGTTCAGCCAGAGGTAGTGAAAAGGTTGCTTGGAGAGCTAAGGCCATTCCCCACACATTTTGTCTGTCCTGACTAGCAGGATCTGCTAAACAGAGGCTAGCTAATTAGGTGATGGAGAATGCTAATGCCGTGCATACCGCCCTGAGATCTCATGATATAGGGACGGATATAAATATTTTAATAAATAAATAAATTCATCTTTGAAATACAGCCTTGTTCTGGTTTCCCTAAAGTGACTGGTTGCAACAACTTCATTAAAGAAGTCTTCACTGCCCCCCATCCTTCTTGATCATTATCAATCAGCTTCCTATAACCCCCTTTAAGGCAACATTTCTGAGCATACGATGACCTCAAAACTCAAGAAGTTTTTCTCTTTTTAACTTGGATTCAATTTCTGGTTTTGATTGAAATGAAGGACAAACTGTTGGATTGACAAATGAGATAAGATGGAAGGTCCCGTTAATCCGTAGATGGGTTGGCTTGGGATTTTGAGTACATCCCCTGTAACTGGGGCAGTATTTGATACTCAGTTTAGAGGTGCTTTTACATTTAATACTGCTCCTGAATGGTAAAGTGGCAGTGATGGCTAGCAGTTCTTTTGCCAAGCTTGCCTTGATGCACCTACTGCACCCCAACACTATGATCCATGTCTTAACCACGTTATGTTGAGGGAGTGACCTCAAAGAACATTTGAAAAATTCCAGTTGGTGCAAAATGCAGTGACTTAACTGTCATGGTCATGTAACAATGGTCTTGAAACAGCTGTAGCAGCTTCTTGCTTGTTTGTAGGTTCTTATCTATGAAGTTCTAATTAGTACGGGGTGAGGTTATGTCAAAGACCATCGGTCTCTTTTGTGAGTCTGTCTGAAATTTGTTTCTTGCGATCTGACCACATAGTACATGCCTGACCTCCAAACAAAGAAAAGTTGATGGGACTCAAGACAGAGTGTTCCAAGCAGCCAGATGCTGGTTGTAAAACTCCTTCCTCAGAGAGGCTGCCTTCAGATCGCTGGTGAAGGCAACATTGTCCTGCATAGCTTTCAATAATTAATGCCATAATTGCTTTTATTATGCACCCCTGGTTTTACTATGTAAAACATTGTTCAAGTTTGTGTACATTATGTATTTTATTTGTTTTTGTTTTGTATATGACTTTGAACAATCAAAGTGAATGAAGTGGGGAACTCAAATAAAGAAATAAAATTTTAAAAACTGATATAAATGGAAGAACATGTCACAAACTATGTATTTGTAACATGTGCCCCAAAGAATTTCAGCTATTTCAACTTAAATAATGACAAAAACAACACAGCAATAATAAACAGGTTTTCCTACAAACCTCTCCCCAGTCCCATGGATGCGAGAATGGTAACTAATGACAACCTAGTGTTGTGGATACAAGATAGATTTTTGTTTTTAAAAAATGTGTACCGATATCCCTATCCTCATTCAGTCATAACAAGCCATAAAGATTGGGAAAGCTGTACGACTAAACAATATATAAATATGTAAAAATATGTTCTGTTGCAAATTCAACAGTATAGAGCAAAATGTTTTTCAGATGAAGAAGAAGCATTCCCATTGCTTTCTAGAAATAAAATCATAAGCAGTAAACATCTTCAAACCTATGATTATAATCTGTGAGCAGCTCCTCACTAGGATGTGGAGGCAACGGGGGAGGGACTTCATTTTCAGCCATACCACTCTCAGATGTATGAAGCTCTGAAATTAAGGGGAAAAATTAATAAACTATGGTACCAGCAAATATATTACATCTATTTGCTGATCAAGAACTGAACTGGCATGCTTGCATGTCGTTTGAAGCTAGTGAGAAATTATACAAATCTCCAAACTAACTAAACTAGAATTAAAATTACACCAAGCAGAAAATACATCCCTTAGGATTTTCAAAAGACTTGATTTTCCCGTTTGCACATGCATAATTAAAGATAAACACATTGAAATTCTCCTTATGGTGAAGTTCTATATTGGTTTTATTAATTTCAATGGATATTCTCCCCCGTCATACAGAACTTATGTTTAAACTGAGACCTGAATAAAACATTCAAGCATAAAACATAGTGGCAGCACCAACTGCATTCTTGTATTCCTGAGCTGTTTACCCGCTCTGTGCCTTATCTACGAACAGAGGTTAGCCTCAGGTTTTTACGGGCTCCATAAACAGAATGCCATTAGGCCTGCATCTACCCACCTCTCTCTTGAGGAAAGGCTAGACAAAAAATTAACAAACAAAAATATATCTATAATGTAGCTAAACCGAGGGGAAAAAATTACAGCATGCTCATGAGTTTCCTGCAACATCCCTAGACAGAGCCTTGGCAGGTATCTTAGCTTGCCAAACATAGTCAGAATGGCATCCATATTGTTCTTTCTCACAAATGCAATTGCCTAAGTTAAGTTAGTTTCATTCTCCCCATTAGAAAATGAGACCTATGCCTCCCTACTAAATTCCTTGAAAGAGAACAGGAAAATTATGAAACACAGCTAGGGAAATAATCACTGGGTATTGTGTTAACAGAACTGGTGTCCTGATTAAGCAATAGTTGGTACAGAAAGTTCAGCTTTCTGAGATTCTTTGAATACTACCGCCTCATGCACAGATCACTTCTACCATACTCTCGAACAACCAAGAGGCAAAGAAAGGCATTGATTAGCTAATCTCTAGGACAAAGGGTGAGGTCATTCTTTCTCAACATGCTCTAAACAATCTCTATAGTCTAAGTAAGCACAATTGTAATCAGCACAAACACAGCATCAGGATGACAATACTGACAATGAAGCATGTATTGGATGAGTTCAATTTCCTCAGAGCACTTTGATGCAGATGCTGAATCAATCCTGCTGGATGTGTTTCCACACCAGGGGGTCAATTGCCATGTTCTCTTTCACTTTACTTTGCTCATTTTTTATAAGGCACCCTCACAATACCATCCACCAGTCCTTCTCATACTCTGTTGGTTCTTTCATCCCATTTTCCCCCCCTTAACATACTATTGTAGGAACAACACAACCTGCACAACCTTTTAGTTCCAACTTCACGCAGTGCTGTGCTAGAAAAGTAACCCATCACATTTCAGGACACTACTAAATGTAACTCTGTATTTCATAGGGCATATTTACGAGACCTGTTATCTTGAGATAATCAGGAATTTGTTACTTATAATCCAATAGGTTGCTTTGGGGCTAAAATGATCTGAAAGTAAGATGATTACTTCTGGATAAACAGGTACTCTTGTTTCAAAAAGACCAAGTGAAAAATCATGCTGTATGTATGCAAGAATGAATGCAAATGCTGTGCTGATTATTGCTAATTATTTGTATTAAAAACTCCAAAATGTTTTACAATCCTTTGCTGATATTTTTTGGTCAATGCAAGCAATCCATGGCGTAAGGAGAAAAGCTGGACTTTCTTTACACAACAGGAATCTCTGTATGCATCAGGGAATCAATGACACCTGGGGAAATTGATATAGTTGCAGCTGGTAAAGGCTGTGTGTTTAAAATTAGGACTTTTAAGCTGTAATCATTTAAAATGGAAGAAAAAGCAACTACAGGTTTAATCGATTAATCAGTGGGGTGCCAATTTTAATCAGCAGAGCTACAAATTAAAGACACACTTGTTTACTTTTTGAAAATATTTCAGTTTTGACATATTAGCGACAACGCGCAATGAGAAAGAAAAACCATTCTAACACTCCTTTTTGTTTCTGTGGGTTCTTGTAGCAGGAATCAAAAGCAAGAGATGCACAAGAAACCCATTCACAAGAGAGAAGTATTAACAGGCTTGGGATAAACTTAAGGTTTTCAGGCATGCAAAAAAAAATAATCTTTAGGATAAAAAGGAGACAAAAACAATCCACGGACAGCTCATAATCACTCAATAGCATGGAAACCTGAAATAATTGAGGGTGGGGGAGGAGAAAGGGAAGACAGAATGGAGTGACTAGTAAAAGGAAAGAAACAGCACAGCTACATATTTTTCAAAAGGGTATAAAGAACCACCTCCTGATTTATACTTTAAAATCATTTAAAACATTGATACTGTTATATATCATCACACTGGCTTCAGTGTATGGGAACCCAATTAAAGAGAGACGTCCAGGAACCCCAGTCATCAACAGCTCTGCTCAGGTTTTGCAAACTTGGGGTCATGGCTTCCTTGATTCAAAATATTCATCTCTGTTTTGGCTCTCCTCTTTTCTTCTTTTCCACTTTCCTAGCATTATCATCTTTTCCAGTGAGTCATGTTGTCTCTTCATATGTCCAAAGTATGATAGTCTCAGTTTAGTTATTTCAGCTTCTAGACCTGCTTTGCTCTAAGATGCACACATTTGTCATTTCAGTAGTCCATGGTACATGTAGAACTCTAATCTAGCAACACATTTCAAATAGGTTGATCTTTTTCTTGTCAATTTTATTAACTGTCCAGTTTTTTCAACTGTACATGGAAATCAGAAAACTACGCTCTAAATTCTGACTCTGGTATTTAATGTTATGTCTTAGAAACACAGAATCATAGATTTGGAAGAGACCACAGGGGCCATCCGGTCCAACTCCCTGCTATGCAGGAACCCACATCAAAGCACTCCCAACAGATGGCCATCCAGCCTCTGCTTAAAAACTTCCAAAGGAGACTCAACCACGCTCCAAGGCAGCATATTCCACTGCCGAATAGCTCTGACCGGTGGAATCTCCTTGCAGCTTGATTCCATTGTTCTTTGTCCTAGTCTCTGGAGCAGTGGAAAACAAGCCCGCTCCCTCCTCGACATGACATCCCTTCAAATATTTAAATATTTAAAAATCAAATATTTAAACATAGCTATCACATCCCCTCTTAACTTTTTCTTCTGCAGACTAAATATATCCAGCTCCCAGTCTCACTCCTCATAGGGCATGGCTTCCAGAGCCTTCACCATGTTGGTCACCCTCCTCTGGACATGCTCCAGCTTGTCAATATCCTTCTTGAATTGAGGTGCCCAGAAATGGACATAGTATTCCAAATGAGGTCTAACCAAAACAGAATAGCGTGGTACCATTACCTCCCTTGATCTAGACACCATACTCTTATTGATGCAACCAAGAATCGCATTGGCTTTCTTGACTGCCGCATCACATTGCTGACTCATGTTGAGCTTGTGATCTACCAAGACTCTTGGATCCCTTTCACACTTACTGTTATCCAGCCACATGTCCCCCATCCTATATTTGTGCATTCCATTTTTTGTGCCTAAGTGTAGGACATTACATTTCCTACATTTCTCTCTGTTGAAATTCATTTTGTTAGCTTTGGTCCAGCTCTCTAATCTGTCAAGGTCATTTTGAATTTTGACCCTGTCCTCTGGTGTATTAGCAACCCCTCTACTCCTTCATCCAAGTCATTGATGAAGTGCTGAATAGCACTTGGCCCAGGACAGAACCCTGTGGCACTCTACCAGTCACTTCTCTCCAGGATGAAAAGCAGCCATTGGTGGGCACCCTTTGGGTTCGTTCTGTAAACCAATTAAAAATCCACCAAACAGTAGCCTTGTCCAGGCTGCATTTTACTAATTTTCTTGCAAGAATATCATGGGGAACTTTGTCAAAGGCCTTACTGAAATCAAGATATGCTTCCTCCATAGCATCCTCTTCATCTATCAAGCTTGTAACTCTACCTTTATATTTGAGGATTTTATCTAGTTCCTTCACAGCTACTTTTCCAAGTCTCAGTCTTCTGATTTCTTCAATGAAGAAATCAAGTTACTCAATGTAACTTGGGTAGAGCTCCAGCATGTCTACTACAAATACATTTTACAAACACAGAACCAAACAGAGGGCAGGAAGGAGAACCAGAGCAGGCCAGTGAGAACTGATAGTGCTCAGAAGAGGCAGAGCGAAGGTGAGACAATAAGTTCAACAAGGATGAAATAAAGAGTATCTGGAACGGTGCAAAGAAGTGTCCCATGGTGCAGAATTTCAAAACAGAGCCCACACTTATACTCAAAATAGCCCTTTATTCTAGAATGAGTGGCATTGGGGGTTTTTTAAAGGTAAATCCTAATTTCTCTTTTGTACCTCAAAAATCTCAGGAAGGCAACTGTAAGGTGATTTGATACAAATATATAATTTAAATGTAATCTATTAATTAATTAGATAAGGAAGACATGATCAATGAACCAGAATTCTTTAAAATGAAATAATGCCTCCTACTGTAGGTGGTTATACTTAATGTAAGATTCATTACATAGAGCTATTTCTTAACTCTACCATTGGAACAAAGGCTTGCTCCTTTGTCACAGAAATGACAGCAAGTTCCTCAGTAGCCTTATAATTCTGGGGTAAGTTGGAAACCTTCTGATGAGGCAGATTCCAGTAATCTTTCAGCAACAGAAATGTGAAATTGCTGGCACTGAAAGTAAGACTTCTTTGAAGAGGTTGTACTTTTAAAAAAATGCTGTCTCTGCACAACATCTTGGCAGAAGAACAAACTGAGGACCTCTGGGTGGCAAGTATTAGATTATTCATATAAAAATAGACTGAATGCTGGCATTTCAGTATTGGATTTTAAAGCATTTCTTCAAATCATTACAAGGAAAGCAAAAAAAAAAATTTTTTTTTTAAATGCCTCTTAACATCTTACAAGAATATTAGAAGTTTTCTTCTAAGAAGAAGCTCAAACAAGCTGGTAGAGGTTTATAGAAGTTTGTGGACATTTACAGAACACAAAGGAAGACAACAATCAAACATTTCAGCTTCCTATTTAATGTAGTGTGTTCCAAACTAATACCGCTAGGCCATAGTGCCTAATGCTGAAGTTACTGCCGTAATTCAATTTGGTAATACAATTAAGCAACCTATAAGGTTTCAAGTAACCCAGTATTTTGGGATTATTTTCCCCCCAACACTGTGAGAAAAAAACTCCTTTGCATTCTCTCACTTTATCCTGTCTGGTCTTACATTCCCCTTTCTGGACCACCTGTCTCTCATCTAAACTGTCTCTTTTACTCTGTACTGGCTTGCCTCTAGTGCTCAACAATTTGATTATCACATGCCCTTTTAAAAGAATGTTAACTGGTACCTTTCTCCCCCTTGCCGGACTATCTTTTTATTAGTTAACCGCTTCTATTCTCCCTCCTCACATTCCAATTCCACACCCTTTGTTATAAACCCACTGCTCTGTCTAGATCTGTTCTTTCTATAACACATTCGGTGAAAGCTAAAGTGACATACTCAATGAGAGGGACCATCATCATGTTATTTATATACCACAATCCCAAAATGTATAACAAGAGTAGGAGTAGGGACCCACAAGCATATAACAACATGATTTGGGATCAGGCTGGCATATGGACAGGGTACATCATTCCAAGGCTGATCATTTTCATAGTTTTTCTCAGTTACATGAATCTGAATTTTAATCCCACACATTGTGCTATTTCTGTTTCAATTATTTTGCTTTCTGGTGTTTTATCTTCTTCTTCTTTTTAAAATCTTTTATTTACATTCGTACTATCAGTGTTAAAAACTACCCAGTTTTGGGGGTTTTTTGGAGGGAGGGTAGAGAAATTTACCATATAAACGTTTAAATTTTTACTGTATAGCATCTATCAAGCAGTGAAAACAAGAACAAAAATATTTGTGTCTCCCCCATCGCCAAGACACTAATTAGTCTCTACTAGCACATAAAATGTCACCATCTACAATGCAACAAATAAGTTATATAAGCTAAATGTATTGGTGACAATAAGAAGAAAGACACCTGCAACTTTTGATATTCTCATTATCATCCTTATGTACACAAAATAAAGACAGGATCAAGAATGAACAATTTGTGTGATGAAAAAATTTCAATAAGATTATCCTGATTTGTTGATTCTTTTTTGGTAGTAAGATTATCCTACCATAATAAAAACACTTTAAACATTCTCGTTGTGGTTTCTGCTCATAAAAACTGCAGCAACATTTAAATTTTTGTATTAAAAATTTGCACTATGCCCACTTTACTGGTTAAATAACTGGAAATGTCTGAGATGTCATGATAAATAAAGCAGAAATGGTTAAACAAATCTTTTATCACATTCAATTTGTCTTTCCCCTTACTGTAGAAGTAATTCTACAGCAAACAATGGATTATTTCTCTGGCTTCTCTGGAACAAGCCAGAGTTCCAGCTTCTGACAGTCTTGGCAGCACAATATACAAACCAGGATGGGAAGTCTGTGGTTTGTAAAGTTTCTTCTGCTGCAGCTAAAAGCCATGGGGCACCATGCTCTTTTAAAATGTGTTTAGTTAGTTACTAATTTATACCTCACCTCTCTAGCAATATGGAACCGAATGCTGCTTGCGCGGGCAGGAGTGAAGATGCTGTGAAATAAGACACAGGCCACAGATTTGGCAAGAAAAAGCCACAATTTTATTGGCTACAGAATAAAAAACGAGTTGGCACACACATTGTCAGGAGTCCTCCATGTTTGTTGTTTTAGGATAGCAGTAGCCTGGGGAAATAGTGATAGTAGGCTGTTAACTTTCCCAGGTGCCAACCATTCCTTCCGGCTGGAATTTCAAAGGAACCATTTGGCATGATGACGTTCGTCCTTTTACAACTATCTCAGGAGAAACTTGCTGTTTAAGTGTAAGGCGGGGGAAAAAATTCCATTCTCGAGCTTTAACGTCTGATAGACAGTATCATTCACTATGTTTCAATAAATCTTCTACTAAAGTTTATTGCTACGTTTGAGGGTGAATCTGTTCCTGACAGAAAGCTCGAGAATCTTTTTTTTTCCTAAAATGCATCAAGTAGTGGATCAGTTAATTACTGAAGAAGAACGAGGATCTGCAGAATCTGATGGAACTGCAGAGACCGAAGCGTCCATGGATACCAAGGCAAATTTACCGCTGAGCGAGGCTATGAAAACCCCCACAAGCGGCCAAACCTGGGTCTGGGGAGAGAAGCCGCTTATGTCGGTAAGACAACGCAGAAGGGCTGCTAGATGGGACACATCAGCCAAAGACCTTTCCTTTCTGGCGGAAATGGCACGAATGGAAACAGAACTGGAGAGAAAAGATGAGGAGATACTCGAACTCAAGACCATGTTACGTGAGATGAGCATCCGTCCCTCGCAGACATTGAGAACACCAGCACGCGAACCACGAGCGGCTGTGCCAGCGGCAGGCACCCCTGGTCCGCCCCAGCAACCAGCAGGGCAAGCTCCAGCACCACCGCTACTCAGAAACGTGGGAGACCTGAAAGCGTCCTTCAACGGGAAGGGTGAGAAACTCTCTTTCTTTATGACTATGGCAAATAATTTCATGGTCGATCATGGCCACCTCTTTCGGGATGATGCAGCCCGAATTAGATACCTCAGCCAGAGAATGAAAGGACTGGCAGCTGACTGGGTAGCGAACCTATATGACACCCGCGCCCCCGAAACCGAAAATCTGCAGCTCTTCATGAACCATTTGCGTGAACGGTTTGAAGACCCCCATCTACTAGAAAAAACTAAATATCAACTAAAACAAATGAAACAAGGCAGGAACGACGTGGGAACATATTCGCGTGAATTTAGAAACCTGGCCACCAAAGTGCAGTGGAATGATGAGATTCTTATCGAGTTATACAAAGATGGACTAGATCCTGATATCTTACACGGGTGCCTAATGCAGGCCAACCCACAAACCCTGCTAGGTTGGATCAGACTAGCTACTGAAGTGGAGGGTATAACCCACACTGTTCAGTTGAACCGACAACGACAAGACTTAACAAAACGACAACCTCGCCGTCCCACCTTCCTCAATGTTGAGGAACGAAACAAACGCCTCCGTTTGGGCATGTGTTTCACCTGTGGGAAACCGGGTCACCTTGCCAACAACTGCACCAGTAACCAAGCCACGGTGGGGACTAAAGGAGCACGAGCAGACCCCAGGAATAAAGAATCTACACGTCAGACAACGGCCATCAAACAACCGCTCAGACGCACTCATAAGGACCCTGCAGCAGCGACAGGAGACTCCGCTCCCGACGGTGAAACCTCTTCTTCGTATTCCTCGGACACAGATGGGGATTCTGAACCCGACGGTGGCGGTTTGAAAGCAGCGGGAACAGCTGTAAGTACTCCTAAAATTCCCCATTTCTATACCACGGTTACGATTACTGGCGGAGATGGGACCTTGCATGTACATAGGGCACTAATTGACTCTGGCTGCTCCAGAAGTTTGTTACACCCCAAATTGGCCAAGACCCTTAAAACTCTATATGAGCCTTTGGAACGCCCCATCAAGTTAACTCAAATGGATGGGACCTCAATGACTGGAGGAGCAATAAGCGAAATCACCATGCCCATCTCATTTCAAATGGACCAAAATAATTATAGCATGCGGTTCCTAGTTCCCAAGGCGGTGCAGTTCGAATTGGTCTTGGGAATCGACTGGCTCCGTAAATATAATCCCCAAATAGACTGGACCGCTGGCACTCTATCCTCTTCCGAGGCAAGCTTCTCTATTGGCCATGAAGAATTGCAACAAATTCCTTCGCACTACCGTGATTTACAGAAGGCCTTTCATGAGAGGGAGGCTGACAAATTGCCCCCCCACACTGAATTTGACTGTAAATTGGAATTGATTGACGGAGCCTCGCTGCCTAAACCAAAAATCTACCCCATGAGCCAGGAAGAACTCCTTGCCCTCAAAAAGTTCCTTAATAAAAATTTGGCTCGTGGCTTTATCAAGCCTTCTACAGCCCCTACGGCGAGTCCTGTCTTCTTCCGAAAGAGAAAAGATCCCGGAGCGGATCCGAGGCTGATAGTTAACTACTCTGCTATTAACCAGGTTATCTCTTCCAATTGTTATCCCATTCCCCTGATACGGACCGTTTTAGACCATCTTGTTCAAGGAAAATATTTCACTAAGCTTGATCTTAAAGAAGCATTTCATAGGATTCGGATGGACCCAGACTCTGAATGGCTCACCACCTTTGCAACCCCACTGGGGAATTTTAAATGGACGGTTCTCCCCTTTGGATTACAATCTGGACCATCTGTGTTTCAGATGTTTTTGAACACCATTTTCCACGACTTATTGTATCAGGGGGTTCTGATTTATTTGGATGACATTTTAATTTATGCAGACTCCATGGAATCTCATGTATCATTGGTTCGGGAAGTGCTTCGACGGCTGATAGATAATAACCTCGTAGTTAATCTGTCTAAGTGCCAATTTGACACCCAAACCTTTGATTACTTGGGTTATAGGATTCAAGATTGTTCACTTAAAATGGACCCTTCGAAAATTAACTCTATTTTGCAATGGCCCGTCCCCAAAACTTTGAAGCAACTGCAGCAATTTCTTGGCTTTGCAAACTTTTACCGGAACTTTATCGAGGATTTTGCAGCCATAGCGCTTCCGCTTACTAACCTGTTACGGAAACCTAAAGGCGAATCTACATGTAAGTCGCACAAACTTCGTTGGTCCCCTGAATGTCAGTCGGCGTTTGAACATTTGAAATCTAAATTCACTACAGAGCCATTGCTACTTTTCCCCGACAGTGCTAAGCAATTCATTGTGCAAACAGATGCTTCTGACTTTGCCATGGCCGCTGTTCTTTTGCAACATGACTCTGAGGGAGCACTCAAGCCTTGTGCTTTCATTTCAAAGAAATTTTCTCATCAACAAGCTAATTGGCCTATTTGGGAGAAAGAAGCCAAGGCTATTCATTTTGCGCTGACCACTTGGCGACATTTACTTGAAGGGGCCCGACTCCCCTTTGAAGTCTGGACTGATCATAGAAATTTGCAAGCCTTGCAGTCGGTTAAGAAACTCTCCCCTAAGCAGGCAAGATGGGCTGAATTTTTCCAGAGGTTCCGGTTTAAAATTGTTTTCAAACCTGGCCGTTCCAACCAATTGGCGGACCCTCTATCTCGCCTTCCCTGTTTTGAGGGACCTTCTGCTACGTCCCCCCCTCCAAAGCCTTATTTCCTGCCTCCTCCCTGGCTTCTCAAGTAACTACTCGCACATTAGCAAAAACAAGGCTTTCTGCCTCCTCCCTCTGTGACTCCGCTCTCCGCGATGCTATCGTTCATGCAGCGCATGCCGACTCATGGCTCCCGGCAAATAAGGACAAAATTGAGTG
The DNA here is from genome assembly GCA_948474755.1 of Ctenosaura bakeri. NCBI lineage: Eukaryota > Metazoa > Chordata > Lepidosauria > Squamata > Iguanidae > Ctenosaura > Ctenosaura bakeri. The sequence continues at coordinate 224,648 of CAOLHI010001952.1, read as the reverse complement.
GGTTGACAATCTCCCTTTCTATGGCACCAAGGTCTACGTCCCCCCTGCTGCCCGTGAGCATGTACTTCATCGTCATCACGATTCCAAACCTGCTGGACATTTTGGGTTTTTGAAGACATTGCATGCGATTCGCCGCCTTTTTTGGTGGCCTGGACTAAACTCCTCCGTGCAAACTTACATTAAACAGTGTGCTACTTGCAACGTTTCTAAATCGCCCACATCTAAGCCTCAAGGGCTCCTACAACCTCTGCCTGCTCCTTGTAGCCCCTGGTCGGTTATCGCATGGGATTTTTCGTCTCTCTCCCCTCTTCACATGGCTTTCATGTTATTTGGGTTGTTACTGATCACTTTTCCAAGCAATGTCATTTTGTTCCTCTAAAGAAAGTACCCAATGCTGAACGACTTGCTGACCTATTCGTTCATCATGTATGGAAACTTCACGGACTACCTTCGGTGATCATTTCGGACAGGGATCCAATTTTCACTTCCAAGTTTTGGACCTGCCTCTTGAAAACCCTGGGAATCACTCAGAAACTCAGCAGTGCTTATCACCCCCAAACAGATGGCCAATCTGAGCGTGCTAACAAATCTCTTGAACAATTTCTTAGGTGCTCTGTTTCTGAAAACCAGAACGATTGGGTTTCGCTTCTCCCGTTTGCTGAGTTTGCTGTAAACCATGCTGTTCATGCTTCTACTGGGAAACCCCCGTTTGAAATAGTTTACGGCTTTCTTCCTTCTCCTTTCCCCCCCTCACCCTCCCTTCCTCTGCTCCTCCTTCTGTTTCTGCTTGGGTCTCTAAATTTTCGGGCATTTGGCAATCCGTTTCGGATGCTATAGCGTCTGCAAAAGCTTCTCACAAACGCTTTGCCGACCGCAAACGGCAGCCTAACCCCTCTTACAAACCCGGGGATCTGGTCTTTCTTTCCTCTAAGCACATTTCGTCTACTTCTCCTTCTAAAAAACTTTCCCCTCGATTTCTCGGTCCTTTTCCTGTGAAAAGAGCTATTAACGATGTTTCTTTTGAACTGGATCTCCCTTCTTCCCTCAAGGCAATTCATCCTGTCTTTCATTCCAGTTTGCTGAAGAGAGCCCCTTCGCTGGATTCTTCGCCGACTGATGTTCCTCAACGCCCCGATTGACTTTGTTATTACTGCATGGGTTTCTTGTATTTCTGTTGTTCTGTAATATTTTACTTGTTTTGCGTATCTATATGTATATGAATTTTTTTTTTTAAAAAAAAAAGTGGGGCAGGATGTCAGGAGTCCTCCATGTTTGTTGTTTTAGGATAGCAGTAGCCTGGGGAAATAGTGATAGTAGGCTGTTAACTTTCCCAGGTGCCAACCATTCCTTCCGGCTGGAATTTCAAAGGAACCATTTGGCATGATGACGTTCGTCCTTTTACAACTATCTCAGGAGAAACTTGCTGTTTAAGTGTAAGGCGGGGGGAAAGCATTCCATTCTCGAGCTTTAACGTCTGATAGACAGTATCATTCACTATGTTTCAATAAATCTTCTACTAAAGTTTATTGCTACGTTTGAGGGTGAATCTGTTCCTGACACACATGGCTCAGGATCCTGGCATTGATCAAGCTGCCTGTTGACCGATGAGTCAAGCTTCTGGCATAGGGCAAGAACCCCAAGGAATGGCAGGGATAGCCAACCAGCTGGGAACCCCCTGCCACCCGGGGATGCAGGAAACATATGAGATCCCAAGTTAGACATGCCTACAACCACCTTGCACCCCCTGAATCCCAGAAGGGACCCCCATACCAATGCCAAAAGGCCCTTGGTCCAACCTGGATCCAAGACCCATTCAACTGCCCTGAAATTGTGATTAACAATACAAAATATACAGCAGACAAAAAAGGGGGGTGGGTAGGGAGTTGCTGGAATGCAAAAGCAGCAGACCTTAGGAAGGCAGGGGGCTATATTCCCCCCATCCAACCTGAGTGAAGTCTGCACACTCTCACTCAGGTCGGGCTGAGGCAGCCAATGAAATCAAGGTAGACTTGGTCTCATTGGCTGCCAACTGCGCAAGCATCTGGGGACCTGGAAATGTGGTCCAGACCTGGAAGTGGCTCTCCCCTGGCCCGGGTGGGCTGTAAGAGCAGCTAGCCCTTCACTATCGCCCCACCATGCAAATGGCACTTCACAGTGAGGCAGGTAATTCGCACAGTATGCTTATCGTGTAAATTAAAACAAAATACAGTTGAAAAATAAAAAAAATTAAAAGCCCAATATTATATTTAAAATAGTTGAAAACCCATTTTAAAAATACCCCAATAAAAGGCCCTTGGAGTCAGGGTGGTGTAGTGGTTTGAGCATTCAACTACAATTCTGGAGACCATGAAAACCTGCTGCATGATCTTGGGCACGCTATATATTCTCAGCCCCATAAAATCCCATGCTAGGTTCATCTTATGGTTGTCATAAGTTGGAAACAACCTGAAGGTACAAAACAAGAACACAAAAGACCTTTAAGCTACACTCAATTAAAAACTAAAGGCTGTTTAAAAAAAATTGGCAGACATGTGGCTACAATTAAGGCAGATCGTAACACTGAGTGCATCTCAGCCCAGCAATTTATATTCAGCACCAAAAATGTGCATGTCAACATGCACACAGAAATATAAATTTCTGGTTTCCCCCCAAGTTTTCTTTGCTAGCAAAACGAATAAATATCTGTCGCTATCCAATTAAAAAATTGGGAATCACAAATCCTTTGTAACCTATCTTAAATTCTATAGCTTGGAAAATTACTTTGTAAAATAATTTATTCTTGTCATTTGAGGTATTGAGGTATAATTCACTCTTGTTATTTGAGCTATTTTTAAAAAGTATTTATTGTGATTATTTACTTTTGAATCAATGATAAGATAATGGCATAAAATTTGAAAAATTCATTTCATGTTAAAAGTGTATTTTAAAAGTGACTAGAAAATGTAACTCATGGCTCCATTAGGGTAACTTCATTCTCATGCATCATATTACCTTTGAAATGCAATGTCATTACTTCTTTCCTGCCCTTAATAACTTATTACAGGAAACTATCCTGCTTATAACTCATTTTCCAAGTTCAGTGCCAATCACATAGCAGAGCAGCCAATTTCTGTCCCAGCTACAGCCCCCTGAAGATCTGCTCCAAAGGACTGGAGAACATCAGGAGAAAGCATGAGAGGCGGCAGAAGAGGATGCGGAGGAAATGAGAAATGGGGAAAAATCACTTCTCACCCATAAACAACAGGCAGAGAACAAGGAGTTCTCTCTGAACTCCTGTAGACAGTCCTCTTCTACTAGGTCACATATGGCCCAAGCAATGAGGATTTCTGCTAAAAAAAGTCCACTTAGGGCAACATTAACATAGGATGACAGAAGCTGTTGGTTTTTCACTCTGTAAGAGCATTAACAGGTGGCCCTTTGTTAGGCTAAGGAGAACGGGGACTCTAACAAAGCACCTTTTTTTCTTGTCAATTGTCCTCTCTTAGGCAAGGTAGCTCTTCCAGGACCCTGCTGGGCTTGGCCTTCACCCCTGTGTGTTGCCCCATCACTCAGACTACCACAGATAACTAAGCACAGCTTTATTTTATACAAAGTAGTATTCAAACAAACAAACAAAAATCAGCCTCTGAAGGCATAAACCCACCTGGACAAAACATCAACTTGTTTATACAACCAGAAAGGTTAGCTTTGCCCAGTACATACACTAAAGAACACCACTCTGCCACCCAGGTGGGTTGCAACCACCACTAGCTCAACCATAGCCCATAAGCTGAAGCCCAGGCTTACTGACTACATCTTTCACATTTTGGAAGCAATGTGTTAATTATATTGCTGTTGTCACTGTTAGCAACAATGCACAGGGATGCTGCTTTTCAGCATTATAACTGCAGAAACATGAATGTTAATTTTTTTGAGTATCAAGTATTGTTTTGTCATTACTAAAAATGTTGTGGGGGTTACTTTGAAAAATATTTGCTCCCCTGTCTGTATATTTTAAAGACTTTTCAGGGGGAAAAAATGACAATCAAAATGTAAAGCATTGTGAAAAAGCAACACAATGTTTTGGTTTTTGCCAACGAGTAACGCCTAATGTCAATGGAGTTTCTTCTCCTTCAAAGTCCCACTGACACATTTAGAATTTATAACAGCAGAGGACAAAGAACAGGAGTGCCCCTCACAGCAGTCTCTGGCCTGCACATCCCATGGTGTGGAATGCTGGGAGTTTCACTCAGCCCACCTGTTTTAAAACCATTCCTGTATAATTGGAGCTCTTCCTCTTCCTGTGGCCGAATGTAACAGCTAAACAGTGCTACTAATAAGAGGAAAGAATAGGTAACTAAGTGGAGCAAGTTTGGCTTTCTGATCAGTATTTATGGAACATTACATTTTAACCCCTTCCCCCTCTTTTTTTAAAGTATATTCCTGAACTTTTAGGAAGTCATAGTCTAATGTTGGCTAAGATCCAAAGGTAGTGTTTTTTGGCTAGCTCAGTATAAATTTTGACTTTTTTTATTTAAGCAGCTGTATTATATTTAGTAATTTTTAATTTATTTATTAGTTTGCACCCAACCTTTCTCCCTGAACTAGGATCCAAAGCAATTAAATTACCTGGAATCTTAATTAAAAAACAAATACCAGTAAAAATGCTATAATAGTAAAACAAAAATTAAAATAAATACTTCAAAAATTCAATAGTGTGGCATGCATACACACACACACACACCCATATACTTCTAGATATACATAGACCAGAATTAAAAACAAACAAACATTTAAAGCCTTTCTTTGGATTGCATAGCCTAGAGCCAATGGATTGTGTAGCCAGGAGCCAAAGGGCATGCAAATAGTAATTGCCAATAGCAGTAGAACAAGAGAAAGAGTGGTAGCCCAACCTCCTTAGGAAGAACATTCTGTAGCCTGTGAGCAAGCCACCAAGAAAATTCTCTCTTACACCCTTGCCAGACATGCTTCTAAAAGTGCTAGGACTGAAAGAAAGGCCCCTGCATATCCTAAAACTAGGGCAGATTCATAGGGGGAGATATAGTCCTTCACATAACCAGGACCCAAACTATATAGGGCCTTATATGTCATAACCAGAACTCTAAATGTATCCAGAAATAAATTAGTATCCAGTGGAGTTGTTGTGAAAAGGGAGTTATGTCTTTCTTGCAACTAACCCTAGTCAATGGTCTAACTGCAGCATTTTGGAGTAGATGAAGCTTTCAAACACTCTTCAAAGGCAGCCCCACCCAGAAGAGATTACAGTAATCTGAAAGGGACTAAGAGAAATATTATTTTGGTCAGATTATACATTTCCAAGAATGAGTACAGATGGTGTACTTGCTTCAGTTATGAAAAGCACTCCTTGCCACTATAGAAACCCGAGGACTCAGATTTCTAAGATAACACTCGATAGTGAACTTAAATCTTCACAGGAAATTTAACTGTATCCAGGACAATTAAGTTCCTATCCCCTGATCTACATTTCAACTGACCAGGAGCACTTCTGTCTTGTCTGGACTAAGCTTCAGTTTGCCCATCCTTGCTGGTTTTGGACAAAAACAACTTCCTCAGATTTAGATGGAAAAAGGAAGTAGACTTAGGCCATCAGCATGGTGTGGCACTGAAACCCAAATTTTCACACAGCCTCTTCCAGTAAATTCTTTTAAATGTTATAAACATGAAACAAGAAAGAGACCAGAGAACCTCCCTGGGACAATGGCCAAAGCTCTGAATAACAATCCCTCAACACTACATTTAGTATCCCCCCATGCTACCCCATTACCATGGGGTACCATTACCATTAAAGAGCTAAACATACATTCATAAAAAAAAACAACCCAAAATTAGGTATCATATCAGAACTACATATGTACATTTATGAACAACAGAATCATTTAAGACCTGTAGTGAACAAACTCTACAGCTAAAATTGGCACCTACAATCTGTTTTATATCCAATCTTAAGTGTTGGTGCAGCAAACTAGAAACTGTCACTTAAACCAGGAATTTTTGCCAAGAATTGGATTCATGGGTTCTGAGTCAGCTCTTCCTACCTTCTCTGAAATCTTAATGTCTTACAAACTCTGCACTTACTCTAATTAATTGTCTTCTCAGCTGATGTGAGATCCTGAAAACAATGCAACATTAAAAAAAAAAGTTAAAACCAAATGCATGGCACTTACCTTTCAACCTCTCCTGGGGATAGTAAGTTACAAAACACTGCACAGCAGCATCACTATGTCTTGGAATGCTTGTAAAATTAATGTTCCCCTCAACATCCAGTTTGGAAAATGATGCAACAGGCTCTGTATGCTCCTAAGGGGAATACAAATTCACATTTTACTGATGTAAAAAAAAAAAAAAAATTAATCATTTCTCAAGTTATTAATTTTATATCCCCCCTTTTCACTAAAAGTAGTACTGAATATCACAAACAATAAAATACTATGAAAACAACAAAGTTATAATTACAATATCAAAACTAAAGTAAGAATACATTGATAATAAAGAAATACCTATCAGATTAGAACCTAATGTGGCAGCTTAGATATCAAGTCTGTTTGGTCAAAAATGTCTCTGCTTGCTACCAGATGGAAAGCTACCAGAAGGAAAGCAAAGGTACAACTGCATTTGTCTATCTTGGCAGAGTTTCAGAGCCTGGGAAGAGGCATTCATCATCTACTGCAAGCATAGTGATAAATTGCTGGCTACAAAGATCAGTCAGTGAACCAAAGGCACAGCATCTGAAATAAAACATTTCATACCTCTGAGCATACGATAAATATTTTCCCCGCCAAGTGAATCACTGCATCCTTTCTACCCTCCTCACTCACACCCAAGAAGCACTGTCTGCAAATATCAGTAGAAGAACACACGCTTTCATGCAGAAATCATGGATCCCAACTACAACTTGTGGCATCTCTAGTTTAAAATACCGGGTATCTACCAAGCTTGCTATTCTTTCAACCCATCTTACTTAATACCTGGTGGTGCTGGTTGTTTTAATGAGCTTCTTACAAACTGATACAGCATTCTTTGGCCATTTCCACACCTTACCGTTATATGTTGTTGTCTTGTTGTGATCCTGGCAGTGCCACTGCCAAGATGGAAGCACAACCCAAATGCTGCCCTCCTCACCCTGATGGCTGCCTGTAGAAAGGCAGCACAAGCAACATGCACCTTCCTTCTGCAGTGCAGCTGGCCACTTTCCATACTGCACTGGGCAACTAAGTGCCTAAATCACAATTCCTCCCTTTCTGCATGGCTGTTGGTAATGGGAGCATCATGTGATTGGGAGCCATTACCAGATTTTTTCCAGTAATGGAAAACTATCCCGTGATTGTGACAGGTTAGGGACGTACTGACAGCAGGACCACAATGACAGCATGTGAAAGCATGACTTGCAGACCAGCCACAACGCATCTCCATTGTGAGACAGCAATGTTGTGCAGAAATGACCTACAACTCACTTATTTAAAGTAAGTGTTGAACTCAATGGGATAGTAGATAATACACCACCATCATGATCAACAATATCTAACAGCAACAATGAAAATAAAGATGACAAAGAGCAGCTTTGTCTTATTTAGATTAACTTTTAATTTGACTAACCATGCATGGTTGGTGTACTAGTTTTCTGAGGGACACTCAGAACTATAAAAATAGCATCTGCTGTGACCACTGAGAGCAGCCACAGTTATTTGCTTCCCAGAACTTTTTTGCTGCCTCTGTCCTGAATCCTACTATCAATCCCAACTAGAGTATGCTACGGAGTCAATGGGATTTACCTATGTGTTGATGCACTTAACAATTGATTCAGTGGGTTTACTCTAGCTGGGACTCACCAATAGTATTCAGGTCTTATGAACAGGGCTACTTACAGAATAGGGAATATAAAATATTTTTAGCAACAAGTTTCTGCTTTCCTATTTTGTTTTTTTGTTTTTTTGGGAGGGAGGTTTAGTAAGATAGGTTTAGTATTATATTTTAACTGACTACTTTACTTTCACTAACTCCATCTGATTGGCTATGTAACGTTGTGGCGCCATGCCACTCAGTGAGTGATTCCTGATTAGCTAAGAATATCCGAGTAACTAACTGAGTACAGAAAAGAATCATAAGGGGAATAACCAGCAGTCCAGGAAAAACCACAATGGATTGCAAAAAGGTGAACATTCACAGACACACAATGGTGCTTTACATAAAATATTTCCAGTTGAAGAAAATTAGTATTAGGGGCCAGAAAACAGAAACTGGAGAATACTCGGCACAGCCCCAGATTATACTCATCAAAGACAGAATGCACGATAAGAGTTTCTTCTGACCACAACTGGCTTCCCATTATTACTCCATCTGTGAAGGCAGCTTGTAGCCTTGTCAAGACAAGAAAAACTGTGCCAACAGTAATTTTTTGACAGCCAGCTGGTTCCCTTCTCTCAGTGGCTGCCACATATGTGCTGTAATGAATGCATACCAGAATGGCTTTGGAAGGAAATGGCAAACCCTTAACCCACGTTTCAACGTTTTTTGGCTTTTAAAAGTTTTTCTCTGTCCTGTCAATAACCGTTCCAAATTTCTTCTGACATTTGCTTTGTAAAAATAAACAATTTACTAGACTGAATTAGTTTTAAAGGACTAATTAACTGTGCTACTGTAAAAAAAATGTGGCTATCCTCCCCACACAGTGCCACAACAATTAAAACAGCACTGTCTTCATTTGTAACTATTCAAAACGCAATGTCAACTAGCTCTCTGTTTTATGTGTCTAAATTCTTTTACAAAATATACCAGGGGAAAAAAATTGCAACGGGTTTTTAGAATTATCATTACAAAATTTGGATTATTTCATACTGGGATGGAATCCAACAAACATCAACATAACATGGGTCCCATCAAAATCTATGGGAGAAGTTAGCTGTGATCTCCTTTATTTCAAGGATTTCAATGGAAACAAAGATCAATGGGGTCTGGATGCAAGTCAATTCCCTCTCCTCCTTACACTCTTCCCAAATCTTTTTTCTACATGGTTGGGGATCTCTCCAGAACAAATTTTGAGAACTAGGACAGAATGGATAGAAGGCAGTAGAAAAATCTGCTGATCTTTCAGCAAGCATTTCTTTGGGTAGCACTGGATGTTGTCTTCCGTGTATATACTTTTGTGTATATATACTTGGGGTACTACTATTCAACTATTTCATTCTTGCAAGTGATGGTGAGTAATTTCTGGTTTTCTCCCTGGTGTGGAAAAAATGAATATGGCTGTGCAATTGATACCTGTTACTCACATATCTCAAAGTGTCTTGGAAAATTATTTTGCATGGAAAAGCAAATTTTTCACAAAAGAATGTGCGGGCTGAGCAAAATATGTGTTCACTGTGCAGAACTGCTGTTTTTTTGCTACATAGAAAACAACAAAAACCTTGCACAGAAAACAGGAATCTTGCATGATAAAACAATGTGCTTCTTTTTTATACGCTCTGTTTTTGTACAAGATTTTTTTTCTGCAAGATTTTTATGGGCAAGATTGTCACTTTTTGCATATATTTTGTGTAGAAAACAGCAACCTTTTTTTCTATGAAACACTATACTTCTCACACAAAATCCACACGTACTTTTGCCCACAAAATAATTTCCAAAACACTTCGGGACGTGTAAATATTGCATTCCAAAATACTTCAGGATGTGTGAATACTGCATACAATTTGCACCACCATGTTATTCTTCCTGAGTAAGTTTCCCAAGTGCCTAGGAAAATCCACTGTTCCATCAGGCATGAAGAATGGTGAATATTCTTTCCATCCATAATATACGCAGTTGTGTATTCCTGTACTGTCACTTTAATCTCATATGACTCAAGCTATTTTACAACCTCTGATTTTTTCACCTTTGGTTCTCATTTCAAAGAAAATAGGGATTTGGCTACATATCAGTTTAACATACGCACCCCCAAACACAGAACACCAACTACCATTATCTACTATTTATAAAGCTTCTAATGCAAGTTAAATGTTATACAAGTAGTTCTAAAAAGTCTCTCATCATACTCCTGGGATTAGGAAAGAAAGCCACTAAAGCAACTGGATGCTCATTCCTGGTTTTCAAGAAATGCCCCCACACACATAAAAATCTCTAGCCTAAAAATGAAGCAAAATGACCCATCTTACAGGGCAAAAAAAATCAGGCTGTGAAAGACTGAGAGTGTCAAAAGGCCTGGAGCCTGCAGTGGACAACTCGTGGCCCATGTACTGCATTTTGCTCAATTTCATATTAATTAAAGAGGAAAAAGAAATAGACAAAGAGTGCTTTTTTTTTTAAACAATTACTTAGAGTAAGAAAATGATGAAGCAAAAACTATTGAAAGACAGTTCAACACTTAACCAAGGCCACAAAACAGAGTTGGTACTATGGAGGTTTAACAATAGTTAAAATTGTAACTGCAAGAATAACATTTGAGGTACAGATGATTTAACAAACAAAACAGAGAAAGCAATAACAACAGATAAGGAGGAATGAAATCATACAAAAATGTATCAGTTAAGAGAAGATGCCGAAGTTCAGTATGAAACAACAGAAGAAGCCAGGGAAGGCAAACATATAGAGGAGTGGCATGCTTTCTGTATGAATTGAAAAACAGAGTGCTGAAGAAGTTGACAAGAAAGATAATAGGGTTTAAACTGAGAGACAGAAAGGACAATGAACAAGTCATTAAAGTAGTCAACACAAGAAGGTCTGAATAAGAGCATTAGTAGAGTTGGTAGGTTTTTAAGAAACAAAATTCTGAAAGCATCAGAAACAAGAAACAGACAAAAGCATGAAGAAATCTATGAATTATATCAAAAGCTGACAAAGGATTAAGCACACGTAAAGAAAAGAACTCACGTTGCTTAGCATATATAAGAAGATTAGAGATTTCCAACAAAACAGTTTCTAGAATGCAGTGGTTGAAAGACAGACTGAAAGGGTCCAGAACAAGAGTGAGAAGAAAGGGGGGGAAACGGCACTTAGAACAGAAAAACCACTCCAGCAATTGAAGATGAAGTGAAGTAAAGAAAAGAAAAACAGGACAATAGTTCAAGAGGAGGTGATGAATCAGAAGGGTCGCTTTTCAAGATTTAAAGAAACAAAAGCACGTTTAAAGCAGGAAGACATAATATCTAGCAATGAGATTAAAGACCTGTGTAAGAAAGAAAAGAAAATATGGAGAAACAATTAAAATGAAAAGACAAGTCATAGGTCTTTATTCAGTGGTGGATAACGGCCAGGGGCTAGGGGGAACACACTGGCCCCCAGAAGATCTCTTTAATACCCTTGCCATGCCTCCTTATCTTTCACTTTTTAAAAACATCATCACCACCACTACCACCGCTGCCACCACCACCGCTGCCGCCGCCATTTCTGATGTATGCTCAGACAATGGGGAGGCAATCTTACATATCTTTGGGCCTCCTGAGCTGGTTTTGGCCTATCAGAGACCAAAATAGGATGTAAAATGTAAGCCAACCGTAAAAATTTGGTAAAAGAACCACTAAAACTTGGGGGATTAGAATCTTTTCTTCCCCCCTCACCTCAAATGGAGGGGACCTTGAAATCAAACACTGGGACCTATACATGGACTGTGGGCTACACTTTCTCCACCACCACTGTAAGGAGAGAAGTGTTGTACGTGAGGAAAAGAAATAATGAAAGAAGAGCAAGTGGATCCAGTATAATGGAAATGGTAGAAATCAGTAGAAAAGCAAGGAATAGACAAAGAACGAGGCTGGGAAAATTCAATTAGCAAACCAAAACTGGAAGTGAAAGGAATACTGGGTAAGAGCAGAAAAGGAAGATTAACAATGAACAACAGGAAGCCACAAATTCATAATGAAGAAAATCAGACAGAGTGGGATTTGCTCCAGAGATTTTCAGCAGAACCAACAAAAAAAAAAAAAAAAAATGAAAACAGGGTAATACAAGCCTCCCCTGCTTATCTGACAAGTTAGAGACTGGAGCACTGTCAGAAAGTGGAATTGATTGAAAAGTTGAACCCATGTGGGGAACATGAATGTGACAAAGAGGCTTGCTTGGGACAGATGAGTGCACGCTGCTCATAATGGCTCTCAGTCAGCTTGGCATCTTTTTTTCCCTCCTCTCAGTTCACTTTGCAAACAGTGCCCACATGTGCATATGAGTGGCCCCAAGCAAGTGAAGAACTAACAGAAGTCCACTGTTTTGATGCTTCCAAATTACAAACAAGTTCCACTAATTCAATGAAAGGTCCACTCTTTCCATAGGGAAGACTTGGGACTGTCCGCCTGGGTAGTCCCAAGCAAGCCTCCAGAGGCAACAACAACTGATAAAAGAGTGGACCCCTCATCAAATTAATGGAACTTGCCCATGATTTACAAGTGTCAAAATAATGGAATATTAAAAAACAAGTTGACAAAAAGTGGAGGACACCTGTAACAGAAACAACCAAGATTAGAGGGAGACAGATAAAATGCACAGAAGGAAAATATCACACAGTAAAGCAGAGGGATGCTAACCCTTGCTTCAGATTTTGGTGTGATCTCAACAAAAGGACTCACACCTGCAAGCCTATTTTCTATTAAAGGAATTGTGCAACTGTTTTTTTGTGCAAACTATGATTGCTGCTGCCTAGTTGCATGGACTTTTAAAAGCAGAAGTACTGGATGGGTTGTTTGTGTCATTTTGATCAATAAGCTTGTTCTTCTGTGCAGGGGTGAGTGTGGGTACAAAGGGAAATTGACTGACTCTGCACATAAACTTCTTGCGTAAATTGCAGAAACTTATAGGAAGCGGGGGGAAAAAACCTTGCCTTGTTCTTGCACTGGAGGTGAGAAATCTCATGGAGGTTATTGATTTCCCACAAGTCTCAACATATCTATATTGATATATTATGGTAAATGTGGAAAAAATTCCTTTATTTTATCTTTTTTTTCATATTCCCTCTAGGCCTTCTCATCTCTAGGCTTATATGTGCACACACAACCCTGCTCCAAGATTAACCCTGCAGATAATCCATTTGATCTATAGTTAAGACAGGAGATACTAGAGCCTCCACTGTGAAATGAAGGAAATTTTGAAAGAAGTTGGAAGCAAAGAGAGAAGAGTGGTCTGTAACAATTTATAGTTCACATGCTGAAAATAGAGGGAGAGGAGTTAACACAACGAGATTAAACTGCCAACCTGGAAAGAAGAAAAGGGAAATGTCATTTTGCCCCCTCTTTCCCTCTCCTCAGACATTACTCATATCATATCAGTTGTACAGCTTTAAAATTACTAATGCTGCTGTACCCAGATGCAAAAAAAGTCCTTGAGAAGGGAAGATGGTGAAGGAAATGTTCTTTCCTCCCTTTCCTGCTTTTCAGTCTCCCCTTCTTGGAGGCTAGTACAACGCTTGTTCTAGGCCAGTTGGCACCTTTTGAGTTCCAGGAAAAAGGAAATACACTGCAGGACTTCACTGCAGATTCCAACTGTAACAGTGATAAAACAACAATCTAACTATTACCCTAACCTTCTTTTTTATCAACAAGAGAATGCCCATTTTAACCAGTTCAGCATCACCTTGCAACATAGCTTCCATTGCTCTTACAAATTAATATGTATCTTTTATGCTGCAATTTGCTCCTCTTCCATATGGTTTTGAATAAATCACAGGGGCAAGCTATTACTAAACACAGGTACCTGGTGGGAGAGGCAGCTTTAAATTAACAGCAACGGAGGGGGGGCGGAATCTGCTTTTGCAGTTCTTTGATAAACAGCAGAATCAATAGCTGAACAACTGATCAGTATGCTGCCTAATTAGAGTATTCAGTTAGTGCAACAGAGCTGTCATGAAAAGGTTCCATTAGTGTCCCAGCCAATACAAAAATAATGGATTTTTAAACATATCCTGCTACACCAAGCTGGGATGCAGCAGGGAGGGAAGCAGTTCAGATATGGGGGAAAATGGGTCATGGCCCTTTTTGCTATAGTCTTCAGCCTCAAATGGAATTAGAATTGAACTGCAAGCACATCCTATAAAAATATTTTCTGTTTAAAATGAGTTTTATTCAATCGAGAACTCATTGGGTATTCTTGACAGGGCATGTGCTAAAAGTGTGCTTGCATTTCATACCTCTGAGTGATACAGAGGTAGAGAGAAACTATTGGTATAGGATTACAAGCAGATATTTGATGCTGGGTTAGATGCTGGAAAACTTCATTTGAAAACCATAATGGTGAAGGGAACTGATAATCTCAGCAGACTAACAGGACCCTGATTTGTGAATAAAAATGCCAGATAACTGTTCATCAAAGAAAAGTACACTTATTTTTCCTTTTGATTTTTCTTGTTAATTTACTCTAGCAGGAGGCCAATGGCAGGTGATTGACATGAATGCCAGGCATGTCTTGTAGGAGTCACAGCACCAGCTTCTTCTAAATTTCTCCCCTAACTGATGAACTAGCGGTGGATTCTCATGCCCTCCAGTCCAACCATCCATGTCCCAACAAATCCAGTCAGATTAAGGGGGGCACACTTTTGCTTTGCTGAATTGGCATAAGGCAGAGCTTTCCAAACTTTTCATGTTGGTGACACACTTTTTAAACATGCATCATTTCGTGACACAGTAATTCAGTTCTACTAGCGAATCAGAGGTTAAATTAACAAGAGATACAGAGACATACATAAATTGTAATACCAAAATGTATTGGGACACAATATCTTATGAAAACCTTTCATATATTTTTAAAAATATATAATTTATAAATAATAACATACATTTCCAAGACTGTAGGCAACATACCTACATACTTCAGGTGACACACTAACATGTCATGTCACACCATTTGGAAAGCCCTGGCATAAAGCATTGTACTGTTCTCCAAGGAGACCCACAGGTAAATACAACCCAAACAAGGTCAGACTGCCTGTGGAAAGACCCTTCAGATGGCTAAATATATGTAAATTAGGGATGGATATATTCACAAGTATTCATCCCCAGGTTGAAAAACTGGCAATCAGGAAACCCTGGCGAGAAGAATAACAGACCAGAAAGAATTTAGCAAAACTCCACCTGGCATTCAGATGTTCTGAAGTGTTGCAGAGGGATTATTCTGTGAAGAAAAACAGATGGGATTTTCGTCTGTGCATGCACAAAGCCATGTCTTCTTTGCCAAAAATGGGTTTCTTGTACAGAAAATAGTTTCCTGCAAAGAAAACTCATTTTCTGGGGAGAAAATAGGCACTGTGTACAGAAGGCGATGAGTTTTTCTCCACAGAATAATTCCTTGCCAACATTTTGAATATGGGAAGAATATTGCAAGGAATATTCATTTTCTCCTGAGTAGGGAGAAAAATGCCATAATTGTTCACACTCATATGTGAGGACAAAACAGTCAAATATTCATAATACTTAATATAGATCTCTATACATTTCACTGATAGCATATTTCCTCTATAGATGAATACAGATGAGTCAGTGAGGGAAGTGTAGGGCTATGATGTGGGAGGGAACCCTCAGAAATGAGTTTGTCTCAATACTCGCCAAAAGCAGCAAAAATACCCTAGAAAGGGGAATGTTCATTCCCAAAGAACCCCCTGTTTTGGCAGCCAGACAACTGAAAGAAAACTGCTAATGTGATAAGACAGCATATGGGATAGGGATGTGACAAACCAAGTTGGTTTGTCTGCGAAACAAATCTTTGCTTGTTCATCAAATGACAGTCAAGCTATGTTTTTGCATTTGTACAAATATAACCAAAGTTACTACTGACTTCAAGCAATACAATTTCACCTGTGGAAAATATGATTAATTAAGGAATTGGACTGACTTTTTATGAATTATTTGTCAAAACAAATGGAGTAGTAAAATTTTAAATTACCAGATGAACGGCACACCTGACTAGAAAATGTTGCCTGAAGTAGTCTTATATACTGGTTTATTTGTAACTCACCAGGCAGCAGTTGAAACTTGTAATATTTCTAATGAACTGTAAAGTTGTTTATAGAATATTTTTCAAAAATGGGGGGAAACTGGAAGTCACTATTGCTGGCCAGCTGCTATTGCAATAAGAACATTGGTGTTTTGTGCAAACAATGTTTATAAATGGGGCTTCAAAATGAACAAAGTAACAATACACACTATATCAACTTCAATGGCAGTTCACTATCCAACAACAATGGTTAAATAACGATGAATACAATTTTCAGAAATTAACGGGAAAGAAATATTTTTTATACCACTTCTGTCTGCTTATCCAGCCTCCTGAGAACAACTAGCTGGATCATTCCACGAATATTTCCTTCCATAGACATGGAACGCCTCAAGGTCTCCATGGCTTCATGGTTTGATTTTCCAAGCAGCGATTCTCCATTTACCGCAATAAGCTGATCATTTTTTCGCAGTCGGCCATCCTACAAAATAAACGAGTATTAAATGTATTCATACAAACAATGTCAGTGCAGGAATACATTTTTAAACAGACTGGTAAAGTTTTCTGTATAACTTGTGAAAGCAGATATTTATGAACATCTGTTTACAGTTATCATTATCATCACTTCTACCTTGGAAAGCACATTATAAATATGGCACATGGAGAAGCTGGGTAGAAAACTATCATCTTTGTGACTGGCTTTCTCAGTGAGTGAAACAAATCTGGTGAGAAACAAGATACCAGAAGAAAATTTGGCAGATCACTGAATTATTTATTCACGCCAAAAGAATCTGCACATTCCAAAGTTTGATCTATACAATTAGTTCAGGAAAAATAAGGTTGAACTTTTAAGATAACTGCAACAGCATTTTCCCCCAAAGCACAATCAGATTAACATAACACACACACACACACAGAGTGTGTATATGCTGTGTATATATTACAGATCACCAAACACTGAAATTTTTAATAGATTAATCTGTATATCTTTATTATCAGCATAGCAGTTATGAGAAACAAAGACAAACCTCTAATACTTCTAAAGCTAATCTTGGAGATCTCCTTTGGTATAGCAGCATTAACACCTGCCAATTCAAACTGTCATGATCTTTTAGTATTATTTAGTATTATTTTAGTATTATTTAGTATTTTAGTGCTGGTATTAATATTCTATTAGCTTATGACTTTATATAGACTGAACCTCTATGCAAGTGTTGTGTACATTTGTAGGGCTGCACAGTGGCAGTGACAGGAAGGTAGAAGAAGTCCTCACTGTCACAGTTTGGAGGGAAAGATGCTGGCTCCTGAGCAGCCCATTTCTGCAAATGGCTGGCTTCCAGGTGGGTCTTTGATGCCAGGCAGTTCTGGGAAGCCTGGCTTACAAAACGGCTTGTCCTGCTGCTAAGCAATATTAGCACTGAACCCTGCTAAAGCAACCATTCTTCTGGCTACACTCTGTAGCCAGTGATTACCTTCAAAGGGTAATTATTCTGTTAAATATTCAAGTGCTATCTTTCCTGCCTAGAGCCTCTGCTTTCCTTACACAGGTTGTTAGATGTGTACGTCAACCAGCTTTTCCCTCAGTAAATTGATCTCCAAACAAGCTGGATAAGAAAGTACCCAAACAAAGCAAGGGACTCCAGACGTAGGTTAAGATCAAACAGCTAACAGAGACCTCCATCAGCATTCTTACACTGTTGGTCGGGAAGCAGAGGCTGCTTCTTCTCCCCTTGGTATGCAAAAGGAGCCAGACATGCCCAGGTCCTGCTCCACCCCCTCTCCTGGGCATTGACTGACTGTGAGGGGATGCACCCAGTTACCATTCCTTCCCAAAACACAAGAGTGGCTGAATAGCACTTAGGCACATCCCCTGTGGCCAGGCAGTGGCAGGGGAGAGTGGAGCTGCCCCTGGGGTGCCTCCATCTATCCTCTGCACCTGGGTCAAAAGTGCTGCATAAAGAGGTACTGGATACCATCTTGTGCAATGCCTATAAAATTACTTACGCTGGAGTCACTGGGGATTCTGGCAATGACTTGAAACATTAATTTTAAGTAAATGCATGTAATGGCTGGTCAAGCCATTCATAACTAGAATGGGAAAACATTCTGGGACACATCCTCTTACTAGGGTTCAGTTATGAATGGCTTCAACATATCATTATAGTGATTCTTCTTAAAACAACTTTCCAAGCTCTGCCTTCTGTCAGTCCAGCAGCAATCTTCAGTTTTCACAAGAGTTTCTGCTCAGAGATCAAGTCTGATGACAAATCTGTCAAACTTTCCCATGTGTACTGAGTGCTGAGAAAACTGATGAGCTGATTTTTACCCCATCTCCAGCAGATAAAGGTATATTAATATCTTGTGAGTTTTTTGTTTTGTTTATGCTATTATCAATCTGGATCTGTGTGGCATAAGGACCTGCTTTTGCTGGATTCTGATGGAAGACAGACCATCATTGATGATGTCAGGCTTAATGCACATGACACTAAACATTTGGAGGTGGAGCTAAGAAGTTCTTAGCTCCTCCCCCTTCACTTTCTAATATACTTTTTTACAGCACTCTATGTAGCTGGATTGGACAATAGGCTTGCCAATGCTCTCTACCACCAACAAATAGAGCACTTCAGACAACTTGCTCCAGAACTCTGTTTACTGCATTCATTGTGTAATCAGAGAGCGGGGACCACCCTATGCAGTCCAAGCACAGACCTGTTTGGATCCCGTGCTGCCATGCCTGTGGTGCCTTCAAAGGGTGAGGTTGTTAGGGTTAGCCTCTCTGTAGCTCCCACTACTAGAAGAAGTTATAGGAAGGCTGAGTTTGAGTGTTTGAAGTCAGCTGAGAGGCACTGGGCTATGTGATCAGTGCTTGTTGTTCATATTTTGCAATTCAGTATATACTTGAGAAGTAGAGATTTAGCTGCACAGTCCATTTGTGCTAGGTTGCCATGGCTGGCCTTTCCTTCCAGGGCACAAGGGAATCAGGACAACATAACCAACTTCAGGATTCACAAGGTGCTAGAGGGGATGGTCTCAGGAGCAGGGCAGGGTGTCTGATAGGCATAGATCATTATCTCCTAATATCTTTAAAGGGTTGGGTTGTATTTAGTCAGCCATTTGCTCTCCTGATTATGAGACCATTTTGCTTCACACAGTGTGCCTTGTGGGTTAGTTAGCTCATGGTGTTGTCTAAATGGGATATTTTGGGTAGGGCATTCCAACTGAGAGATTTAACAGTATCTGGGCCCCAGGCTGTATTGTTGGTCTGTACCTTTAAGATGGATCAGAGGGAGATGGGACAAAGGTGATATTGGAACCTTGTCATGATACTGTCTTATGCCTGGTTTGTGTATTACAGAATTATATGAGGGTTGGGGACCTAGGCTGGGTCTTTTATTATGTCACACTGAACTTTTGCCACTTATAAAATACCAAATTTCATCACTTACCTTCAGACTTTACAGTATTTGGGTCTAAATTTGGGACCCATTCATTCTGGATTGGGGCAGCTTCTACAGCTTTTGCCATGGGTCTGGGTGTGGGAGCAATCCAGCATATTGGATATTGAAGATCCCATGTTTACAAGAGATATGTCTGACATTTTCATTCATTAATTCTATGGTTCTTTTTTCTAATGTTGTTGTATTTTACAGGTTCTAGCTTTTGCCTGGAGAGGCAGGGGTCCTGATCTGTAGCCACAGGATGTTTTGCTGGGCAGTGTGCCAGGCTCAAAATAATCATTTTGGTGCTCAGTTTGGGCCAAGTGACTAGGTCACACTGGAGTAGCTTGAGAAAAGAAGCCTTGTGTGGCATGGTTTGTTGCTTCTATTGTTTGGAGAATGCAAAGGGCATCCCCCTCACACACTGATCATTCACGTGGGAGGGAATGACCTGGGTTTGTTGAACAGCAAGGTCCTTATCCTTCAGGTTCTGCATGACTTTTGGATCATATATAATAGATGGCCAGGCATAATATTGATGTGGCTGGCCATTTTACCTCACCAAGTTTGGCAAGTGAGGGTGATCCCCAATGCATTTATACAGCCTGCAGAAGAATAAATAGGGAAATCCACAATGCCCTAAACAGGGGCTAGCCGCTTCTTTATCCCAATACAGTATTTCAAAGTCCTGAGCTCTACAGAGTAGATGGTGTGCATTTACTGGAGGAGTGTAAGAAGTTGTTTCTGGGAGACCTGCAACAAGGGGCAAGGGCCCTTTTGGCCAGCCAGGTAGGAGAAAGCGATTAAGCAGGCACTTGACCTTTGTTTGTGACAGGTAGTGGAAAGAGAAATGAGAGTTATGGTGAACACCCTGGCACACTTTTGGTGAAGGGGTGTGTGCTCAGGAACTGCCTCTTTAGGTCCTGAGACCCAGGGGCTGAGGAAGGAGACTTGGGGCTGGCCTAGGGGGCTTTGCCCTCACTTAAGTCCTGCAACTTGGGGGTGGGGTTCCTTGGCTCTGCCTTCCAGTAAAGGGCCAGCCAGAGAGCTACCCAGCTGTCGGACTGCCCTCAGGGCTCAGGTGGTTTGCCCAGGAGAAGGCTGAAAATGGAGTGGCACATAGCCTCAGCTGAACCCATGTTCCTGCACTCTTCCAGCTTCAACTCAGTTTAAATTTCCAGGTTAAATAAAGTGGCCTTTTTCAAACTAGTCCTCTGTGTCTGGTCTCATTATTGCATGATAGGTCAGCAAAATTTGAATTTAGTTGCCAAAGGAACTTGACTGATTGACTGATGTGCTGTAATTGTTGCAGACTAAATGGATGCTCAACCTACCTCAAGTAGTAGAAATCAACAGGCTGTGAACAGCCCTTTTAAAGTGACTACACTGCAGCCTTCTGAGCCCTCGCATTCCATTCTGAGAGACAACAACTGCAGTGGCCAATAATGTGCTCCTAAAACTCCACAGGTGCACTTTCTAACATACACAGCCTGATATGTTTTCAGGTCCCAGTACATGACTGAACACCTTTTGTCAATACGGAACAGGTAGAAGATGTTGCATTCATCCTCATATTATCATTCTCCGCCCTGTGATATATTTCTAAGAATCCCTGATCATCTACTTTGTGTACAGCTGATGGTACCCTGTATATCAAATATGAGCAAAGTACAGGAGGCATACGTATATACTCCCCACAGGCTGTTTTGTCTCTTGTCCTCCCAGGTCCTGAACATTCCAGGAATTTTTCTGTGTAAAATTGATATTGTGGACCACTGCTTGTTGAGGCTTCTAAGACTGGCAGTTTACATTAAAATAGCCCAACAATCACTACCACCAGCTAAAAAAAAAGAGAGAGAGAGAGAGAGAGAGAGAAAGCCCTAGAGAAATGTGGAAGTAATTTTCAGTGGGACAGCGTGACCCATTGCAAGTGGTGTGGCCCACTGAGGGAGGAAATCGGCCTCTGCATACATGCCACAACTGCCCTTCACTGCTGTATATGGATGGTACAGTCATGGCCAACTGGCAAGCACTTTTTCAAGCCCCAATCTGATGTTACCTCTGAAATAGCAAGGGTTTTAAACCACTACTCATTTTAAAATTTAGCCATCTGCCATTGATTCCTCAATGCCTACAGCACAAAACCATTTCTCTTGTACATAAACAAGCAGTGTTTCTTATTAAGGAAGTGACCTCTCTTATTTGAGAGACATCTTAGTCAAAAATTATTCATGCTCGTGCCATAAACCTGAAGAAACCTAATATGGACTGAAAGGGTCTGCAATGAAAAAAGACTCACAGAGGAGGAAGCACCATTGAAAAACCATTAGTCTGCTTACAGTGAATTTGATTCAATCATAAACTCATTAAGAGTTTTCTATAAGCACTTGTCAGACATGCTTACCTCTCCCATACGTCTTAGTGGTCCATAATATGTATATTTTCAATTCTGATCCCCCAACCCCCTGCAATCATTCAAGCATTTAGTATATCCAACATTACACTCCTGCCAAATCTAAACACACATATTCCTCTTCTTACAAATAATGTTTGAGGTTGTTATAAGAACACTACACAAAACTGTAAGCACTAACACAGAACCTATGTTACTGTGGAGACAAGAAAATGGGGTATGAATCAAATGAGAAGATAAAACAAATTAGTTTGACAAAAGGAGATGGCTTAGAACAAACACACAGATCTAATCTATGGGGAAAAAACTGTTTTGGTGAGAATTGCAACAGGGTGAGTCAAACATCATGCTCAAAAGGCATCCCACTCTCAGAGATAATACAAACATTTAGATAAACTTGGAGCATCTTCTATTTTCATTTGTCAGCAACATACATTTTTAACCATAAAAGACTTTAAAAAACTGTTAAAATTTGGTATGATATTTACATGTCAACATTATACTCAAAAACACATTACAACAGTGAATCTATATGAGCTTGTGTAGTGACATGAAGAGCACTGAAAATTTCAGGCAGACACGGCTAGGGATACCATCCAATTTTATTTCTGCTACAAGAATTTCACATTAAGAACTATTACACAATTTTTACTTGGATTTTTACTATTCTTTTAACCACAGCATTCTATCTCCTCTTTCAAAATATTCCTCTACTGAATAAAAGAAGTGTCAAAAGAAACACTGGGACACAGAGTGAGAAATGTCTAGGCCATTGTCAAAGGAAGTGTGCCTGCTGAGTACAAGGCCATCAGGAATCCACTTCTTATAGGAAGTGATCTCTAACAGACAGGGCTCCCAGCCCCATGGTAAAAAAAATGAGAGGGTAGAACAGTTTTTAAACAATGCATTCACCATTTCTGTACTTTAATGCAATCCTTACAAAAATGAAAGGAATAATTCATTTCAATGGTCAGAGAAAATAATGAAATCTTACATTGTTGTGAGCTGTTATGAAGATTTTGAAGAGCCTTTGCACTACTTTTGGTGTTCAAGTCACAGTTCTTTTATCAATACTTAGATGTAGCTGCTTCTTTGCTTTAGGATCTTTTAAAATAGCAAAACTATGGAAGCATTGTTCAAATGGCAGTTGGAATCTTTGTCATATGAATTAAGGCTGGTTGTGGTTGGGTGAGCACACTGACTCATTCTCTGCGGACCACAGTGTGCTCTAGGATGCACTGATCAGTTGTCACAACAGATATTCAAGCAACAACCTCGCTGAAGTATAATGATGTTGCTCTAAAACCATGGTGTATTAGACCACAAACAAGCCATGTCTCCACATGCTTGCACTAAACCTCTGATTTCACATTCTGGTTTGTAAGCAGTACTCAAGTTACAGATTCCTGGTTTGGAGATAATTAGAAAATGGTTTAACAAATCAGGATGGGTATGTTGAAACTCTACAAAAGGAAAGGCTGTGGTGTTTAATTTCAGTTTATTATGACGTATTCATTTTGTAAGAGTTTAGATTTTTTTTTAAATATGTACATCTTTTATGATACCACTTTACAGTTGGCCCTCCATATTCACTAGGGTTAGGGGCTCAGGATTCTCACAAAGGCGGAAAAATTGCAAATGTCAAAATATGTGTGAAAAAGGGGCTAATGCGTGGTGGAGAGAACAGGCAATCCAGGTCTAAACCAGGTCAGGGAAAGGAGAGGGAAAGAGTGGTGGCCCTATGCTTCCTGTGTCACCCACCTCCTTCTTTGGGAGGGGTGCTGAGAAATTCAGATGCTGCCATCCTTCGCTGTCCAGGTTGGGGGGAGGAGGAGGAGGAGGACCAAAGCAGGTTTTTAAAGGGCTGCACAGCCTAACCGGAGTAACTGAGAGGGAAGGTTCCCGTGGAAAAGAAGGTACTGGGGGGAGGCAGGCTTTGAAGAATCACATCCACGAAAGTCAAACCCACAAATGTGGAGGGCCAACTGTACTGCAAAAATTTAAGACCTCCCTATGACAAATCCGAGAGTTAGGATGGTATAATGGTTTGAGCGTTGGTTCAGTTCCCCATTCGGCCACGGAAAGCCATTGGTTGACCTTGGGTGCATCACACACTCTCAGTCACCAGAAAACTCTGCACCTTAAGTCGGAAATAACTTGAAGGAACACAATAATGACTAATCTATTCAAAATATGATGAATTTATTGGCAGGTTAATTCAGATTTACAATTTGTTGGCTGATTTTTTTTAAAAAAAAGAAAGGGATCTCTCTAAGCTTAAGAGCAAATTGTAGCCTACATCCACAATACAGATGTAGAGACTGTATCCATAAATGTATGCACCTCAGGAAGAACTACAGAGGCAGCCAGGAAGCCCCATCTGTGTGATGAAGGCTCCAGCTTACACAGGAGCCATGAGAGTGCTTGCCCACGAAAAAAGGTTACAGGTTCACTACTGCTCTAGTGACCCTTGCAGGATTGTGAAAACTTTGGCCAATTCCACACTACACTCTTATAGCGCGATGATTCCACTTTTAACTTTTAACTCCTGGGGTTTGCAGTTTTGGGAGGATGTTGAAAGTGGAATCATTGTGCTATAAGAGTGTAGTGCAGACATGGCTTTTGTCCAGATGACCCTGGGTAGGTTGTTTCCTACAGTTGCTAAGGATCCATACAGCAGTTTATGAAGTAGTCAGTTCTCTTTTATAACTCAGAAAAGTATTTCTACTCCAGTATGACAGTAGTAAAATTGAATTTGCTTTAGCATTAACCTCTTTCCTAGATACCCAAGGCATTTCTGAAACTCATTTATTAGACCGGAGTCGTACTCACATTCTCTCTTCTAGGTTATCACGAGCTATTTGTAAAGAGACTTTACTATCTTTAGAGAAGTAATGATTGCATGTGTTACAGTTTTGAAAGCAGAACACTCACTCACTTAAACTCAAGGTAGATGCTTAACACAACAATATGTATAATTCTAAGAAGAAACAGAATTTATGTAAGGGAACAAGTGTGTAAGAACAACAGCAGTTAGAAATATTAAAAAGCATGGAAGTTTAACATTAACAAGGCTGTGATGCATGATGTTGAAAAGCACTACTTGATTTGTGTGTGCATGTGCTTTCTAACCACTTGATTCTTTGACTATAAAGGAAAAGCTAAGTAATAAGAAAGTAAAAGTGGGCAAATACCAAGTAAATGTTGTCATTAACTCCACACTAATGTTCATGATTACAGGGAACAGTTTGCAGTTCAATAACATCTCAGTCTGTCCAGTCCCCCTATAATGGCATGATGTTCAAGATCCCTCTGCAGGAGTGGTCTCTAAAACGTATCTTTCAGAGAGTAAATCCTCTGAATGTCCTCGTTCATGAAGTAAATATAAGGTTCAAAAAAGTTACTATCTTTCATTTCATTCTTCAAAGCAGATACTGTGAAAGCTAGTTTCTCGATCAGCATGATGTGTCATTGCAAGCATTTATTCAAGCATTTATCCAAATTTGCAGACCACACCAAATTGGGAGGGGCTGCTAATACTTCAGAGGACAGGATCAGACTTCAAAATGACCTTGACAGATTGGAGAGCTGGGCCAAAGCTAACAAAATGAATTTCAACAGAGAGACATGTGAGGTCCTGCACTTAGGCTGAAAAAATGGAATGCACAAATATAGGATGGGGGACACATGGCTGGATAACAGTACATGTGAAAAGGATCTTGGAGTCCTAGTAGATCACAAGCTGAACATGAGTCAGCAGTGTGATGTGGCAGCCAAGAAAGCCAACACAATGCTTGGTTGCATCAACAGGACTATGGTGTCTAGATCGAGGGAGGTAATGGTACCACTCTATCTTGATTGGGTTAGACCTCATCTGGAATACTGTGTCTAGTTCTGGGCACCTCAGTTCAAGAAGGATATCGACAAGCTGGAGCGTGTCCAGAGGAGGGCGACCAAAATGGTGAAGTGTCTGGAAGCCAGGCCCTATGAGGAGTGAGACTGGGAGCTGGGTATGTTTAGTCTGCAGAAGAGAAGGTTAAGAGGAGACATGTTTAAATATTTGAAGGGATGTCATGTCGAAGAAGGATTGGGCTTGTTTTCTGCTGCTCCAGAGACTAGAACAAGGAGCAATGGATTCAAGCTGCAGGAAAGGAGATTCCACCTGAATCTCAGGAAGAACTTCCTGATGGTCAGAGCTGTCCAGCAGTGGAATTTGCTGCCTTGAAGTGTGGTGGAGTTTTCTTCTTTGAAGGATTTTAAGCAGAGGCTGGACAGCCATCTGTTGGGAATGGTTTGACGTGTATTCCTGCATAGCAGAGGGTTGGACTGGATGGCCCCTGTGGTCTCCTCCAACTCTATGATTCTATTCTATTCAGTCCTCCAGTAATTTCTACCTTGATGTTACCTCCACACTTGCTACAAGGAGCAGCGCTTTCAGCTCCTTGTTGAAGTGACAGAATATTTTCCCGTATGAATATGAATATGGAGAATGATATCAGAACCTCATGCTCCTCATTGGGGAGTGCATTTGTGCAGGCATACGTGTAACTAGAGAAGAGCACACACCAAATCTTCCAGCATCTGGAGAACCATACATAGATCCATTTCTCTGACATTTCTGCCCCCACTAGAATCTGCATAGATATATTCCAAAAACTAACTATAGATCTTGGATGCTTTTCTGTTAATGGCCCCAAGAGAAGCAATACAACAGTTTTCAAAGTTGGCAGAAGTGGGGGGCAATTAAGCTTTTGCGTGGAACTTGCTTGTTTGTCTAGACAAAAAAAAAAAAAGATAATTTCCACAATCTGATACAAATTCATTCATGTCCCAGAGAGTTTGTCCTTTAATGGTCCCCTTGAAATGAGTTTTACATTGCAAAAGAAAATGCTAAATCTAAATACTCCTTTTTCCCCTCCAGTTTTTAAACTGGGTTAGTTTTTCTTCTGTTAAAAAAAAATCAAATAAGCCAAAAATGGGCAAAGAGAAGATGGGGAAGGGACCGGAGTTCCTGCTCATGAGCACCAAAATTCCACAGAATCCTCAGAGAAAACAGGCTGGGAATGTCTATCATGTTGATTATACTTTTATCCAAGGGTTCTAATGGAACAGCATCCATTCTAACCCAACATGTGTCACTGTCATCTTCTAACATATGAAAGTCAAAGTTTGTCTACCTGTGTCAGGCAAAGACCTCATATGATTGGCTGCCTAAGAAGACTCTATGGAATCCTGGAGTTTGCAGTTTAGGGAGGAGCCTTTAGAATTCTCAGCCAGAGAGCTCTTGGGTCTGTTGAATAGGCTGGTTGCTATGGAGATGAGGCCTAGCAGCAAGGAGGGCAGCATACTCTCTCAGGAACCCAACCTCTGTATTTTAATAACTCTGAATACAGATTGGATTAGGGAATACGAGGAAAAGTTACAGGTACTGGACAAGACAGTTTGGGGAATTAGAGACACAGGATCTCAAATCGTTCTAACAAGTATTACCTATGACAAAATAAAATCCCAGGCAATGCCGGGGATATACGTTAGTTTCTTATAATTTGAATTATCTGTCTTTATTGTAAAACATTGAGATATACTGTGCGATCAGGTCCAAACTGGTTTTATTGCTCTCTTTTTTTAATGCTAGTATAAATACATCCCAGAGGACTACTTTTTAAATATTTCCCATAGCTATGTACTTGGAAATCCAAGCTGCTCATTTTCCTCATGAAAACATTGAATGGCTTTATGCATATTGTCTGTAAATAGTAGTAGCAGAGTGGAGTTAAGTCTCCATATATGAGGGGTTTATTTAATGTGCGTTCCGTGGGACTGAAAACAATGGTTATGCACTAGGGTGCACAATCTGATTTTACAATAGGACTTATTCTGATATTTTCTAGTAGATTTAGTATTGGTTTTGAAAATTAGATGTTAGTAATTTATGTTGGAATATCCTGGAATAATTTATGGTTTGTTTGTTTTTTGTATCAGAGCCAGCAAACTATAAATTGAGGTTGATTTCATTAATCCAGATTAGGAGAAAGGTAATTAAAGCTTTCCCTTCCTTTCCATTCTGCAATTCTCCTAAAACTCAGATTAAGCCTAAACCTAGTTCCTCCACCTTATCAACCTCTTGCAGAATTCTGGGGTTTGTAGTTTCCTGTGGCCAAAGAGCTCTCTGGCTGAGAATTCTAAATGCTCCTCCCTAAACTGCAAACCCCAGGATTCCATAGGATGTTGAAAGTGGAATAAGAGCACTATAACAGTCTAGTGAGGAAATGGTCTAACTCTTGCCAGGCCACATGCCTGTCAACAATACTGCTTTAATTATTCTATAAAAAATATGGCCAAGCTGTTTTTAATTTATTGCAAAATCTGAATATAGTTTCTATTAACTTACAGGCTTGGCGAATGTTCATTTCTGCAATCAAGACTGTGTCTCTTCACTGTTGTTATGCTGTTTTATGGATGCAACAGCATTGCCCCTGGGGACACTACAGACAGTGCACAGAAAACGCTAAATGGTGGCACGGTTCTGAAGACACCCTTGTGGCCTAACAGTTAAGACTGTGGTGAGTTTGCCACATCAAGCAAAGTGTGAATCTTTTAATTAAAAGATAAAGATTCAAGGATGTCAATGCAAAATGTGAGCATTTCCCATGAACTGTGATTTTCACACTCTACGAGCGAGTTCCATAGAACAGAGAAGAAATAGTAATTTACACCATTCCCTTTAAAATATTATTGCTACAACCACTTTGTAATGAGAAAAATCACAGAAGATTCAGCAAATTATAACAACTTAACATTAAAACTCAGAGCGGAATTGCTAGAAATACTGCATTTTATATTTCATTTTATACTACATTTTTGCAAAACTACTCAAGTACAAATACCTTCAGGGAAAAGTGTATCTCAATTTTATGTAGTCTTTTAAGTTATTTTTTTTGTTTTATTTTATGAAGTACACATAAAATGGAGACACATTTTGGAGAAAGTGTATCTCAATTTTATGTACTCTTTTAAGTTAATTCTGTGGTTTACCTTGTATACATAAAACAGAGAAACATTTTTCTCTAGAGGCATTTCTTACTTGAATAGTTTTACAAAAACATACCCCAAACTGCAACATACAAATCACCAAAATCAGAACAGTTATTTTTTGGATTATAGCTTCCAGAACCCCGATCTAGTCACCATGCTCATTGGGAATTTGTGAAAATTGTAGCCCAAAATGTAACTTTCTCAAGCCCTAAAAAGAAAGGGGGATTAATATTCCCAATAAAGCATCTTTCCTGGGCCATAGCTCCATGGCAAAGCACATACTTTGCACATGAAGGTTCAGTCTCTCACATATCTTTGTAGGGAAGGGAAGGGCCAATCTGAAACCCCTAAAAAAAAGAAAAGAAAAAAGAAAAAAAAAAGACAATGCCAACCAATGTAGGAAACAGCTGAGCCAGATAAACCATTCTGAACAGGTCTAAGCAGTCTTCCCAATACATGGTGTTTCACTTCTGTATTAGGACTTTGAATACTTCTACATGAATTTCTTCCACACTTCCTCGGAACAGAATTCTGGCATTTCATTCCCTTCTCCTCTGTTCAAAAAAGTCAGTTTAATTCTGAAGAAGCTGGTGTTCTATCATACCATTTTGAGGAACTGGCAAGTAATAAACTGTGAGTAAGATCTTTCTGTTGGCTAAAATGACTTTGCAAGGACAGATAGAGCCCTTCTATTTGTAAGAAAGTCCGTGGTTCTCAAACTCTGGTTCTCCACCGGTTTTGGACTTCAACTCCCAGAAGGCTCAGCCAATGATCAAGGATACTGGAAACTAAAGTCCAATATATCTGAAGGAACAAAGTTGAGAAGCACTGAGCTAGAACATCCAACCCATTCTGTTATACTCTTACTGAAAAGAATGGAGAAACAATGAGGTGATGAAAGTTAAGCATTTTCAAGCCAAAGCTCTGCTGTCAAGCCAGGAAAGTGGAGGGGGAAGTTTATTGTGAATAACTGAGAATGGTAATGATAGTACTTCCACAGGCACACTTAATAACCTGCTCCTAATTATTCTCTTGGAACCCATCCTGGCACATCTAAGTAGTATCAGCAGGCAGAGCTTGTTTGTTCCCTGTGTCCTCAAACAATAAAAAAATAACAGCCCAAAGGCATAGCTCACATAAACAAGCCACACTGAAAGCACTACTAGAGAAAAGTTACATAAGGAAATAACAATGCATTATTGTCATCAGGTTTTGCTTATTTGTTTCCCTGAGGCATCTCACTGGCCACAGTTATCAGACAAAGGGTGGGACTTTATAAGAGATGGGAATAGCAAGGCCCTCAAAATGTTATTCAGCACCAACTGCCAGCAACCACAGCTAGCACAGCCAAGGGTGAGGAATGTTGGGAGCTGCAATCTTACATCAGGAAGGCCTCACAACCTCCACTTTAGCCAAGACGGCTGCTGTGTCTGTCCTGGAATGGGGATTTTTTTTTAAAAAAAAAAAATCCTCTTTAAAATGTACACCTCTTCTGCATGCAGTGCTGAGAACTGATGTACACATTACATTACACAGTTACAGTACTGTTCTGGTTGAAAAGTTACAAAGAAAAATCTAGGTTTCTCCCCCCACCTCCATACCTTATAAGCAGCACCTCCATGGATGATAGATTTGATGAAAATCCCAAGGTCAGCTCCAGTCTCTCGAGATTTGTTGCCCTTTAAGCTCACACCGAGTCCAGCAGAACCTGAGTCATTCAGAGGAATCTCAAAGGTCAATTGCTCAGTAGTCTCTAATGAAAGAATGTTGCAGTAGGGCTCTCCTTTCTGTTAGATGAACAGGGAAAGAGGCAGAACGTTTCCATAAACAAAACATGATTAAAGATTTATTTCTCAAGCACCCTACTGTACTAGGAAATCATCACATGAATCTACTATTGAAGAACACAGAAAATGCATATTCTCCGTCTTAACCCTCTTTCAGGGTGATGGAACATTTTAGTCTTCCCAGAGTCACATTTTGCTACAGGTAGACCTACAAGGTAGATATTTTATGACGTTTGTTGCATGAAGTGCATAAAAAAATTTCTCTGCATTTCGAACACCTGCCATGTACAGTTGTTTCTTTTTTAAGAGACAAAAATGGGAGTATTTTAAGATACAATGTTGGCCACAACATTGATCACTTTTGGGGGGGGGCAAAAGGAAGTGCAAGACAACTCAAAGCAAATTTTCCACCCAACATGAATACTCCTGCATTTTCACATATTTAAATATATAAATATAGCTGTCAACTCAGATGGTCTTAAAAGGGGATTGGAGAAATTCATGACATATGAGCCATCAATAGCTACTAGTCAGTATTAGAGCCAGAGTACACCTCTGTGTATCAGTTACAAAAGTCTGAGATGGACAGAACACTGGACCACATGGGACTTTGGGCTGATCCAGAATGGCTCTTCAAGCTCATCACTGTTCTGAAATGGGAACACCAAGAGACTGGATGCCACCATTCCTTCAGAGCTTCATGATGTCTATGATACACTCCAGAAACATTTATTCAATATATGCCTTCACTTCAACAATATTGTGTGTTTATATACCCACTGTGCTAACATTCCTCTGGTTCCATGTCCTAAATATCTGTTGTGCCTCTGGATTTTGTTTCCCAGATTAAGTGGTTAAAAAATGCTTTTTGTGTTTGGCAACTCAAAGGCTTCTGCCACTGTTTTTTTCTCTGTTTTTGGTCAGGCCTCAGTGCCTCTGTTTCCTCTACAATGAAGTACATCAGGCCTTTCCTTCTCTACCTTTCATGAGATCAGTATTTCCTTTTAGACCTTACTTGACAGTAGGAAGCATTTTCTTCCTGTCTGCCCACCTTTGACTGGAAGATGGGTTCTTTCTCCTCTAAACACTTATACATCATGTTTCAAAACTGCAGGGTTTTTTGTTTGCTTTTTGTCCTGGTGCATTATACTCTAAGGGGCAGAAAGGTACCCCAGTGGCAAAATGCAGGAAATTTCTTTGGGGGGGTGTGTGTGTGTGCGTGTGTGTGCTTTATCTTGACTGTATTTTGTAAGGCAAAAACAATATACATATTATGTGGATGAAACTCTTTCAAGCTTGTGAAGTAAAAATGTTGTAAAATGGTTGCCTTGTAGGTTCAGTTCTGACTGAATTCTGGAAAAAAAAACTTTGGGTGTTAAAATGTCCTGTCTGGTAGGCTAACAGCTGAATAAACTGGAATTTATGATGGCAAACTAAGTAATTTTATGGCTATAAAGAAAGACAACACAAAGAAGAATAAGATGTTTCAGGAAGAAGGAAAGCATATGTGCAGGAAACCCAATTTGTTTCACAATGATGGCAGAAAAGATTAAAATTAAAAGCAGAAAGAACAAGATTTTGCTGAATTTTTGCCATTCACGGCGAAAAAAGGATTTTCCTGGGTTAGAAACTCCTCCTTCACCCCACTTGATAATTAGATTCGTAAGTACTGTGTATTGTTCCTTCAGAGTCATTTTTTTTTTTACTGACAACTTCTTCTGTTTCTTCATGCATCCTCTCAGTCAGTCAGGGATTACATAATGAGCAGAACATCACAGTAGGTTTTTCCCAACATTTCTTCTTATCCCTGGCACTGACACTTTAATCCCCTTCCCCCCAACATTTAAGAAAGATGAACTCAAATCTATAGGTTCTCTATATGGCTGAAAACCCATGTGATTTTTTGATTGTCAACCAGTGGAGAGATAGAGATACCAGGGTGGGACAGCTGGCTGTAACTTGATTTCTCTCTCATCTGCAAAGTATGTTTATGTGGGGAGGCACTGGCAAAATTTTAATGTAATGTAGACAGATTTAACTAGATGATGACAGCAATACCCTATCCAAATGTTGTGGTGGTGGGGTGCTGTTATTTGGTGTGTGTGTGCGTGTGCGCTGTAGCCTCATCTCTTCCAGTTGGGGCCTTCCCATGTTTACTAGGAAGATGGGAAGAGGAAAAGAGCTGCATTTGCATGCAAATGTCTGCATGACTGACAACCCAGAGGCAGGGTTTTCAGTCTGTACAGCTCCACAATCACATCTGAATGAGCTTCAGATTTTTCTAGTAAACACGTGAAGGCTGAAGATGAAGAGGGTGTTGTGACACTGCATGTCACTCTCTCTCTTCATGGATACAATTACCTTGATGCTTGAATAGGGCTAAAGACAACTTGGAGCTAAGCACATTGCTTACCACCCTCATTTGAATGAGTAAACATTTTTCAAGTCTGTTTTGAGACACCCACACATTATCAAAACAGAATAACGTTTTACATGGGAAACAAAAATTAAGAAAAGCATGTCAGTATGCAAGAGCATACGCAGGACTCTAGGTCCCAGTCAAAAAGGGAACCTGGGAGCTTCTCTTAATTTCAATGAAATCCGTCAAATACTTTGTACAATAAATTCTGTGCTCATACAGTTTCACCTGCCAGGAACAACTTCTGCAGGAACAACATTGATATGCAAGAAGACAGTTTGCACCTCTTCCTAACAAAAAATCAAAATCTATGATGATGATGCAATTAAAATGTACCGGTATTGTTTTTTGTCCCTTGTAAAACTAAAATAAATAATGCACTTTTAATCTGGGAAACTACCATACTACTGGAGGAAACAGAAAGAAAAGAAATACATGGTCTATAGAGCTATAAACTTCAATTCCAATTCAAGAACAAATATTTAATATATTTAATCGCAGGACAAATTTAATGCATTTCATTTAATTGAAAAACATAAAAGTGGTCTGATG
Source organism: Ctenosaura bakeri (assembly GCA_948474755.1). NCBI lineage: Eukaryota > Metazoa > Chordata > Lepidosauria > Squamata > Iguanidae > Ctenosaura > Ctenosaura bakeri. The sequence continues at coordinate 191,084 of CAOLHI010001952.1, read as the reverse complement.
TTGACATTAATAATTATTGCCTGATCTAGCAGTCCACCTCTCCAGCTCTTTTTAAACCTACAAGCTTTTCTTTGTTAACTTTCTGGTTTTCTTTTTAAATCAAAGATGCTCATAGGTAAATCCTTTAAAATAGAACTGCAAACCTGCTGTGTTATGTTGTTGTTAACTGCTGTCGAGTCAATTTTGATTTATGGCAACCCTATCAATAAAACACCTTCAACTTGCCCTGATAGCAACAAGCCTACTTAGCTCTTGCAAAGTTAGGGATGCAGCTTCCTTGCTTGAATCTACCCACCTATAACAGGGTCTTCCTCTTTTCTTACTGCCTTCTACCTTGCCAACCATCGTTGTCCTTTCTAGTGAGACACGGTTATACAAACACATAAAAAATAGGCCGTGTGTCTATGATTAGGCCCCAATGCCTATTTTAAAAGGTTAAAAATACTTCTTCTTCTTCTTAAGCCTCTGAACTATGCTTTTGCATGACAAATGCAGCTCTAAATCACTTCAGCCCTGGTGAGTTCTGTACAGTTAATAAACATGAGGCACAATGGTAATCAGGTAAAAATAAACAAATCAGAAAAAAAAATACACACATACTGGTTGGCTCACAGCCAACTACTTTTCAGCGTTCCCATCAGCTATATGCTTAAAACTAACCTGAGCTTACTGTTCTGAGGCTGACAGAATGTAGTACAATTTTGTTGGAATGTATAAATACATAAGAATATTTTTATCTCCCGCTAAGAATCTGTCTGATGATGTGATATATAAACTTTGATATTCAGAGATACGTTCTGTTTTTCTTCTCCTTCCTCTTCCCAGATGTTCTGCTTCCTCTAAGTCAGGGTGGACCAAGGATGGTCCTAGGGCTGCTTGCTGCCCCTGGAAAAGGTCCTTTTGAGGCCTTCAACATCTCTAGACTCCACAGTCCAACCATTTTTCCTGGCAAAAAGGGAGAATTGCCTATCCTAGAAACCTTCTGAATCAGTTGCTGGGCCCTCTGTACTATTTAACACCATAATTGTATTCCAAAAGCAGAGGGCCTTTCACACCACTGAGCTGCAGTGTGATGATTTCACTTTAACTGCCATGGCAACATTCTGTCGAATCCTGGGATTGGCAGGTGAGGGAGGGGACTTCAGAATTCTTATCCAAGGGGCTCCTCTGCTGCCTCCAACCAGACTACAAGCCCCAGAAGGATTCCATAAGACGCAGCCATGGCAGTGGGAAGTGGAATCATAGAGCTATCATTGTCTAGTGGGAAAGGTTCCCAGAAGTAGATTTCTAGGATCTAGTTTGCTAAGTTTGTTTTTCCATATTTTTGACATTCCATCTAGCTCTGGGGTTCTAGAGCTGTGCATTGGCCCCAGGACTTACTATAGTTGCCTGCCCTAATATAAATGCATTCTTATTTGGCTTCTTATGATCCTCCACCAAGTTTTTTTAAAAATTTTCTTCAATCTGAGCAACCAACCCTTCTCTTCCTTTCAGATCACCTGCACTATTTGTGATTGTTCTGAAATGACTTCTTTTCAATAGTCAGAAATTTAAAGATAGTGGAAGATATGTGTTAATTCTGCCCCTACCTTCCAAAAGATAGTATGTATGCATGCATACAAACCCTACATGACAATTTTTCCCTTCCATTCAAATGTAGTTTACTGAGTGCCATAAACGGTTGCTGTTCTGGCAATACTATCCTGAGTATCTTTAGATTCTGTCCAGGGACCACAGCACAGAGCTGTAGATTAACTTTACCTTAGTAATACATGTTTGCCAGGTCTTTCACTTGTAGTCCATTAAACAATGCCAAAAAAGCCAAAGCTGAAATAAAGATAACCCTTTAGAGTCAAGACAATGGATAACACTTGTTGTCATTATGTGTCTTCAAGACAACTCCAACTTACAGCAATATTACCAAGGGGTTTTCTTGACCAGACTTATTCTGAGGAGGTTTACCCTTTATCTTTCTCTGAGGCTGTGAGAACATGATTTGCCCAACGTCACCCAATGGGCTTCCACAGCTGAGAGGGGATTCAAACCCTGACCTGCCAGAATCCTAATCTAATGCTCAAGCTAGTCCATCCGTTACACCAAGCTAGTCCATCCGTTTCTCAGGAAACACTGGGCCTTTCTGCTCTACACTGTTATAGTGCTATTATTCCACTTTCAACATCCTATGGCATCTTGGGGTTTGCAGTTTAGGGAGGGGCCCTTAGGATTCTCAGCCAGGGAGCTCTTTGGCCTTAGTAAACTATAAACCCCAGAATTCCACAGGATGTTAAAAGTAGAGTAATAGCACTATAAGAGTGTAAGGCGGGAAAGGCTCACTGAAAGCAACAACATCATTTTAATTCATGCCACAGCCCATCTTTACCAAACTGATCTAATTTCAGACTATTAAATACAATTAGTTTTGCCACAACATTTATTCCATATAAAATTGTTGCATATTATGAGGAACTACAGAGAAAGATGTGTTCAGCTAATTAAGCTAGAGGATTTCAAAGAGATAGCTGTGTTAGTCTGATGCAGCATAAACTGGAAAGGTGGTGGGTGGAAGATGATGGAATTGAAAGGAAAGGTTGACCAACATAAGGTAAAGCCATGCTAAAGGAAAAGCATTCTGAATCAATAACAATGCCAAAGTATTAACTTCTTAGGAATTGCAAAAAAACCACATCAAGTATTACCACAGCCTTCTAATCCTAACATCAATTAACCCGCATTTTCTACTAATAACAGTCATCTGAAATGTAAGGAAAATGTTCAATGTGAATAATTTGTACATGCTTGGTAATTTTCCATTATGGCTTAATAACTGCTGTTTCATGGTTACCTAATATACCTCCAATATCCTTCTATTCTGGCTTTATTTTGTTGTATGCTGTTGTTAAGTAGATTTTCCAAAACCACTACTGTAAGCTGTATGTTTTCCTTAGTGCCAGACTGCTCAGGGGGAGTCTTGACATCTGGACTGGCACTGTGTCATTAAATAAACTGCTATCTTCAATTCAAGATATCTCCATTCTTTAATGCTACATTAGGCAATTTTCTTCTTCAGAATCCAGCAACACCTCTCAGACTAAATGGTTTACTTTAGCATGAGCTTTCACAGACCTCAATCCTCTTCTTCAAATGCTCTACTCAGTGCAGAAAAAGTGGGTTGACATCCAGGAAAGCTCATGCTGAAATAAACCAGTTAGGCTCAAATGTTCTACTAAGCTCCTTCATCATCCAGTTCTGCAACAATCCTGCCCCACACTGTACTTTCAGTTGTTATGTGCTTTCCAGTCCCTCTAATAAGGTTTTCTTGGCAAGTTTTATTCACAGGAGTTTTGCCATTGCTTTCACTGCTTTGATTGCTTGTCACTTGTCCAATGTGAAGCAATGGGTTTCTGTAACCAAGCAGTGGTTTGAACACTTGCTTTCAAAAGTCCAAGTTCAACACCAAATGACTATACCACACCAGTTCTCCACACTGTATCACCCCACATTCAGCCCCTCCCACTGTATATAAACAGGAACCTAATACTGGGTCCTGCCAGACCAATCTGTCTAAGCATCACACTTCCATCTTCACAAAGACAAGCACACCTCTGGGCTTACTCACTTTTTGCCTAGTAATTTTACTATACCAAATTGCTAATGTTACTTCTCACTTCCAATGGAGAAACAGCATTAATTGGAATACAACAATTATCTCAATTTATATAATGTGCATGTATAACAACACACATTCTGTGCACCTGTTCATAGCTCTCATTCCATATCTATCTGTAACTATCAATTTTATTATGAGCACTAGAAATACTGACTTCGAATATATGAATGTCCCTCAATCACAACAACTTCAGTGTAAAAGAATCTGATATCATTGGTTTCCTTCCAAAACAGGAACAATACAATTACTCTCGTTTACATTATTATTTTTTTAAAAAAATGACAGTTTGGAACATTTTGTGAACAAAAGTTCTAAGTCTAGCTATGCTCCTAACTAAATACGTAGCCAAAGTTGATCAAAACAAAGAACTAAAAACACAGCAAACAAATTCAAGTGTTTTGTGCTTTACGTGAGATTTATTAAGTTTATTAAAATAGAATTACAGTCTACATCAGTTCTTTGCACCAATCTGCTGGCTTATCATCACTGTGTGGGCATGCTATCAGCACCAAAATAGAGTTGTTAAAATGTGTCCCAGTGAGAGGACAGATATAAATATACTTAATCATTTTCAAGTATTAGGTTTCTTACAGCTCTCCAAAGACATCCAGTTTGGAATCCATACCATTTCACAGCTACTTCACTGCAACACTCTGGGAATCAGTTAAATGCACGGCTCAAAAGTATAATTTATTCTTGTTGTTTTAGAATGGTTCTTTGTATACCAACTAGTTTACAACAGCTAACGCTGTTATTTAATTTTGGTATTTTAATCTTGATTGTAATCATGACTGATTTAATGAAAACAATTGCTGCATATTATAATGACTGATGGTTTATTTATGCAAAGTTTAGCTTGTGAAGGTGCAAAAGGTTTTTGGCTATATGCAATAAAGTCACAGTTTCACATAACTAGTTTGGGAACAATCCATTCTCTCCACATCAGTCCTTCATATTCAGCGGAACACAATATAATTAAACCCTGTCTGTCTGTCTGTCTGTCTGTCTATCTATCTATCTGGTTTGTAATTTACAGTAATGCCCTGCAATAATTTGTAGTAAAATAAAGCCAAGCTCAATCAATTTCAGCTTAAAGACTAGGAAAACATTATTAACACTGTAACAATGAAGTTGTGGTTCAGAATTTGCTTTGTACTGGTCATCTGGTGATAAAACTGGCATAGCAGTAAATTAGTGCCACACTACTTAATCTGCATGAGCAAACTTCTCTGGTATGGGAAGGATTATAAGGGATAACCAATCAGCATTCTCTCTCCTCCAAAGCTGGGTGCTGCAATACCGATAAATTCAAGTAGCACAAAGAGCCATATGAGAAATCATTTATTCCAAGGAACAATGTTAACTGTAATAAGTTACTTTTTGGTAATCAGCATGTAAGAACACTCCTTTTGCAAGACACACAATAAAACTGATATTATTTTGTAGTGTTGCACATAATATTTACTTGTTACTTCTGTCTGTTCTCAAAGTATTATTCCGCACCTCTGAAATATTGTCCTGGAGTCACTGGAGAGATCTGAAGCCAGTTTTGCCCACTTTTCTGTTATTAGGACTATTATCAGAAATTGTAACCACAACAAAATAACTAAGAAGCAGGAGACTGTGCTTAAGTAAAATATAATCCCACTTTGGAAAACTAGCAAATAATGCCTATTTTGTTACTTACTTACTTACTGATTGATTGATTGATTGATTGTATTTCTAGGCTACCTTTCTCCCAGAATTGGGACCCAAGGCAGCTTTCAACAATAAATACACATTAAAAAACATTAAATACATTAAAAACATTCAAACAGTAAAAAACATTAAGCAGATATAAAATCATAAAAACACTTAAAAGGATATTCCCATACAACTATTAATAAATAAAGCTGCCTGGCTTACATGAAAGCCTGTTTGAAGAGAAAGGTTTTTGCCTGTTGGCGAAAGGAGAGCAGGGAGGGGGCATGTCTAGCTTCCTGCGGAAGAGCGTTCCACAGGGTGGGGGCAGCCACTGAGAAGGCTCTCTCCCATGTCCTCACCAGGTGAGCCTGCGATAGGGGTGGGACAGAGAGAAAGCCCTCCCCAGCACATCTTCAAGTTCTAGCTGGCTTGAACACAGAGATACGGTCTTTCAAATAGCCTTGACCTAAGCTTAGGTTTAGGGCTTTATAGGTCATAACCAGCACTTAGAAAGCAAATTAAAAACAAACAAACCTAGCAACATGCCATGCTCTCTGACCAAGCCACCTGCTCCAGGAAGTCAGGGCAGGCACAGATGATGCCTCACAGTGACTTGCCACTGTTTTGCCTGCTGATTAGTCTCATCGGCCCAAAGCACAGGATTTTCATCTCCACTCTGTTCTGTGGGAGTGAGGAGGGGGACTGTGGATGGTATTTCTCCAATTTTACCAGGCAGTTTTAGCTACAAAAAAGACATTTTTCAAAAACAAACAAACAAACAACGGGGAAATCAGCTGGAGGTCAAAGTCTGTTTCACTTCTCCTTTTTAAAAAGGCCTCTTCTATCCCTCAAGAATTAGGAAAAAAATGGATGGGTGTCAGCAGGTCACAAAAATGTTTTAGCACCCTCATATTTTATACTTACAAACACAAGAAGTTGACACATAGCAGGCAAACACTAGTGTCCATCTGGTCCAGCTTTTTATATTCTGACTATTGTGGCTTCTTCAGGCTTTCCAGCACAGAGGATTCTCTCATAGTCTCTATTTATGCTGGTTTTATTGTATTAGCATTATGCTGAACCTTGGCACAAAATGGGTTACATTCCCAAAAGAAAACAAAAATACCTTGAAATCTCTTTTTATCCTCATCCCATTGTGTCCTTACTCTTTAAATTAATTTTATTCTGGACCTTGATTCTGCTACATGAAACAGTGCTTTGGGCTACCTACTTCACAATACAAACAAATAAGCAAACAAACCAGAGCCATCAGAAAAACATACATTCAATACACACCACAACATTTTGGCAAGCATAAGAGAAAATAAAAGGGCTTCATAGAAAGAGAAAGGTACTTGTCTCTCACTTAAAAAGCAGCAGTGCAACACAATCAGGCATGCTGAGGAAACACTGCATGCTCATTGGCAGTTCACATGTAACAACTCAATTACAAGTGGTCTGGACTAACAGACGTCTTGCTAGGAAATGTCCCAAGGCAGAATATTTACAAGTACAACTCAGATATTTGTTTTCATGGATAAATATGTTCTTAATCAGTTTTTTTTCCCTGACAGCTTGTATGACTTGGCAACTCCAGACTCTAAAACTACTAAAAACCAGAAGTTTTATCCAACTTAAGTACTTCCTGCAGTCAAATGTGTCCTGTCCCTCTCAAACACATTACAGGTAATTCATTACATGTAGAATTCAACTTGCCTACTGTATCCACCCTGCTTATCAGACATGAATGACAGCTGAATCTTTAAGCTCAAAACAGAATAAGAGTCTGGCACATGAGCATACTTTTTGCTTCCTCTTTGAAGCGATAATTGTACATCAATTCTTAAGAGAATTCTAGAAATGATCCACACTATGGTTAGTTTTACATATTCTTATAAAGAAGAGATATAAATGTATTTTGAAAAAACCTCAAGTTTTAAAAGCAAGAAAGCACCAGTTACCCAGGGCCATCAACAGATAATATTGTTTTTGCTCTTCCAATGAGAGATTGACTCAATTTCTTTTTTCTGTCTCAGTTTATCCTGCTTTGTAACCCATGAATCTTTGCTCAAAGCACAGTTCTGACTTGACTTATTTGACAAGTATCTCTTCACCACAACCTCTGACTATATATACTCTACCCTATACTTTCTCTATATGTAATGCTCATACATTCCATTGGGGACATTTGTGTCATGATGCATTGCATTCCATTGCATTGCCTTTCTTCCAAGGGGACTGTAGGCAGCTTAAAATATCAGTTAAAACAAAATATCTAAAATGATATGAGGCACTAAATAATCAATCCAGTTAAATCATTACTTTTAAGAACTTCATTTTAAGTATATAAAAGACAAAAAGTGTGGGAGGGTGAAGTGATGAGATAAAGGCCTCTCCCAGAGATCATAATATACAGGCAGGTTCAAATGGGCACACAATGGTTTTCAGAAAGTCTGGACCTGAGTTGTATCAGGCTCTATAGGTCATGACCAGCACTTTGAATTTTGCCTGGGAACAGACTGGTAGCCAGTGAAGCTGTTTAAACAAGAGAATTATATACTTCCTTGTTGTATTTGGGAGATATAGTTGGCTGTCTCTAACATTGTCTTTATTTTGTTCCCATGAATACTTTAGAAGTTATTCATACTCTGAAGAAACATAACAGAGAATTTTGGAATTACAGAACAGTAATTCATAATCCTCCTCCTCCTCTCCCAACTTTGATTTCAGCTGAGCAAACCTCAAAAAGCCTATAAAGATTGCCAGGGAGGCTGGCTAGAGAACTGAAAGTAGTTCTTATGGCCAACATTTTCATTCTCTTGGACAGTTTGCTTGGATGCCTGATGAGTTGGATGAAGAAGGCTCCATCGTTGTTCAACAGGCCAGAAATAGTAATTTGTAGCTACATCAAACCACTCTCTTCATCTCTTCCCTTTTTCCTTCCCCTCTCAAGTGCATCAATCAAACAATTACAATCCATTTTCTTTTCCCCTGCCTGCCTTCCTCTTCTTGCAACCAAACCTCAGTAGTTCAAGACAGGTTTTTCTTTGGGTCATCAGCTCCTTTTTCTCATCCTGAATGTTTCTCCTTCTGCTGGACAAGTAACATCACATACTGACAAGTTATACTCTCATTCTTACACTGATGCAGATTTCTGTTTAGTTGGGAATGACATGGCTGCAATATTGCCAATTTGCACAGAAACTGAACTCATGTCAGGAGGTGGAGAGATGGGAACAAAAAAAACTGAATCAAACTTCTTCCTATGCCCAAGGGTAAGCAGTTTCCTTTAGTAGGGACCTTCCACACATGATAAATGCAAGCAAAATGTGCTTTCCAGCCACTCTGCCATGTTAAGGTCACTTAATTTTTTAAAAAAGCACTAAGCTTATTCCCCATCACATAAATTCTTCTCTGTCCAGCTGATGTTAATGTATGCTCAGTCTTGTCTCAATCCTCTCCCTCTCCTGAGATGCCTTTTCAATTAAATCCTGTTATTTAATCTAAGAAGGCCGACACTCATTGACCACTGCACTTTCTATCTGTGGATTTATGATAATCTAATGTGCATCTCCCTTGGCAGAACGGCTGTCTGAGCTATCCCTATTGTTCTGGGGCCAGAAAGAAAAAAGAAAAAAGAACCTCACAAAACATTAGTTCCTTCTGAAGCCAGGAAGGAAACAGCATTTATTTAACATAGCAAGGGACCTTTCACTAACTGTCAGATGTCCTTGACCAGCACACACCATCATGGCCTCCTCAATGTGTGCTGGCTGCCCCTTTCCCTGGCTGCTGAGTTCTGATAAGAGGAACATAGTCCCCTGAGTGCCATTCACATCCAAGCCCAAGAGGCAACGGACTTAGAAGGGATCATTTTCAAAGGCTTATGAATTTACATTCTCCTGGAGTTGTTTTCAGGAAGAATCACACAAGATTAAGGAGCAATGTCTTGGTGCCACACATCTGATAGAATTTCTCCTTCCCAACATAAGATGATTTGCAGTTTATATTTATTCTTTATTATCTTACCAATAACTTTGGCACATACACAGCTATAAGATGCTCCTCCTAAATATTAACATTTTTTAAAGCAATGACATCTTCCAAATTATGTTCACATTAAAGCTCAAATTACACACTTTGTTTAGCATATAGCATGCATTTTGTTATGGTTTTTCTTTGCTCTAAAACTGTACACCCCATTTGGAGCAAGACTACTATGCAACGAAACCAAACCCTAGGTTTGCTCCATGAGCTGCCTCCCCAACACAGCGAGTGACAGCCCCACAGCCCAAGTGAATTCCCATTGATACTTTAAAAAAACAACAATCCATATTCAACATTGTGAAGAAGTTGATGATGGAAAGATGGATTAATTTCTCTCCACCTCACCTTGGTTCTGATCCAATCTTTTGATCTGAGAAAAGCACAAAAAGAAGGTAATTGTAACTGACCTTCCACTGATTAAGCTACCAAACCAGCACTCTGTGGGTATAGTCAACCAACCTGAAGCATATATTTAAAGCTTTGGATAAAGGGGTTTAATGACACCTTAGAATCAAGTTCTATAATAGTGTTAATCCCAGCTAAGGCATTTTGGTACTCAGGATGTCTTTCCTGCACAAACAGTGAAAGCAGGTTACCACTCTGTTTTTGATCACATTTCACCCAAGAGATAGGATATGTTGAGAACCTGACTTGCCAAAGGCCACCCACCCAGCTTTACGCTTTACAGTTTCACAAGAAGATTTAACTGGAGCCTCTCATATCCCTCTCTATCACTATGCACTCTCCTGGACAAATCAGCTTAAACTCAAGTGCTTCTGCTTAATTAGAATAGCCTGTGCTTGGCCAGCCTTAAAAAATGTTTATGCTACACCAAGCAGTCAAATTGCTGTCTGTGTCAAGGACAGTAGATATTTATATAGCTGTGAGTTATTTACTTCATTCAGAACCAGCATGTTTTAAATGAAAACATGTTTATCTGCAAGGAAGCATGTGCATTCCAGCTGTGTGCTTTCTTGGCTCTTCCCCAATTGTACACTTGTCCAGATCTACAAAATCTTCTAGCTAAGACACCTTATAATGTGTCTGTATCTAAAAGTATGCAACGCTCTCAAATGTACAAGGAATGTTACAGGTATACTTCATTACCTGATAGGTTATTAAATTGAAGCTTTAGACTATAATCTGTTGGCCACAGGGCAGCACACACAAATAGAGCAAGAACTTGTTGACTGAAGCTTTAATTGTGGGTCCTAAACGGGGAGAAAGGTGGGATATAAAATAAATAAATAAAATATACTATGTTCTTTAATGGAAAAGAAAATGTACACTTTCCTTTTGAGAACGGATAATCTTTAAAGAATCTTCTGACAATTATAGTTTAAAAAAAAACCCAGCTGAATCTATTCTAAATACCATTAGAACCATGATGTACAGTGGACCCAGCAACAGATGGCAGGTGCTCTGAACTATCTATGCACACATTGCTGCCATTTAATAATATGGGACACAAGCATTTGTGTTTTTTCCCATTTGCAAAGGGTCCTGGAAGGGAACCCTCACAGACACAGAGGGTCCACTGTATAAGCAGGTGATGGCAAAACTTAGGCATGTACAGTGGCACTTCCTAATCTATCTTTTTAGTTCTTCATTTTTTCTGGTATGTTTGGCCAAGGACCAGGCCTTTGCCTTTGCATGTATAAATATCTGGGCAGGTCTATGGACTCTACTCTTTTTTTACAGTCATTTTGCTCACAGAATGCATACAGCTGCAGCTCTGAATGGGTTAAGTAACAACTGTTTCCAACTAAAGAGCTTTGTTTACTTTGCCAGACCTGAAGAAAAATTAACCTTAGGTTGGTTGAAAAAGTATGGGCTCACAATCAATCCATTTGGGGATTGGCAGATGAGAAAGGAGGGCAACAAGCATTATCAAACCAGTTCTCATTTTCAGAATTAGGTGGAACGGTAGCAGGGTTTCATGTATTCCATTTAGTTTAAAGCAGTCAGAAAAAACAAACCAGATAACTATCAGACAATTCCCTGCATTCTTTCTTCTAATCTTTAAACAGTCTTCAGAGAAGTCAACACAGTATTTACTATGTAGCTGAAAACCCAAATGTATCTTATAAAATATACTAATCACAAGGCAGCCTGTAGAGTCTGATAATTAAGCAAATCAAGATAATCCCCCTGAGTTTTGGAACCAGCTCCTTACCCCAGCTGTTACATTGTCAACAGCTGGCATGAATTACTAGTAACATTTGGCTAACTGGATAATAAGGAGGACAGTCTGTGGTTGGTCCCAATTCTACTTTACTGATCTGCTTCACAAAAGAATCTTCTTAAGATTCTCTTATTCCCTTCTGAAGCAATGACAATACCTCAAAGAGCAGTCTGGGTTTCACATCACTATAATGTGAAAACAATGTTAATTACACAGTCCTTTGAAGTTAATGTTTGCAGAGTTGCACTTAGCTAAACCCCAATATCCCGTAATCCAATCAACAGCCATTATATCCTATACTACACCAGAAGCAAGTAGATTTATAAAACCATATGGCAAATTTAGGTTTGCTAGGGTGCTTTTAAATTTGCACCAGAAACCTACAGCAAACCAGACCAGGCCTGACAAAAGAAGCAGCTTTGTGTACACATACTAAAAGGGATTTAAGGAACAATGTTTCAGGATTAAAAGAAGTTTAACTGAATTATAAATTGGATTTACATTCCACCTTTCCCCCCAAACCAGGACTCAAGCCAGCCCATAACAAAATGAGCACAAAAGGTACAGATAAAAAATTAAAACTGTACCATTAAAAACAATTAAATAAACTATAATATTAAAACCCTATGGCCAGTATCAACCTGTGGTTTACTTCTGTATACAATGCCAGCAGAGTTAAGGCTTTTCCCTCCTCAATTTCATGATGCAGCCCTCCATGGTAGCAAAAATCCTGATTCAGAAGGTTTCCCATTCCCCATCAACAGGTTTTAAGTGTGTGCACGTGGATAAGGTATATCCACCCTTGACCATCTTGGACAGTCGCATCAAGCCAAAAGAGGCTGACTAAAAGGGTTCAGGGAGTTGTACCTCACTGAGAGAAGTCCTGGCCATCTTGAATGAGGCAGTCATTCTGGACCCAGAAAATTTTAACAACTATCTCCCAGTCCCAAATATTGCTATTTCAGACAATATGCTAACCAGTCCAATCACCATCTAGATCCATTTAAGTCAGGCCGGAATTTGAAAAGAAGCAACTTTGGTTGTGCGTATTTAGGTTTTGCTTGAAGAGAAAAACACATTGATTCTTCTTGGTCTCTCAGCTGTTTTTTATACCACTGAATGTGGTATCCTTTTGTCATACTGAGCTTACTTTCAGGCCCCCCAAGCCTGACTTCTACTCTTGAAAAGAAGCAGGAAATCTCCCAGCGTTCACTAATTCTCATGCTGCCACCACCCACTGAATTCTGAATATACTGAGTTTACTGGTAACTGAACAGTACAGTGGGACCCTGCTCAGTGGATTGCCAATCTCTATGCTTAAGGACCTTTCCCTTCCCTCACCTCCCCCTTCTGAGTGAGAGAAGTCCTATCTAAGCATGTGCCGAAGAATGGCATGGGAACGGAGAGGAAACAGAGGTTTTACAGAAAAGCATTTATTTTAAGGCATGCAAGTAAACAAGACAATAATACACATGAGAGGCTCCCCCCTCTCAGGTACGCTGAAGTTACAAGTAGTTATAAAAACAGATACCTTCTTAAGATCAGTCAACCTCCAAATAATAAAAAGCCCTAACGTGACTAACTACCTAATATTCTAGTTACTCAAATTTGGGTTCACAAGCTTAGATGGTCTAAGAGAGGAATGAGGCCAGGAGGCGAGGCCTAGGGCCTGCACCCTACCACTGGCACAGATCCCATCTCTAGGAGGTTCCTTTGTTCTCTCTCTGCCACATGGTCTCTCAAGGATTTTTATAACTTCTCTTTCGAAGCATCTCGAAGATGCTCACCTCTTTCCCCTTGATTGGGCAATTCTCCCCCGTGACCTGTGAGGCTGACCCACAATACAGTGTAACCTAACCCTAACACCTCATTAACCCTTGGTTTACCTGAAGAGGGAAGTATCCCCGTTCAACCAAGTCTAGATAATGGGAATCCCCATTATCACACCTTTTACACCAACTTTATGGGTTGGGAGACACTATGATATGCTAGCTCCCCTCATACCAACATCAACAGCTTTAGAAAGTAACATTTCTCATGAGGCTTGTCACAATCAATTTACTTAACAGTGTTTTTCAAATTTGATGCAGAAGAAAGTGCTTGCCCTTTTTAAAAAAATGGTAGCTTTGTATCCTGAACACCCATGGTAAAGTAAATATAAATGAGTGATATTTCTTTTCTGCTGAGATGGTCTTATCAAGGAAAATAGCACACTAATGAGTAAGGGAAAATATCTAGCTGCTGCTACTTCCCATTATTCTTCAATGTAATAAAAGGAGATTGCCAGGTCTCTTGGCTTTTGTGTAACTCATGTACATCATTGTATTAAAGTTCTAATGAGAACAAACAAAAGGAAAGGAAAGGAAAGGAAAGGAACGGAACATTGGAGGATTGCTGCTCAATTGTAGAATGTTTCAGCTGTGGAGTCCCTCATGGTTGGATCTTACCTATTATTATCTGTAATATCTATAGGAAGCCACTGGATGAGATACTCTGGGAATCTGGAGTGAGGCAAGGGCAAGAAGACTGCAGTCCCCAGGTTCTTCCCCAGTGGGGGAAGAGGTATTTTTGATTCCAGAAGAACCAAAAGCACTTTAAGCCCAAAGGTGCTTTGCTCCCCTTCTCCACCTCACCGTTTTTAGATCTGTACAGGCCTAATTCAATACAGGAATTGCTAGAACAGGAAGTCTGATGAATTTTTGGTTTGAAAGAAGACCTCTACAAACCTTTAAAAAAGGTGAGGAGTCAAAATGCCTGAAAATGTGGCAAATGCCCACAGGTCGTGGACGTTATAAGCCATCAGAACAAAAAGAAATATTCCAGTCTTTTGTTTTGTGGGGCTAGGGGGTGACAGTGGCAGGTGCAACACTCTACCTTCCAAAGGTGGCCAGTGCAGCTCTTCGTACGCTGAGAGTTATCTACTGTGGAGTAAAGTTTCATCTGCACATTGTATGCTTAAAATATCCAGCTCTCTTTTGCTTTGTTATCAGGTTCAGCTGAGGCTGTGAAGGTGCTGAATCATTGTTCAGACTCAGTAATTAATTGGACAAAGACCAATAAACTGAAGTTGAACCTTCACAAAATTGTGGCATTGTGGTTTGATGGTTCTGAACCCAAGAAGCCAGTGCACAGCATGTTCAAGAGGCCTTGGTGACTTAAAACAACTTTTATCAAGTTTATCTGGGTCTTCAGCTGCGTCTTTTCCGGAACATGGATAATTTGGCTCAAGTTGATCAGGCTGGATTACTGTTATGCAATATATGTGATGTTACGCCTGAAAATGGTCCAGAAACATGGTTGGTTTAGTGTGCTAGATCTTTATTTTTTATGCACATTATCTTGAAATCATTTCTGGAATATACATACATGTGTACACGCACACATATACAAACATACACATACACTCTCACACAGATAGATAGATAGACAGATAGATAGATATTTTAAATCAATGAACACACAAATAAAGAAGATTTACAGAAATGTGTAGCAGATTTTCAAATACTTCCTTAATCCTAGAGTGCCACCATTTGTGACAAGTGGGACATGAAATCAAGTTCCAAGGCCAACAAAGTGACTGCTTAAGTGAAATCATTACAGGGGGCATGTTAATGCTCACTCAGTTGAATTAAAATTCTTCCACGCTTTAGATTCTGACAGATGCCCCATCACTGCTTGATAGAAAACTGTGTGAAATACAAAGCCATGGCTTAATGTTACATGCACAGCTCCTCTTGAGGCACTGTGAAAAGGAACATTTGGCTTCCCTTACCCCAGCTTACTGTTACATAGGAACCAGAGATCATGATGATGATGATGGTGATGACAATGATTATAATATCTATATTGCACCTTACCATGGATGCCATGGCAGTGTACAAGTAAAATTACTTTAGCAGTGGTTTAGAATTTAAAACAATCATAGTAATTTAAACAGACTAAAAGGTTAAAATAGTTTTTTTAAAAAATTAAAAGTTTTCAAAACCATGTACCTGTATGCTTTGGGAGAAATCACTTAGTCCCCAAAGGATTTGATAAAAACTGGAGAACCACAGCCGAAAAGGCCTTCTCTTATGTCTTCATGCAGTTTATTGCTCTCATTGGTGCAACTCAAAGTGGGCTTCTTGAGCAAAGGAGAGGCCTTTGGTCTTTGGGCAGGCACAAGTAAGATTATGGAAGATAACAAATTTGCCTAGTTAAACAAGACAGTTTCAGAAGCCACTATTTGAAGCTGGTTTCTTCAGAACAAAGGACCATTTCCGCACAAGACACTGTTAGCACATTGTAGCATTACAATCTTGGCACCGCCATTCACGTGATGCAGTTGGGTTAGGAATGCTCTTTTCCACACCCTTCTGCCTTTAGTGGATGGGTAGCGGTATTGTCACTGGCGTTCCTTCTCCATTGCAAGTGTCCTTGGCCACTCCCTTTCCCCGTCTTCATCCTGCCCCACCACCCCTAACTGGGCAGGCTTTTTTGGGAGGGGGGTTGGAAGCCATACTAATGCAGCAATGTTGCAATGGCATGACATGCCAGTACACTATTGCACTTTTGCCCTATAATGCTTTAAAAATGTATTTAAAAAGTTTTAATTCAAAGGAGAAATTTAAAATAAACAGGGAGAGGTAATAGAAAGTTACTACGCAATGGGAGTAGCTGAGGGAGGGACAAGCTGGGCACGCCGATAGCCTATCCACTGCTGGATCTACGAGAACAGGAAGCACTATAATGCTACTGCACTAAAATGGCTGATGGGACTGAAGCGCTAAAAGGGGCTCTTAACTAACTTTTTCTGGAAATAGAATATGGCAGTTTGGCAATGCTTGAGGGTGCAATAGCAGCTGGAGAGCGACAACGTCATGTGGCAGCACAGCTTCTGGACCACAAACAACCCACTGCTGTTGCACTATAGCAACATGGTGTGGAAATGGCCAAGAATAGGAAGAGCGCATGAGGCTGACCAATAAACTGAAGCTGAACTTTCACAAGCTGAGTCTTCACTTGGGCACTTTCCAGTTCATGCATATATTCCTAATATATAGTTTATATACAACATAAGCTGCAGTGTGTGTATGTGCATGTACGTGTGTATGCACATACATGTATGTACAGATGGAGAAGATACGAAAACATCTGTGTAGCTGCATGCAGAGAAGACTTAAGATTATCAAAATAAGGGGTCCATGCAATATTTCTATACACTTGAATTTAGTTCTTAAGTTTCTTAATAGAAAACAAGTTATCAATGGTGTGGGATGGGGGAAGAAACACATGTTCATGTTTTAAAAAACACAACTCAAGGAAATAAAATAAATATAGAACTTTAACCCTACTAAGTATTTAGAGAGTGGGGGTAAACACAGACAGACAGATCATTTGTATCAAGACCTTTTAAATTATACAGAGGGATCACAGGGAAAGTATACTTTTGTTGGGTTTTGATTTCTAACTTGGATAACTACTAACCATTGTGTTAGGAAGCTCAGATCTATATATATTCTGATCACCACTGCTTCTTCCAGCCTTCAATGGCAGCTCCAAGGCTAAATGAAGAATCCTGTATAGTGTTGTTTGTCTCATAGTTTGCCTCACAGGTGTTGTTTATCCATGAAAAGCTAGTGAGTGGCAAAATTATAAGATGGGAATAGTATATATGTTTCTCAAGCTCGTGCGTTGGCTAAAAATCTAACATTCCAGCAAGCAGACAACAAAGGAAAGCTTCCCTGCCACCAATCAAAAGACAGTAAGCTCAGCACACTTACTGCATTCTAGTCTTATCAAGACATGGAGTGCAGGAAACAGTGACAGAAGCTGTGAAGAGATAAGGCAGGAGATCATTTTGCAACAATTAAACCTACTACAGAGCTTCCTACCAACCACCAGTGGTCTCTTATTGCCAAAATTGTCCATCCAACCCAAACTGAAAGAGTATAAAGGAACAAAAGCAGTAAATATGAGAAAATGCAGGTGCTGAGTAATAATTTCTGTATGGGCCAATACTAATAAGAGGGTGCAATAAAAGAAATTAAAATAAATTTCTTGGTGCAGTAAAAATAACAATTTTTGAAATCAGAAAACAAAGGCATTTGGTCTGAGACAAAGGCAGGAAGTGCTGTCCTTCCTTTATCCTACTAAGTTTTGAGTTTCAAAAATAAATAATAAAGTAAGCACATTGATCAAGATAACCAGGAGGAGGCCAAAGGCATTACTTTCTTCTGACACAACAGAGTTATATTCCAAAAAGATTTCTATCCTATATATTGATAAACCTCTTGATATATGTGTTGGGTAGAAAGAGAAGATATTTTCAAATTAAAGCTTCCTCAGACTTTGCACAATCATTTTGCAATCTATCATTGCTGTGTTGACAAACGAGAAATAATTAAATATTTAAGGCACTCAAGGAGTTCTTACACCTTTGCCTGGTATTATGTTCTGTAGGCAGCCCTCTGTTCTTGATACCTGTTGTTTTTGTTGTCTACCTTCAAGTCATTTCTAACTTATGGCAATCCTAAAGTGAACCTATCATGGGATTTTCTTGGCAAGATTTGTTCAAAGGGGGTTTTGCCTTTGCCTTGCTGAGGGTGACTCGCTCAAGGTCACCCAGTGGATTTCCATGGCAGAGCAGGGATTTGAACCCCGTCCTCCAGAGTCACAGTCCAAATGCTCAGTCTATACTGTGAAGATTGCAAAAAGACAAGGGTAAAAATGCTGGGCAGAAGGACTTGGCTTTTTGACTACATAAGCAAACACTGTCCTTAGAAAAAATCATAATTGTTAACAAAGTTGAATACAGTGGAGCTCTCTAGGGATCACCAGAACAACATCACTCACAGTCATAGTGAGGAGCAGTGTGATGCACTGGCTAGAGTGTCAACTGAACCTGGAAAGACTTGGTTTCAAATCCTTGTTTACTACTCTGGGAGGAAATACTACCTAAGAGCTAATTCTCAGGGATGATTTCAGGATAAAAGGATGGGGTGGAGTACATCTGCACTGGCCCTGCAATTCTGGAAGGAAGGTTGGGATAAACAGAATAAATGGGTAATCCAGATGCCTCTAATTGAAGAGGATTCTATCATTAAACCACATGGATGGTTTCATTGCCATCGTGAAGGACTGTGAATCTTACTACTAATGAGAATCATCTGATTTTTAATTAAAGATATCATAGAGACCGTTCTTTATAGCATTAGAAGGAAATAAGTAAAAGAGATCATGTGGTTCCAATCATTTTCTGTTTCCTGGAACAACAAATCCACTTTGCTAATCTGTTGATTACGCTGCCGATGGATTTTCTGGGATGACTACGAAATATAGTGATAATGATATGGTTAGTGAGCCTAAAAACAGTGAGCTAGTACTGATCTCTTAAATAATAATTATTAAACTATTATTAAATTATTAAATTATTATTAAATTAAAATTTCCTAAGGTTAGCTGTCTAAGAAGGTGGGACAGTTCTTCTATACGCAAGGACTATTACCAGCTCTCGGGGCAGGAAGGTTTCCTCTTGGCGAGCAACAATCAGGGAGACAATCTCTCCTTGCTTTGTGCTCCTCAGCGTGGCTACAAGTTCTTCTTGAGTTCTGCCAGTGATATCTCTTCCATTCACCTAGTGGAAGACACAAATACACACAATCAGCAAAATTACCACTTGCACATATCAGCTACAAAGTGAGATAAGGAATGTCAAAATGAGACAAAATCTGTTCTGCCTAAAAAGATGTGGGCAGTAGACACAAATGAGGAGGGCTTCCCAAGTTCAGCATCCTCACCAGTTTCTGTACCCGGTACATTCCTCAGATCAGGGCTAAAATTACAGGCTAAATCTGTAGCCCCACAGGCATGCTTTGGGAGAATTCCCAAGACCCCAACCCAGAGTGCTTGTTTTGACCCAGAGCTGCCTTCTCCTACACGGAGACTACCACATCACCTTCAGAAGCCCTTCTCTGTGGCATTTATTAAGGAAAGGGTCTTTTTAGTGATGGCACCCTGGAACACTCCCCTCAGAGATTATTGTTGGCACCTACTTTTATGATCGTCTTTTCCCAAACCTTTTAAAATTCCCAATGATAAGTAGAAAACCTGTTTAATTTATTTCTCGGTGTTACTGTTGCTCTGACTTAATCTCCTGTTTATTTTTTTAATAATTGTTTTTGGCATTGTATGAAAAAGCATACCAAACTTTGTTAACTGATAGAATATAAATACTGCTAACAAAAGAAATAAAAATTTTAAAAAATGAGCAAGCAAATGCAGTAGGAAATACAGAAGCATTTTTCAGTGCAACATTTACTCCTCACTGCACCAAGACAATTATCTTTAAGCTGGCATGTGTATTTAGCTGGGTAGGTCACAGTAAAATATATTAATCTTAGGAGAAAAAAATGAGACCTTCCAGTACCTGAGTTTTAAATCCAGCTTCTGTAACAATACATGCTATATGATGCTAATATTCTAACTGGGACAGGATAGGGAGGAGGAACTCCTTTTTTGTTGCTAATTTTAAACATCAGGGAATCAGAGACAGCAGCTGATTTAATGCAAATCATCCATGGATATATTAGTAAATCCTAATCCACCTTCTGCCCACCCTGGTTTACACACACACATACATGCACACACACACAGAGAGAGAGAGAGAGAGAGAGAGAGAGAGCGTAGAGAGCTGGCTGGCTGAAGACAGCTGTATTCTGATAAAAGTCAGACCAGGCCAAGTTAGCAAAGGCAACAAAGAAGAGTTCCCATTTATGACAAAGTAATGCATGACATAATCTTCTTAAGATTTAGCAAATTGGATGGCAACTTTGTCAGAGTGTTTCATGAAATATCTTAACAGTGTATGTTTAACTGCTATGATAACACCAATACATCTACAATGGCAGTCAAGAGGTAAAAGGTGCCTTACTTTGTGAGCACCTCAAAGGCAAAGGAATTTAAGATGTCGGGTAAGGACATTTCTTTCTCCTGTAAGGTTTCTTCCAAGTTTTTTAAAAACAGGTTACAACTCTAGATTTTATGCTACAACTGTCTACAAAATTTTAAGTGAAGAAATACAATAAAGAACATTCTTAATAAATCCCCTTGTTATGCTGGATACAATTTCTGATTTTGCCCCGAATTAAGAAAACCCCACAACTAGTTCCATGCTTCCAAAGAGGTTTTGTGCTTGTTTCTTGACTAGAAGACCACTCCTGCTATGAGCAACCCTACCAGTAAAAACTCACTGGAAGCACAAATCCTCAGGCATGCCAAAACTTTTTTTAAAATACTATTCCACATCCCCCAAAGTACTAAAGATAAAGAATTCAAAGACAACATATTAACTAAGGCCCTTTCCACACATATATATAACACGGAGCAATGCGATCTCTAATGGAGGTCTTCCACACCTTGTGGTGTGTTTGATCGCATGTAATTTTTTGTTTCCACACGTCAACCCGCATAGGCATGGTTCGAACTGGTGTTAGTGAGCACTTTTTGAAAACCTTGAAAAATGTGGGTTTTTTCCCCCAATGCGCGTTTTTGCATACTTGCGGACGTGTGTAGAAGCACAGATACGCACTGATTCGCCCATGAGATCAACGGAGGGCGGGACATGGGCGTGGCCAGCTTCAGCGGTTGGGCCCGCTCCACAAAGAGCTGGATGCAATGATGCATGGAGCCATTTAAAAAAAAACCTGGCCAATCACAGACGAAGTGGGCGTGGTAAGGAAACAAGCGGGAGATGAAATGCGAATACAGTGTGGATCTTCAGACACACGCTAGCACGGAACACGCTAGAGCCGTGTGGAACGTTAAAAAAAAAATCCGCCATTGCGCAGATACAAATAAAACCGGCCAGAACCGTCCCTACGCGATTTCGCAACCACGTGTGGAAAGGGTCTAAGCTGAACTTTCCATTTATCGGGGCTTCCATATCAACTTAAAAAAAAATATACTCCAAAATTCATTCAGCACATGATTCATCAAATGGTATCTCTTTCCGAGCTACTGTACTATTGGCCATACAGAATATTTGAACCTACTGAGTAAAAACTCATGAGGAAAGCCATAAAGGAACAGTTGACCAACCTCCAGTATTCTGTCTCCTGATTGCAAACGGCCATCTTTCACTGCTGCACCTCGTGGTAAAATATTCTTTACAAATATAGGTCCTGGACCATGTACTGAAGAGTCTCTGGTAACCACAGTGAAACCGAGTCCTTCAGGACCTAAAGAACAGAAAGAAAAATTATTAGAAGATGAGACAACTGACAGCAGTAAAAAAAGGCTATTATCACAATTATTTATTTTAAGGATCAAACATTTATATTCAAGTGAGTCTGTATTACATCAAGTGTCACTGCTGCACTCTAAACTTTTCCTTGATTTTGGTGGTGAATTAAGGTCACATTTTCAGCCTCCTTTGAGCAGCTGCTATGCCTTTTCACCCTTCAGGCTTCTTCCCACTACAAAACAACATAGACATCACTTATCTTGTGTTTTCTCCCTCCTGCTATTCTCTAGATTTTTTTAAGAAAAAAATGCAGCCACTCAATTGACAATCCCAAACCAATGCCACATTATGAAACAAAAGGTTGAGTGGATAGTAAAAGTATCTGCAGATTCTACAAAGCCACACAATGCACAGTATCTTAGTATGATGTTGAAAAAAAATTAAGTCCTCCAATTTATGATCGCAGTACCTTAAATGACTGTTAACTGGTGCAAGGATAGAACTATGGGCTTGAACTAACAGGCATAATAGGGCCTGTTTTAACAGGAGCTGGTTACTGCGCCAAAGCATTGTCAAAAGTCTCAGAAACTAGAACAATCAGTTGAATAAAGCAGGATTATTCATGTAAATCTCATCAATATTCGGTACAATTCAAGTTAAACCTGATTAATTTTGTTGACTAAAAACAGAACCTCGTGGGATGCAGAATTTCTGCTTGTAAAGCCATTTGAGTGCAGTTGCAGCTGTTTCAAATATGCTGTCACAACTCCTCCTTCCCAAACACATCCAATCATCTGGAATCCGCGAATGAGCTCCCAGATGTTAAGTGCTCACCAGGTTCTGTCTTCAAGTGATAATCACACTGCTTTAACAATGTATGAATCAAACACAAACATTCAAACTATAACTTAGAATGCATAAATCATGCCTAAACATAAGCACATCCGAAAAATGTTTAACAGTTTATCATTTAAGCATTACCTTTCTTGAGGTCTATCCTTATCCTCTTTGCATTTTTCTTGCTGCCAAAACCCATCAGTGGAGATAAAGATGGTGATGATGTCTTTCTGCTAACTCTTGGAATGTTGGGGCTCTTGGCAGGATGTAGCACCGTCCACACACCAGTCTCCAGACTGTTCATGCCAGACAAGTCTAATTCCTTTGTCATTGGCTTTGGATGGATGGGAGGTGGCACTTTGGCTTTTGAAACATGTTCAGTGTTATCTGGAGAATATAAAGATGTGATGACAGATTTCTCATATTGTTCACGGTTGTATGGAGGAACGACTTCCAAGATGATATTTGGAGATTTCATTGCTTGACGGAAGAGATCTTGTGCTCTGAGGGTCAGGGGAACAGATATAGGAAAAATGTATAAAGACCTGAAAATTTCACACTTTTCAAAGTGAACACATTCAGATTTGAAATTACTTAGTGGAAAGGCTTTTAAAACCCTCCTATTTGCAAACTGTGGCACAGTACATTTAGAAAAGTTGGTTTATCTTACTAATATTCAATTTTCTTTAACCACTTCACACAGAGTCTTTAAGCACATGTCTAATTCTTCCTAACAATTGTGGGATAAAACATTTCAGATGAAGGAGACTGATTTATCGATTGCCACCAAGGGAGTTCCATAACTAATCATGGTTTTTAATATAGGATTTCACTGTTTCAAGCCTCATAACACAGCCTTTGTTCCACTGAGTACTCTGGAAGTATACATACCTCACTGCTTGTTCTATTTAAAAAACTGCTTAGCACAGAACAGATGTAATCTCTAACAAAAACCACCAAGTGTGTATATCTTTCAGAGCCATACTCCGAGACCATACAACATAGACACAAAACCTGGCGTGAATACTAAGGGAACCTCAGGTTCCTGGCTGTTAGTATTTCTGGCTGTTTCTGGTGTTTTAAACATGTTAAACAATTTTAATGCACTTCTCTTGAAGCTTGCAATACCATTTTCAGTCAGTATATGGAAGATTTCTCTACTCAGCATTCTGTTCTGCAGTTGATATAGTTTGAAGTTAAGACTAGTAATCAAAGGACAGAGCTACAGGCCTTTTTCTTCTGCATGCTCTGGAGAAACCCTTCCTCATACGAAAAGAATGGCCACAGAGTGCACCATGACAGTGTGTGTGAGCAGCAGCTGTGGCTTCAGTGTACCAAACTAAGTCCTATTCTAACCTTTGGAAAATTGGGGAATTTCACTAGTATGAAATGTGGCAAATAATCTAACCTCATAGTTTATTGTATTTGTTGGTGTATAAGACTTTCCCCCCAAAAAATACTGTTTGAAAATGGAGTGCATCTTATACGCCAGTGTGTCTTCTACACCAGCAAACAGTATTTCCCAGTGTAAAAATGGGGTGCATCATAAATATGGGTGCGTCTTATATGCCGGCAATTACGGCAACCTGTGTTGTTAGATTACATGAGGAAACCTCTTATGTCTCCCATTTCACAGATGTACTTTTAACAATTTGCATAAGCTCAAGTGCGTACTGTGATGTACGCTTGGAATACATATAATTCTACTGGTACCTTGTATAAGGTGGGCATTAAGTGTAACACTGAACAAGTTCATTCTTCCTATAAGCACACCACGCACTCAAACGGGTCATATACTAGAGATTCTAAAATGCCCTAGCAAGCATTTCGAACCAACCTTCCACCCCAATTTATCTGTGTAAATCCAAGGAAAAACAGTGAGATGTAGGCTTAATAGGATCACTAGTTAAATATTCTCCCAATTCTTCTCTGTGGAGTAATTAAATTTATATCTACACAGGACAGAAATAACTATATCACACCCTAACCTCAGTGGACAACCAGTTCTTCTCCCCTTTAGTACACGGTATTAAGTTAATTTTCAACATATAATTCTCTCTCTGCAAACCTCTAGCACACATACAAAAGTGCTATCCATAGTTCAACTCTAAGTTGAACTATCATCTGTATTTTATTAAAAAAAAGAAAGAAAGAAAGATTGAGGCCTGGAAAAGATGAGGTCCTCCCCCCTTATTTTAATGACTAACAAAAGAAAATGAGATTGTACTTTCACTATGTGTATATGTGAGCTGGACCATATTCAATGATACAAATTTTTCTTGATTAAATCTGGATATGAATAAAACCAGTAATACCGAAGACACAGTGAAAAGTGTTTTTAGATGCTACATGTGTATCATTTATTTTATTAAATGCATAAACTGATCAGTCAATAAGAATATTGTGAGCAGTGAACAATACAGATCCAATATAATACAAAAGATTAAATCAGAATATCAGTCTTAAGAACAATGGTAATCCCATAAGGTCGGGACGCAGATCAGAAGAAGCTGGCAAGAAACAAAACATTTTGAGCAAGTAACCAAAATTCTAATTCCTTAGAAAAGGCATTGTCATTTGTGTAAAAGGCAGAAAAAGAAAGTATCTTATTTTTCCTTATTTTTCAGAACTCATTGAGTTCTATTTTTAAATCAAAAGTACAGGCATAAAAAGGAAGAACATGCACAACAATACAGATCACTAATTAAGGAGAAAAGAAAACTCACTGATTGCATTTCTTAGGTGAGAATGTTTCTTCTCAGATGACACAAATATTCGTATTTTAAATAGGTACTTGCATCACATATAATCTTGTTTTTCAAAAAAGCGCTGCTTGAATATTTGGAGATACATTTTTAGAAAAATATTTTAAAAATCTATTTAAGTAAATGTTTCACCCTCACTCATGGCACCAGCATATGACAAAGGAGGGAATTCAGCAGCAAGTTTTTTGAAAAACATCAAAAACAAGAATGAAAGAATACCTGTGCTATAAAATGAAATGCAAGTAATGGATCCATGAACTGAGACACAAAATTCTTCAAAACACGTTCCTAGTCTTGAGGGCTAAGTTCAGCTAAGAAAGATTTCCTCTTGTTTAGAAAGAGCAGGACTGAGTAAATTATTTATGGTTTCTAAGTCAGAACTGGCTGGATTATTAACAACATTTCTCCAACTGGCTAAAATGTTTACATCAGGATGACTAGAATCTGTAACAAGAGATGAAATATTATGTTCCCAGGACGACTGCACTGGGGGAAAGCTCCCACTTATTTCACTAGCAACAGAATTGTGGTATTTAATTTGTACGCAACACACAAAATTGTTTCACCTTTACAAATCTGGTTTTATCTGAACTGGATATTACCTCTAGCTGTTCACAGAACCACAATGATGATGACGACGATGACGATAACAACAACAACAACAACAACACTCACTGTGCAAAGGTTTTATCTGCAAGTTCAATGTTGTTAATTTTCACAATGCATTCATTTTCATGGAAAAGTCCATCTCGCTTAGATCGGCTGTTTTCCTCAATGCCACGGATAAAGAGCCCTAAAATCCTGAAGGAGAAATAAGATATTTGGTATCACCTTTAAAAGATTATAACCTGGATCCACAGTAACTGGCAAATTTTATCAATTTCTCTTTTCCTCTACAACTTATTGTGCCATCTGGTATCTGCTCCCAAATTCAAGGAGAGGGATCCTCTACAGTATCAAAACTCTGCCATGACAAAGATGGGATCCAATCAAACGTGGTCCTATACATGATTGCTCAGAAGTAATTTCCATTTATTTCAGTGACCCTCATCTTGCTGTTATTGTAATAGACAACATACTGGATTACATCTGCCTTTGTTATTTAAGCATCCAGCACACATAAGAAATATAAAGTAAAAAAATAATACTTCTATGACAGTCAGACAGAGGAATGACACACACACACGCACACACTCTAAGCTTCTATCTGGAAACAGGTTCAAATGTCACCTATAGTTAGAAGTATATTTTCCTTGTGCCAACTGCATTTGTTTACTAGGTAGTTATATTGTGTTTGTACTAATTCTACTGTTTTTTTATCTGCTTCCTCTGCTGTCTTACATTTTGATATTTACTTGTGTTTTTGTTGAATCTACTGTATTGTGATATGCATTTAACACTTTACTGGAAAAGTCAAAAATAATTACATAAAACAGTAAAATAATATATGTTTAATTGAACTTCTTATAGCATTTTAAATGCTTATTTTAAAGCACTGATTGTATATCATCACAACAACATAGAGTAAAAAATAATAAAGAATTCTGTAATCCTTATCTCTCCTGCATTTAGTCTCAGATTCACATTTCTTTTAAAAGCATTTTTAAAACTGTGCTTTTGGTCTACCATCAGACAGATCCAATTAAAGTTTGCCCAGGACATCAGCAGCAAAATTATCATTTTTAAAAATGAAAGGCAAGGACATTTTAAAACTGATTTGTTATCAGTTAATAATTTTGTTAGTAAATTCCATTGCAACCAACATAACAACTCTATAGCTTTGTCTGATGTGATTTTGGTCTCAATTTCTAACTTGAGATGAGGACGCTGAATGTGCTTTGACAGCATAAACACATCACTTCCTTATTTTAGTTTATATTATCACACTATTAATGTTATCATAATTTTTTAAAAAAAATCTTCCCTGTTATTGTGCATCCAAGTATAATAGGTAAGTTGGCAGATAGATAGACATTTCAGAAAACTGATCTTAAATTGAGTTTGGAATGTTACTTTTTAAGAGGAATGTGTTACTTTACCCATTGCTCTTGTCATGCAGGAGGGGATTTAATTCTTACTTTTAATGGAGAACAGATAGGAAACTTGCCGAGTTACAAAATATCAACAAATTACCACCATTGTTACAACCATGCCTTTGAAAGATACAGAAAAATACTCTCTGAGTTCCTCAAATAGCCAATTCAGATATTATACCTTGGAAATTCTGAGAAAAATGCAAAAGACATTACAAAACAATACTTCCTGACTCAAATACAAGATAGACACTAAAGTAATCCTTCTTCCTTCCCCCCTCACTGCTAGGATTAAACCGACACATACATTCAGTAATGAGTAACACCAGAAAACCCACTCTAATTTCACTGAAGAGTAGTAAATGACAGCCACAGCTATAGCAGACAAAAAGGTAACTCTGTTCTGTCTTATTACTGCAAAGTAATTCATTGAAAAATAATTTACTTCCTAGCTTTGATGTTCAGGTAGGATGTTTGTTGTAATGTAAGACAGCCAGCATTTTTGAACTGACAATCCAAAATTCCAAAGAGTTCTAAAACTCATGTAACTTTGGCAATAATCATTAGTACTATAGTAAACAAAAACATTAAACAAAAACATTCAATGTCCTACTGCTTTCCAGCTTTTTTAACCTTTTTAACTCATAGCTAACTTCAGCGAGTAAACATGATTGGAGGCAATCAGAGAAAATTATTTTGTCTTTTCTAGTCTTTTGTAGTGTAAAGCACAAATGAAGAATTCATTCCTATAAATAGAACTGAGAGAACGATAGCCAGACCAAGAACTGCAACGGTCAAATAGTACCTAAAAGTCTTACTTAGAAGTCTTCTTATTACATAGGATTCTTATTTAAAAAATGTTGTTATGTAGTTCTTTTTTAACTTTTGTAAACCAATGTTTTAGCTTAATCTTTTTTAAAATTACTGTAAGCCTCCTTGAATCCCATTTTAGGAGAAAGACAGGATATAAATTAAATTTTATTTTAATTTCAACTTTTTAAATTCTTCTAGAAAAAAAGGTTTTGGTGAAAAAAAAAAAGGAGGAAATGCCTTTTTTTCTTTATTTTTTTCCATTGTTTACTAGACTCCCCATTTTTAATCAGACCATCACTGAAAGAGGAAAAATACATCTTAGAGATACCAAAATGGGCATGAAACCTTCTTCAATTTTGTTACTTTTCAAGAAAAATCCTAACATTAAAAGTCACACTGACGTACTTAACATTTAAAATCTCGGAGGGAACAGACACACTTAAGAGAAACTAAAAATAAATCAGTAAGTTTATGTAAAACAAAACTGCAGTGAATGATTACAAAATCTGACTTTCCAGAAGAAAAGCTCCTTACCTTCCACTTAAAGATGAAAAATATGGTACCACATGTATCCCCAGTGGGCCACCTTCCCCAGAAATCTCCACTGTTCTTGTCAAACCACTAGGGAAGAAAAAATGAAAAACATATATGATTATCTTCAATGTAGAACAAGTAGAAATACTTTTTTGAGCAATGATGGGTCCATTCCTCTCAGTGCCTAACATCAGTTTCTCACAACATCTACCAACATTTCCACATACCAACAATTAGCTAAAACAGTCAAATGCATTCCCTCTTCTCTATAAAGTTAAGAACCTATATGGCATGGAACACATGATATCTTGGTGGGCAGTTGGGCCTCCAAACAGGTAGAATCTATGCAATAAGCAGGAGTAGGATTTTAACTTTCCATTTCAGTGCTCAGTTGCCAGATATTCGCAACTTATTTAAATGTAAGTGAACAGATGTAAACCAGATTGCATGTGTTCAAGGCTCATAAGCTCTATTTCTGCATTATGCCATCTACATCTTCCACAAGCAACTCTAACATTACAGGTGTTTTTGAACTACAGCTTCCATAATCTCTCACCATCAGCTATGCCATAAGTGAAGTGAATTATAAGTCAAAAACACCTGGAAGGCCATGGCTGGTCACCTCTGATACGTAAGTATATGTGGTGAGGCTGAAGGCAAGACAACAGCCCTTGCTACAGAGACACAACCAACTAAGGAGACTATAAACTATGGCCTATTAAAAATCCAGGATTGTAAACCAAAGTTGGACCTACACAATTCAATAAAGCATGGCAGAACACTGTTGAAGGAGAGCTTTCAAGCCTGTCTGAAGCAGCTTGAGTTGCACAACATTAAACTTGAAACTGTGGCTGAGAGTTACATCTGAACCAGGTCTGTGTGTGGGCTACATCACAGATATACTGGGAGAGTTTTCGCAAAAAGAAGGCAGCAGTCAGAGGGATATCATACCCAAGGCATTGTGCCATGGAATGAGAGCCAAGGAATACACGGCACAGCCAGTAATACCATTGTTGCTCAGGCAACATTTCAACCAAAACAAAGCATCTTAGCTTTGTCATCTTGGGCAGCCCAATGACTATCCTGGGTGGCAAGGCCAATATAGAACTGAGGAACATTTCACTGACCATGAGGATACCCCAAGCTGTGCCACAGAACAGTAGGGCACTAGCAATTTTGATCACTCATTAGGAAAATTCTCCTGATTGAATGAATTAGAGTTCCATACAGACTCTTCTCTGTTACTGAAGCATTTTAATTATTATTACAGCTAATCTCCTAAATTCAATGCAACTATGCTATCTTTGGACAGACTGTAAGTGCAGACTTAAAAATAAGACCTGAGCACACCAAAGAGTACTCAATCACTTCAACACATCCATATTCTATCTGCATTAAAAAAAAAAAAACAAGAAAGAAGTGGGAATCCTGAATGGACCTGTAAATCAATTCTCTCCTATGTGCAAATCAAAAGCCACAAGGAATTCTATCAGCCAACATCATGGAACTAACTACAGAAGTAATGAAAGAAGACGATTCACAAAGCAATGGGAAAAAAAAACAAAAAGCCAACTCTACAGAAGGAAATGGAGGTACATCCCAAGGTTTGATGGATGTTTTTATTAGCAAAAAGAAGTCCAAAACATTTTGGCCTGTATCTACTCTCAGTGGCCTTCTTCAGGGGCTCTATAAAAGCATAGAAATAGGC
This sequence comes from Ctenosaura bakeri, assembly GCA_948474755.1. NCBI lineage: Eukaryota > Metazoa > Chordata > Lepidosauria > Squamata > Iguanidae > Ctenosaura > Ctenosaura bakeri. The sequence continues at coordinate 160,590 of CAOLHI010001952.1, read as the reverse complement.
GACATATAAATATATAATAAAATGATACATAGTATTATACTGTATGAAATCACTATAGTGTTTGTGTACTGCCTGTGACCTGCAGTATCTGAAATTTATGGAGCTGAAATTCTCACACCATTTACTGGACAAAAAGAAGAAACATGTGAACCAAGGCTAAAAGTCTTTTTTCATGTCAGCCAATGGCCAAGAAAAAAAAGGATTGTTAAATAACATTTGGGGTACTTCAATGTAACTGGACTGAACCGAATAAAACTGAATCATCTATAACCTTTGTTCACATGTTTATTCTTGTCTAGTAAGCAGTGTTAGAGTTTCAGCTGCAAAACATTCTGAAGTTAAATTTCAAATAAACATTTCTAAGGTTAAATTTTATATACCCCCTTGAAGAAATCCACTGAAAGTATATATAGACCAAAACAGGTTGAGCTCTGCACTAATAAAACATATGTCAATTAATGGAGCACCTCGGAACGTTTCTTTGGTTTCTTCTTATTTTATTGGGTGTGCCTCGGCTTTTTTGCTTCCCTACAAAAAGGAAACCACTCTGCTCTTGTCCTTTGCTATTATCTTTGCTGATGAAATGTCCCCAGATGATGCTGGACTTCAGCTCCCAAAAGTTTGACCCAGAATGGTCAGTAATCAGGGATTTGGAGCATTATATTCCAACAAAATCTGGGAACTTGAGATTGGGAACTACAGTTAAAGACCAAGAAGACTGATTACGTGAGGGAGATAAAATGTGAAGCTGCATGCCAAAAAAGTTAACCGTTGTATACTGTAGTTATTCATATATCAGATATTATGGGAGGAATAAACATAAAAGGGAATGGAAAGAAAAACATGGGCCAAGGAGGGGTTGAAAAATGGCTGGATATTTCTTCCAACCACGAGCAGGCGAAGATTTGGCCAAATTCTATATTAACTGTATAAATGATAAAAAGAAATATAATAAAAATAAGAAACTAAACCCAGATGGGGTTTTCATGCAGTTGGAGTCATTTCATAATGCCATAGTTTTCCCAAATGAGCCCAAGCTGGGCTTGTTTTGAGGCATACTTCATGGCAATCTTTGCTAAACAAACTGCAGACATGTGGGCTAGGCTGGGCTGGAGTTGACTTTGGCCAAATAAAATTACACACAAATTCATCAAAGAACAACTAATTTTTAAAACTCTTTCTTTATCATAATAAGTTTTATGAGTCTCATATTTAAGGTATTTAATCACCTGAAGAACAGTACCAAATGGGGCACCTTCTCTTCTGACAATCTTGCTTGTTTTATCAATGGTACATGTTAACATACGCTCCAACTGCCTCTGTGCTTTAGAACAGTATCACACTAGCTTAGATTAGTGTTCAAGGCCCACCATTCACAGAATGGCACATAGGGTGGAGCCAGTCACAAAATGGCATCAGAGTTTGGCATAATCAGGTGACATTGACATATCACTGTATTGATTAGCTAAGTGCTCTTTGAAAATTCCTGGTACACATAAAGCATACACAGAGTCTCCAGTTCCCAACATTATTCTTCTGTTGACACCAGATTGTTCTTCAGAGGAGAAGAGGATGGCCAACACTGTAAAGAGAGGATACAACAGTGGCCGACAGTGTGTCATCTTTTTTCTGTCCCTCAGTTTCTGTCCTTTTATCTCCTTTGGGGGCAACAGCTCTTCAAGATTGTTTACAAAATAAAATACAATTAACAATAAGCTTCCTACTACCCTTCTTGCCATTCTCTCTGTTCCATTCCCTCAAATTCATCAGCCACTCTATCATCCATTTCTTCTCTTTCCTTCTCTTTCTTTGCTCCATCACTGCATGTAACAGACTTGACTCTAATCACCTCCCACTCACAAACATATCCACCATGATGGCATTGAGGGCTATCAGGTAAAGAGCCACTGGGCAGGGTTTAGCACTGCAATTCACCTGACAGTAGGGTGAGACATGCTGGTACATCTCAACCCACAGTTTGGGAAATGTTCTTAAAGCTAAACTAGGAAAAGGGAGAAAGAGAATATCTTGTCTTATAACAAAAGATCAAGTCCTGACCTCCAGATTCTCAAAGATTCAGCAAACACTCTGCTGGCGTAAGTTCAATAGCTGGGGCATCATGGCAGAAAACTTATGCCCCATGTCTCTGAACAAGCTATAATCTTCCTGCTAGTGGGACAAAGAGGAGAGCCAGCAGATCTCAAAGGTAGATGGGGCAAGGAGGTGCTTCTTGAAGTACTGAGATTCCAAACCAGTTAGGTTTTAAGAGTCATCACCAACACCTTGAATTCCATTGGGAAATATAGCCAATGTAATTCCTTCAGAACTTGTACCATACGGTTTCTACAGTTGTTTAAACAGGAAGTTACCACTACATGACGTGTGGCCACGTTATCATTCTTCAAGGAACTCTGGGTTCTCCAGTCACAAAAATGGATCAAGGAGTATGTCCAGACTATGTACTTGCTCCATCAGGCAGAGAGCAAGTCTATTCAGGGCAAGTCACTCATCTAGTTTCCAAACATGGAAGCCACCAATCCACAGAGTATGTATCTTGCTATGACTCATCTTCAGGTTTGTTTGTTTGTTTCATCCTTATTCAGCACGTTATAGCATCCAGACACTGGCTAATTCCCAGTATAGCCTCATATGTCTTTGCTCTGGTCAGACCCTATCTGGGATACTGTTTCCAGTTCTGGGTACCGCAGTTCAGGAAGGATATTCACAAACTCAAACATGTCCAGAGAAGGATGACCAAAATAGTAGAAGGCCTGGAAACCATGTCCTATGAGGAGTGGCTTAGGGAACTTGGTATGTTTAGCCTGGGGAATATAAGGTTAGGAGGTGACATGATAGCTAGGTTTAAATATTTGAAAGGATATCATATGGTGGATCAAGCAGGCCTGTTTTCTGCTTCTGCAGAAATTAGGACATGAAGCAATGGCTTCGAACTACAGGAAAAAAGATTCCATCTAAACTTCCTGATGGTAAGAGCAGTTCAACAGTGGAATGTGCCACTCTGAAGTGTGGTGGAGTTTCCTTCATTGGAGATTTTAAAACAGGGGCTGGACAGCCATCCGTTAGGAATGCTTTGATGGTGTATTCTTGCATGGCAAAGGGTTGGACTCAATGGTCCTTATGGTCTCTTCCAGCTCTATGATTCTATGACAACAACCTCAACATTCCTGATGACTTCATCCAATGACTTCATGCAAATATTTTTTAAAAAGGGCGATAAAATGGAATGTGGCAGCCCACCATTTAATATCCATAACAGAAGTCCTCCAGTGACATCCTCTAGAGCCCACCATGCCAGTAAGACCAGAATCACTATAACACAATACCTCTTAATCCCACCTTGCTGAACCAACTGAATGATCAATAGTATTAAAGTTGCAGGATCCATATAGCAGCACTGCCCTGCCTCTTCTCTGGAGCTGATGCAACCAAGATTTGCCTCTGTGCCATTTCAGTCTGAAACCTGCTCAATCACCAGATGCTTGGAGTAGTAATAATGACCACATGGATACTGGACCCTTGTGCCTCCTGGTTTCTGAAAGCACCTAGAGAGGGATTGACCAAGTGGGTAAGGGGAGTGGTGGATGCCTCACTGAAGTACGGGTACTTTCCATCCTGCCTAAAATGGTGAGGCCATTACTAAAAAGGGATTTTCCTGCATCTCACCATTCTGAATAATGATTAGCCAGTCTCCAATATTCCATTTTTTGGCAAAGTTCAAGAGCTTGTGGTGGCTTCCCAGATCCAAAGGTTTCTGGATTAATGAATTGTCCAGATCCATTTCAATCTGACTTCAGGCCTGGTTATGGGACGGACACAATTTTGGTCACCATGGTGGATAACTTATTAGAAAAGGGGAGTGTGTCCCTGTTGGTCCTGCTGGATGTCTCAGTGGCTTTTGATAACATTGACCGTGGTATTCTTCTTGGCTGATTCTGTATAATAGGCCTAGGGGGCATTGTTATGCAGTGGTTCCAATCTTTCCTGAGGGACTAAATCAGAAGATGGTGCTGGGGGACTCCTGTTTGACTCCCTGGCCATTGGGGTGCGGGGTCCGTCAGGGCTCTGTTTTGTCTCCCATGCTGTTTAACATCTACATGAAACCACTGGGAGAGGTCATCTGGAGTTCTGGGGTTCAATGTCACCAATATGCTGATGACACCCAACTCTATTTCTCCTTTCCATCTGATCCCAAGAAAGCTGTCTCAGTGCTGAATCAATGTCTATTGTCAGTAATGGAATGGATGAGGGCAAACAAACTGAAGCTTAATCCAGACAAGACAGCAGTATTCCTAGTCAGTTGAAAGATGAAAGTTGAAAGGCAGATCAGGGAGAGGGACTTTGTCTGTGCTGGATGGCGTTATACTCCCCCTGAAATCTCAGGCTTGCAACCTTGGTGTTCTCCTAGACTCAACTCTGAGCCTAGATGCCCAGTGACTAGGAGTACACCAGCTGCGCCCATTCCTTGAGATGTCAAACCTGGCTACAAGTGACACATGCCTTAATTACATAACAGTTGGACTACTGTAAATCATTCCATGCGCGGTTGCCTTTGGAAACTATTCAGAAACTTCAGTGGGTTCAAAATGTGGAAGCCAGAATGCTGACAGGGAACAGTTATAGGGAACATAATAACTTCCTTGTTAAAACAGCTTCGTAGGCTCCTTATTCATTTCTGGGCACAATTCAAAGTGCTGGTCATGACCTATAAAGACCTTTCTGACTTAGGTCCAGAGTATTTGAAAGACCATATCTCCTTATACGAAGCTGGCAGGGTTTTAAGATCTGCAGGGGATGGCTTTCAGCTCCACTACCATTGCAGACTTCCTTGTTGATGACATGGAAGAGAGCCTTCTCAGTGGCTGCTCCCATCATCTGGAACTAACTTCTGTGGGAGGCTAGGCTCTTTGCTTTCCTTTTGCCCTCTGGCAAAAACATTCCTAATCAAGCAGGTTTTTAATGTGTGAGCAGATAAGCTTTTATTTTATTAGAATGTTTTATTTATTTCTATTTTATTTATTTTTTAAAATTTGCATGTCTTTATGATGATTTTTCACTGTTTTTATATGGTTATTTTGTTTGTTTTAAATTATACTGTAAATGTTTTTAACTTTTTGGGAAGCTACCTTGTGCCCCACTCTTCAGAAAAAGGCTGCTTATAAAACTAAGGAAGGAAGGGAGGGAGGGAGGGAGGGAGTTCAAAAACTTTTCCCTGTGAGGAGATATTTGCAATAGTTTTTGTATATGTCCTGGTCCAGGCAGGTCCCAACAAGAACACAGTGCAGTACTCCTCTCAAAGTGGCAATCACTGCTCCCTGACATAATGAAGAATTTATTACTACATCTGCCTCTTTGTTGTTGTTGTTGTGGTTGCTGATGGCCATCAAGTCAACCTTGACTTATGGTGACCTTATGAATAAGAGAGACTTCAAAAAGCCCTGATCATCAAATGTGCTGCTCAGGTCTTCCCAACTCAAGGCAGTCATTGCTTCCTTGATTGAATTGATTCATTGCATCTGCACTGCAATTTTCTTCTTTTCCTACTACCTTTCACTTTACCCACCATTATATACATTTTTTTTAATGAGTCATATCGTCTCATGATTTATCCAAAATATGATAGCTTCAAGTTTAGTCATCGCTGCTTTTAGTGAGAGTTCAGATTTGGTCTGTGCTAAACCTAAACACAAATGTAGATGAAAGGTATCATGTAGCATACAGGCTGCAGCTGATGAGATTCACCCTGCATTACTGATAACAGAACACTCTTGTATGTTTTGCATTCCTGATTTTGCACTGTAAGATACTTCAATATATGTTTGATACGGTAGTTGTCTATTCAATAAAAAAACATAAATGTTGCTACATTTTTTAAAATCTATAACAAAACAGCTTGTTTTTGTATCAGAGGAGGAGAGGCTAGTTATCTAAGTAGGAAAGAATTTTCAGAAATATTTAATAACATCCCTTCCTCAGGCAGTCATGCTGGAGATGGCATCATGGGTGTTAAAAGCCCTCCTATTTCCATCTGTAAAATGTCAGAAGAACACATTTATGATACACCAGCAAGTCTAAACCTGCCTGGCAACCGCATTCCAGCATCTTTCCGACTTACTCAAACTGGGAACAGATAATTATCCTGCAGTATAGGCAAACCCAAACCAAAATAAGGTTATTTCTTGAAAACCACTCCATATTTTCCATTACTGATTTGATGGAAAAGATACATTTCTCTGTGGGAAGAAAGGAAATCTAGCTGGGGGAGGGAATAATTAAGAAAGATGACTGATGGAAGATCTAAATCAAGAGTAGGCAAAGAGTTCAAAAATGTATTTCTACTGAAGCCCATAGTTAATTTATATATACATTAACATAATTTGCATATTTGAATTCACTGAGTAAATCACAGATTATGAGGTTTTCAGTATGAAACTATTATTTCATATTTTCTGTGTAAGATGCATTCATAACAGTGACAGTGTACAAAGTTTAACAATTCTAATCACTTTTCTCAAAGTGAAATATCATTTACACAAACTATATCTGGCAGCCAGCATGGTGTAGTAGTTTCAGACACAAACTAATCAATGGCAGTCATCTTTGTAAGAGCAAGCATGGTTTAGTGGTTTGCATGTTGGACTATGATCCCAGAAACCAGGGTTTGATTCCCTGATCAGCCACGGAAACCCAGTGGGTGACTTTGGGTGCTTCGCACACTGTCAGCACCAGAAAATCCGATCAAAGGTTTGCCTTAGGGTTACCATAAACCAGAAATGACTCGAAGGCACACAACAACAACAACAAACTGTATCTAAATTAACAAGACTTGTTAGTTTAATTTCTTCAAAGAAAGTGTTTATATTCTTTCTAGGCAATGAAAAGCTCTTAGAGTTCGTATCTTTTCCCGCATAGTATGCATTCATGTTTTAAGAATGTGCCAGTACCAGATAACTATTGCTCTGTCTTCAGTGGACAGAACAAATAAACAAGGATGATGAGGCATAAGATAATAGATGGATATATGGATGGATGGACGGATAGGTAGGTAGGTAGGTAGGTAGGTAGGTAGATAGATAGATAGATAGATAGATAGATAGATAGATAGATAGATAGATAGATCTAATGGGGAGTAAAATAATCCCCTTGTGCAAACACTGTCTCTGGATGCACAGGGCTTCCCAGCCAGAATCCAAGTAGAGATCAATCCGGTGCTGCTTACAAGGTGGGCATCATCTCAACCAGCAATAAAAGCAGTTTACAGGGACCAAATAAGCCAGCACATGGATCACTAATACCTAATTATTACAGCCAAACCAGGATGTACCAGGGATGAAAGCTACCTTCAGGTCTACATAATCTTCCAGGTAGCAGCTGGTGCACTTCCTCTCCTGTACTTGGTGGAGATCAGATACAGTCTGAGGAATTTATTAGCAATGGCTGACATTTGAGTACAGTGTATGACAGCACAGGGGAAGTGATACATGGTAATCAGGAAATGAGTCAATCAACACAAAGCATTATCTACTGATTAAATCCACAACACCGCAGGAAATTAAACAGGTAACAAAACAGGAAAAGCAGCTGCTGTGGTCAAGTGTGCAATAACAAGTAAGCTGTCCGGGCAAGTACTAGACCTCACACAGAGGCTGAACTAAACTTTCAGACTTCAGAAACATTCCACAGTAAGTTGGAAAAACTCTTGTGCAAGACATACAATCACTATGTCTAGATACTGCAGATCAAGTAAGCTTCCATTCCAGTTTTTCCATCTTGGGTGCATTATCGGATAACCATTCTGCAATGCATCACTGTACAACTTTGCCCAAAGATACAGTGAAAGCAGAAACATATATTGCCTTCATCTTTTGGCTCTAAATAGGCTAAAAGTGAAACAGGGCAGCAGGGAGCATTAGCTGCTGCTGAATACTCCTGTGCACAGACTTAAGGTAGAGGACATCAAGCATACTTTCAAAAAGTCCAAGCAAGGAGATCAGTATTTATGACAAAGGAACCAAGAACTAGAAAGTTGCTGTTGATAAAGTTAAAGTGGTTTTAGCTAGGACAAGAAAAGACATTCCAAAACAATGAGAGTAAAAATAATTAGTCTGCTTCATAGAAATCTGTAAGACAAGCCAAAAAATAACCCCTTATTTTGATTCCATCCCTGAAGAAAATCCATATCTTCAGAATTCCTCATCAAGCAGGATGTTCAAATAAAACAAGGTAATGGTAGCTGGCAGAATGTCAAGAGTGGTGAAGATGCTCTCCAGTACTAAAGTCTGTAACATTCTTGAGCTAAAATATATTGCAAGACAACGCCTGGGCGACTGGGCAAAGCAACAAAAATGAATACACTCTCCTTTTGTGTTTATAAGATCCACTTACTCTCAGGGATGTTTTAAGCTAGACCAACCATTAGAACTCTTAAACAATAAGAAAATGAAGCACTTAGCTGTGAAAATCTTGTAGTTCTAAGCTCCATTGCACTCAGAACATATGCACACTGCCTTCAGGTAGGTTTGCAATGTTTTTTTACCTCTGCTTTCCATGTTGTCATCATTAAGACAGATGGAAAGGAAACATAAATTAAATGAGCTGACAAAAAAAAATTAAACTTTGTATTATTAAGTTATATTTATTAATGCAATTAATGCAATAAGTGTACTTTGAAAACAGTGGTTTCAGACCTGGACTGACAGCATCCCATCTGAAACAATATTAAATGAAAGCACAATAATGGCTTTGGTGGAACACATGATGAAGGCACATATTCCAACTAATGAAGTGTTAATAAACCAAGTATCTGCTTTCTACTGGTCAAGATTTAATTTTTCATTAATAGGCTATTTTTACTACGGAAAACATATTTAAAAATTAGGCTTGCAAAAACTACATTTCTTTTTCCACATGTAGTGCTGTGGAGTGGAATTTCATGGCTGGTGACACATTCCTAAACTACAGCATAATACTGTGTTATTTTTAACCTCTTTCAATTAAGAAGTCCTGGGCAGGAATGAGAATGTAAGAAACAGAAAAGTAAGAGTGCCTTAAGTCATTAGCTATTGTTGAACACATTAAATATTCTAGGTAACCATGTTTGGTTTTATTGGGCTTACTTTTAAATCAAACCTCTTATTCCTGGATCAGTTTTTGCTAAAGAAGAAGTTAGGACCTTCTCAATTTTTTACATTACTTCTCTCTTCCTCTATGTGTCTTCCATCCTTCTAGAAACATATAAATAATTATTCTCATATTTATGGGAAGAATTGCTGTTTCCCTATCACTTTATTTTGAAACAAAAAGGGGAAATTATCTTAATTTTCCATATTCTTGATAAATCTAGTGTAACAACACAAATATATGAAAATACCAAAAGGATTAAGACACCAAAAGGATTAATTGAAAATCAACTGGAATCTTGATGGAAAATCAAACCAACAAATAAATGGAAACTTGAGGTGAGACTTCAGAATGTTCAATATAACTCTACATAATTATCAGGCAACTGAAGCTTTTAATACTGCCACTGAGATTTTCTTAAAAATCTTCAAAAATGCAAAACTATAAAGAACTAGGAACTTGAGAGAGAAGGCTGAGTTGCTACCTCCTTCACAATTGCCCTCACATGTTAAGCCCAAATATCAGACATATACACAATGGACTTTCCACTAGAATATTGTATGTGGCAAGCTTTTATCTGATTAGGAAGCTCACTTCCTCCTGCCAGTTAGGGATACAGCCACAGAGATCTTTAAATTCAAGAATGCCAAAATGAATAATACTAATGCACCATAATTGAAGGTGGCAGCTATGCAGAAAGGTTCCCACAAACATCACCTCGCTTTTTTCTTAATATTACTTCCTCTGCAGTTCAAAGCTATCTGCAGGTCAGAGATCAGCCACACCATCTACTACATCTTTTACTCACTACCTACTAAAATGAATGCTCCCATTTGAACCTTGCTGTTCTTAATTTGGTTAAGCTGAAGCAGTATGATGTATGATGAGATGCAGAAGGAAATCATGGTAAAGACTAGAACTTACCACAAGTGAGTGGAGTGAGGCAATTACAATTACATACTGGAGGAATTTCATTTTACTGTGATTGGGGCAGCGGAGAAGCCACATATCCGCATACAACACATGGGAAAATGCCACTGCTGTGTACTGGATAAAGTCTTGTGCTCTAGGTAAGACATGGATTCAAATCTACATACATCACAAAGTTCACTAAATAATCTCTCAAGCTTAATCTTGTTCCCAGAGTTGTTATGAGAATATAAAGAAGGGGCACCAAATACAGTCCCCTTAATTCACTGGGGGACTTACTTTCACAGTCCATGCCAATGGAGGCTGAGCTCCTCTCTCTCTAGAAGGGAATGAGTTTAGCCCTTTCCAAGCTGTGTCCCTTCAGAGAAGCCTATAATTTTTTTTTCTTATTGATATCCATAGCTTCTCTCAGTGCTATTGTAGAAGTAGGTGCAGAACTGTTCCTCCTGTATGATACTGATCCCTGGAATCAGATGGAAGAGGGTAGTTTTTGTCCCTGACACATCAGTGTCAGTAAACTGCACACAGGGTTTAAAACAGCCTCTCCACTGAGGGTATCTTTGCTAACTGCCTTGCCTCATGAACAACATTTAATAAGTGCTGCTGCTGAGAACAAGGACATGACTAGAATATGGGAAAGCTACCATTCTGGAAAGCTACAACCCACCCCTCCGCCAAGACATGAAGCTCGCTTGCTTCAGTCCAACAAGTAACTCTTCTAAGCCCTAACCCAGAACTAGTCTAGACCAAGGTAACTCTCTACTCTTTCAGCCTCAGCAACAGTATTAGGTATAACTAGATGTCCTACTTAAGGGGGGAATGGGGGGTGGGGGAGGAAACAATAGCTTTCCTGAAAAGTACAAGATCTGTCTCTGGGACTTGGACAACATTAGCAATCCCTTCGTCATGTGAGAGTGAAACTAAGGCATAAGAAGCTTTTTATATAAAAGAATATAGTTTTTGGGATGCAAGGGTGATATGGCTGCAATATCTGTCACCCTATTGATTTCTGTCACCCTATTGATTCAGCTGATCTGGCTGGCTAGGTGGGTGTCCCCTTCCTCCCTCACCACTCCACGTGTGTCCTTCTCAAAGCTGCACACTTGGTGGAAGAAGACAACCAAAGACTGATGTCCATGCAAATGCCAGATCCACTGTCTGTGGCAAGAAAGAGAATATTACAACAAAATACACCACTTGAAATCTGCTTCTACTCTACTTTTACAGGTATATTACCTCTAAAAGAATTAAATTTCTAGTCTAAAGTTTATAAAAGAAAAACTGACATTATTTTACAATCAACTGTTAAATACAACCACATAAAATATACTGTACTGCAGCAATGTCATTAGTTGGATCAGCAGGCCACAGACTAGCTCCCACAAGGAGTCTACCCATACCCTTTTGCTGTACATTTCACCTTTTCTCTTCCATGATGCAACCTGCTTTTCTCCCTTCCTCCTTCTCCTTCCCTATTACATTTACACACTCACAATCTTAAACACTCCTTCAAAACCCTGCTATTTTCTGCTGTTTTCCTAAAAGCAAGATTAAAGGAAAAGGAAGAAATTGTATATCAATGGACTGTAATAACAGTTCACCCAGCTGCCCTTCGGGATTTGACAATGTGAGCTTTTGTCATTTTTTTTCCAATTCTAGTATAACAGGAGTTGCCAAATCTGATATGGTATAAGAAGATCCATGATTACATTTCACAACTCTCTCTTCTTTCTTAAAAGGCAGTCACATGGAGCAGTTTGTGAATTACACTGAGGTCATGTCACTGAGAAGATTAATCCTCTTCTCCTCTCCACACCATGACCACACCATTTCTTCCAAATAAATCCCAAGCACACACATAGATACTGGAGGAGTTAGGGATACAGAAATAAGGACCATGTTGTACCTGCTTTCCTCCTACTTCTTGGCTAATAAAATCTTGCAGGAGGATGGAGATTGCAAAAACAGCAAGAGCAGAAAAGATTACAATCCAATCCTCCACTCTGTGGCTTCAGTTTGCTCTGTTTCCTTCACTATAACTGTCTTTTTGTGAAAAATGAATGTTGGAAGATCTGACTGTGGCCTTCCCATGTCATGTCTGTTTGGCCTCAAGATAAGCCAAGAGAGAAGTTCCCAAGTCAGTCTGAAATTCTCAAACTATGAATATTTTTCAGTGCACTGCCAATTCCCTTAAATGAATTGTTTTAAGAGGGAAATATCTAATAGAGGCATGATGCCATAATGCATATGCATATATATATATACACAGACACCTACGAAGTTGTACAGATATATTTGAAGTCTAGAAGAGATACGGTACAATGCAACTCCAAAAGATATCAAAATGTGTTCATACCTGAAAATGAATTTTGTTTTCTGAGACGTCAGCACTTCACTGTGTGCAGTGGGATCCCAGTCTTCTGAAGATGAGTGTGCTGAACACTAAAGGGATTTAAAAATGTGCATTTTAAAGTGCATTATTATAATGTGAATTTAGAACAGCCACTATTACTCAAGTAAGTCTGCATTCTCAACAAAAAGCAAATGCCCATAAACTCTGACCATTATGTGGTTGCCCAAGATTTTAATATCTCTTTCATAAGTAAGAAGCCAAGGAAAGGCCCTCCACCCAATTGCCAATGCCCTGGCCTCAGAGAAGAAGAGGCAGACATAGCTCCACCACGCCTAGGCCCAGAAACAGAAGAAAAGCCTTCCCTCCATCCCAAATGCCAATGCTCTGACTTCTGAGGGAGAAAAGAGCAGCCAGTATCTGCTAGACTTAATCCCTTCCCACACTGCCTTCCCCTTTTCCTTTTGTGTCAAGTTTTACATAGACAGCAAGCCTGAGGACAGGGAACTGTCAAATTAACAATTTGTAAGCCACTCTGTGGCTGAAGAGTGGGGCATAAATACTCTAAATAAATAAATAGTTCTGTTCTTAAGAGTCTTCAAGAAGACAATACTTAACACTTGTGTCAATTATAACCTGTTGTTGCTATATTTTCCTCCATTTTGCAGTAACAGAGTGGAAAAGCTAGAAAAAGGGAAAGTGAATAAGTATTCTCTGACTTTGTAGAATTCATTGAACACACACATACACACACACACATTTCTGAGCAGAAAATACTTTTTCTCATGAATGAGAAGATAGAAAGCATGTCTTCTCCTCCACCTACTCAACACTGAGAGACAAACAAAGAATGAAAAAAGTCTGAAAACTCCTCTGCAGTAACAGAAGCCTCATATACAGGTTCAGTTCCAGAACAACAGCATGTACTGCCGGGTTAGATTTAACAGTATAGCAAGGTGAAAGAATTCAAGCAAGGTATTTTAACTAAGTTTAATTTAAGCAGTAAAGAAAAAATATAGGCTGGCATCCTGTTAGTCCAGTGGTTCTCAACCTTCCTAATGCTGCGACCCTTTAATACAGTTCCTCATGTTGTGGTGACCCCCAACCATAAAATTATTTATTTATTATTTACAATGCTTCCCACCCCGGCAAAGGCCGCCTCGCTGGCCAGGAACGGGGGGGTGGGCAGGGAGGGAAAGAGGAGCCGCGTTTCTCCCCCAAGAAAAAACTCCAAGAACACCCCCCCGGGCTCTTCTTCTGCTTCGCTCTCGTTTCCGCTGGGGGGGGCAGTGTGGGAAAAGTTTCCAGAGTGTCGACCCTGGCTGGGGGGAGGAATCCCAGCGCCTTTGTCTTTTGCACCGGGCGCAGCTTGCCCCCCCAGAAAAGCACCGCCTTGCGGCCCCCCGGCCCTTCCACAGCACCACCCTCCATGGCAAGTGGGGCAGGGACCGTGGTGAGGAGGGGGCCTGCCCCCCGTGCTGCTGCCACCACCACCCCAAGCTGACCTGTTAGAAGGGAGGTTCTCCCAGTAGCGGAGAAGGGGGCTGATTTCAGTCCCTTCTGAACAGGGGGCAGGAGGATGCGAGCGCGTGGCTCGCGCTTGCGCACCACCACCAAGGAGGGAATGGAGCCTAAGACCATTGGAAATACGTATTTTCCGACTGTCTTAGGTGACCCCTGTGAAAGGGTTGTTCGACCCTCAAAGGGGTTGTGACCCACAAGTTGAGAACCGCTGTGTTAGTCAGTTGCAAAGTAAGAACTTAAACTTATGACTTCATAACTATTTCCTAATCACACTTATAATTGTGGTACCATTGCCTCAATTGTAAGTGCCCTCCAAACCTACCTTAAAAATCAGCCAGCTGCACCAAAGGACAGAGTTCTGCAGTGCCAGCAAGCAGGGCACTGAAGGATGATGTGACCAGCCCCCTGCAACCAACAGCCAGCACTGCAACAAGGGGTTGAGACTGGACCCCACAGGAGTCTCTGCTTCTGCTCTGTGTACCACCAATCTGGCAGAAAGGGGTTGGACACATCATCTTTTGGGCCTCCACTCACTAGTACAACAGAACTCCATCCTTTGGTGAAGCTAGCTGGATTTTAAGATGGGTTTCAGGGGTCAGATCAGAAAATAGATCATAGCCATTGCATTGTGGCCACCTGTGTCATGCATGATCTTGGTCACAGTATCATATACCAAAGGAAGACATTTAGGTAAGCCTGAATTGCATTTTATTAGCAGGGCACACTACATCCAAGATTCTTGCAGTTATTATTCAAAACATTCTTCCAGGATCTGGTGATGAAATGATGCTACGTAGACTGAGAGAACAAGAAGTTGTGTCTCTTGGTTTTCCCAAATTATACCTTGCATTAGTCCCTAATAGAAACTAATTAGCACCAGAGTTATCATGTCAGACGTATGGCTGGGGTCAGCAGAAACAAGTTATAGAGCACAATTCTCATACACCAGCATCTGTTACCTTTTCCCCTTATAAATGAACGGCTGTCATCCACTCTCACAGGAGAAGTAAAATGCCTCACTTGGGGGCTCTGTCGGTAGCGAGGGCAAAGCATATGCATCAGCCCTGACTCTGGGTCAATCTGGCCCTCTTTAAGAACAAGGAAAGAAGTTTCGGCAATAAGCACACAACTCTGCCCAGACAGCATCCCACTTGACATTTTTTTCATAGTTATGCATACTGAATAGCAATTTCTTCATTTTCTCCCCTTTTTCTTTGTCAGCCTTGCCTCTCCCTTGCTTTCCTACCTTTCACTGTGATTCTGCATCGCTCAAACTTAGGCTATAAGTTCCTTAACGAAGGACCCTTTCCATATTTACACACTAAACAGATGAAGTCTAAAACCCCTTTTGCTGAGTATCCTTTGTGTTTTGCAACAAAATGTTTATGTCTACCAACTGGAACCAGTAAAAATGACCTTTATAGTCTGCATTACGAATTCTCTCTAATATTTGCATTATTGCTAAGAGGGTCACAGAGGTATACAGTACAAGGAACCAAATAATCACCTGCTGACAAAACTGTTATCTGTTTGACAATATTTCTTCTTCACTAAGGAAAACAGAAATACAGATTGCAGAACAACCAATGACTTGTCAGTTAAATTACTTTTGTGGTATCTTTAGGAAAACATGGTGCTTCTCCTCTCTCTTGGTGACCCTGTAGGGTATTTTTAAAAAAATACTATTTATTTATTAGTTTTAAAACAGCCAGAATCATGGTTAAAAATCACAGCTATAATCAAAGAAATACATGTTCATAAAAAAAGAAAGGGAACTAATACTAACACACAATATTAGCACCCTAAACTGAAATACTGAAAACCAATTAACTAAAACACTAAACACGAACTTACTAAAACTCAAACCACACTGTAACAAAAGAAAGAAACATTTAAGGAAGATATGCTATTCTATCATTACAGATCCAACTACTTCTAACAGAATTACTAGAGACCATACTCATAAATTATTGCATTGTTAGATTACTCATTATTCAAAAAGTGCATAAATGTTTTCCAATCTTTCAAAAAATCTTCAATGGACTTATCCTTTAAAGCCCATGTTAATCTGGAAATTTAAGCCAACTCAGCAACTTTCAATAATCCACTCTTCCATTGTCAGTGCTTCAATCCATTTCCAAGTTTGAGCAAACAACATTCTTGCTACTGTTATCATATGATGAAGAAGTAATCCATATTTACTATCTAAATCTTTATCCATAATACCCAACTAAAATATTATGGTGACATTGCAAAATTCACCTTTCACATTTTTTGAATTAGCACATAAATCTTTTATCGATAACTTTTTATCTTCTTACAAGTCTACCATATATGTAAAAAGAAGTCCTCTTTATCTTGACTTCCCCAACATTGAGTTGAAACATTCTTAGACATCTTTGACATTTTATTAGGAATTAGATACCACCTATACATCATCTTAAACATGTTTTCTTTTAAATGGTACACAAAATACATTTTATATCTTTGGACCACATTTCCCAATACGTCCAGTTGAATACTGTGTCCAACACTTTGGCTCACCGTATAGTACTGTATTTGCTGGTGTATAATACTCACCTTTTTCTCCAAAAAATACCATTTGAAAATGGGGTGCGTCTTATATGTGCCTTATATGCTGGGAAATAGTATTTGCCAGTGTATAAATGGGATGCGTCTTATATAGAGGTGCATCACCAGCACATATGGTATAATCTCTGATATGTTCATTCTCTGTCTTTAGTTTCAAAAACCATCTGTAGAATTTTTTAATTACATGTTCATTATCTTCACACAACTCTAAATTAAAACTCATTCTCTCAAACCTCCATGGCTAGATCTATCTTACTTTAATTAAATCTATCCTAGAGTCACATATGAGCAAACCAATTAAGATCTTTGCATTATTTAAGCATCTCACTTGATTTAAACTATCAGTAGTCTTGTCCAAAAAACAGTAAGTCATCATAAACAACCATCTCTGATATTTAACCCATTATTATTTGAAAAAATCTTCTTGAGGTAAGGAGGTTAACATTATCTTACGAAAAATTCGCTGCTTATATTTATGCCACACTCATGGAGGAGCCTTTCTAATACAATGATTTTTTAAAATTCAGCATGTGCCTTAACTTTATCATGCCAAAAATAACCATGCCAACTAAATCTTAAATCATGACATTCAAGTTCCAAGACTCTTTCATCTTCAAGCAGTACCCATTACTTCAACCATACAAAACAATAGGCCTTATAATACAATTTAACATTAGAAATTCCAAGACCACACCTTTCTTTAGCATCCTACAATGTTTTAAATTTTATTCTGGGCTTCCTTGCCTGCCAAACAGATCTGGAAATTTATTTTTGCCACTAGATAAAGGATATTCCATTTCTTCTGATGGAGATATTTTGGAAATAAAATGGAAGTCTTGGCAAAACTTTTGCTTTTATTACTGCAATTCTCCCCAAAAGGGATAAATTTAACTTTCACCATTTTTTAAAAAAATCTCTTAATTTCTTTCCAGACTTTTTCTATACTCATTTGGAAACAATAGACTGTTATTCTTCACCATTGTAATTCCCAGATATTTCTTCCTTTTTTTTTTCCACTTTAAAATTGGAAAGAACAGTTAACTCATTTTTCTCTTCCAAAGATTTGTTTCTGGTCAACAGTTTGGTCTTAATTACAATTCAACTTAAACCAAAACCATGTCCCAAACATCTTAATTTTTTTCCAAAAGAGCCTTCACTGACTTCAAGGGATTTTATATCATTATCAAAAGATCATCCACATAAGCCCTCAGTTTATACTGTTCTTTTTTTTTCACCTTCACTCCACAAAATCATCTTAGTTTTTAAATAATTGCACAATTTCCTACTAAAATGATATTGACATAAAATATTCTCCTCAAAATCTTGCCAGTGCCTTAATGCATAAAAAGAAATTACCATACAATTGCCCCTCTTAAATACTGCTTGTTCCTGTATAAGAGTGAGCCAACTGTGTTGTAAAATCACCACCACCACCACCATCATCATCTTTTATATCCCACTTTTTCTCAGTTTGGCAACTTATAACTATTTGCCTTGCACTGAAATAATCAATAAATTCAGCCCATTGTTTTCATTAGAACACTGCCATGTTTATCAAAAGTATCATTTGCACCGAATTGGTAACAGTCTATTTAAAGAAACAGTGCAGTTTAGGAATTTGATAGCTGACAAACTGTATCTAATAAGATTTAAAAATTATTATCTACATAGAGTCATGATTGTTGCATGCCTTCAACTAGTTTCCGAATTATGGTGACCCTAAGGCAAACCTATCATCAGGTTTTCTTGGCAAGATTTGTTCAGAGGTGGTCTGCCATTGCTTTCCTATGAGCTGAGAGTGTGTCACTTGCCCAAGGTCACTCAATGTGCTTCCATGGCTGAACAGGGATTTGAACTCTGCTCTCTCAGAATCACAGTCCAACACTTCAACCATTACAATGTGCTGCCTCTTTACAATGTAGTTACAAGATATAATGTATAATTATAACGTAGTTACATTCAAAGATTTTCTAGTGAAACAAATAGCCAGAATGGAAATAATGGCTTAGTTCAAACAGTCAAATGCTGGCTTAATAAACTAGAATATGCATAAGCTTAATATATGTGCATGCAGTCCTTTTGTTAGTGCTGCACTTGTCCTTATTCATTTCCAGTGAACAGCAGCTAATCATATATCCATATTAGGACGGTGGTCTTCCACACAAGGGTTGTTCTGCAAGTCCTGTTCAAACACTATCCAGTTTGTACCCCGCGATGAAAGGACCTATACAGTGGAACAGTACAGTGTTAGACCAGCAGTGGACAAACTTCAGCTCTCTAGATGTTGCTGGGCTAAAACACCCCTAGTCAGCATAGCCAATGGTGAGAAATGCTTGGAGTTACAGCCAACAACACCTGGAAGTCTTCAGGATTCTGTCTTCTGTTAAGGACAAAACTGAAACATTTGGTTGCAGATCCCCACTTGTTTTTGTCTGTTAGAAAAAGCAATAGTCTAGTATTTGGCTACACAGTAAATCTTCACCTGAATTAGACAACCATGAGATAAACTGACTTGAGACTTCCTCCCTCTCCCTGGCTTTTTCAGTATGAAATACTACTTAAACTAGAATTAAACTGTAGGAAGTTCTCATAGGGTATCCGATACCAAAACTAGAAAACAACTAATAGGGTAGTTTCAAACAGAGACCAGCTGTCAGAAACCGAATTCACACACAAACAAATGTAACAGTGCAAATACACTATTTATTAGGAGCGTGATACATAGTCCAGGACTTCAGTGAGCAAACTGGAGGCAATTAGCAAAATCCAAAACATTAAAAGCAAAGAGTTTCTCATCCGGCCCGCAAGAGACCTTGGAGTTCTGGTTTCAGCCTGGCAGCACTTATCACTGCATTCCTAGCTTTGTTTATCTAACAGTCTCTGGTTCTCGTACCTTGTTAAAAGCAAGCTGCTAATTAACTCCTACTACATGTCCCATAACTGAAATATGGAGGGCTACTCGACATCAACACTTCTATAAGTTCTAGCAAATCTTCTGATACAGGTTTAGGAAGCATGACCTTTTACTCCAAATCTGAGGCTTCCAGATAAAAATCTACTGCTGCACAAAAGCACTCTTAAAAACACCTTTTTTCACAGCCTTGACTGAAGTACTGATTTTTGATGCTTCGACAGCATCAAAAGAAACAAACTTGCCACCATACAATTTTCTCATCTGTGATCAACAGACAAAATAATAATACAAAAGCACTGAAGCTTTGACTTTGCAAATCATGAGCGTAACATGCTAAATTATGTGAGAAAAGGGAAAGCCATGAAGCTACATATATCTCAGAACAGCAATAATATTTTTACTTTAAGCCTATTTAGGTAATTGAAAGAAAGTGCTGTGGAAAATAGGTCCTTCAATTTAGGGCAAGGGAGGAAAGCAAGAAAGAGCATTTTACAGTAATAAGATGGCACTTGAAACCCATATATCGGGACAGTCCTTAACAACTCTATAAAAACCAAAGGCTTGGGAAAATTTCTCTTCCATTCTCTCCCACCAGTGCCTCAAAAGCCTAAAAACTGGGCCATTTGAATGAAAGGGAGACTATGAAAACATCTCTCACGAGAGCGCACGCAACCCATGCAAAGAAGCTAGTGTATCTCCAGAACCATCCTGTGCATGACTACTTCAAAGTAAGTCCTATTTAAAGACATTTGCTTTCATTTTCAAAAGTTAAATCTGTGCATCACCATGAAATCCCAGTCTCCAGGGGTAATTGGTCACAAAAGGGAAGCAGCAGGCTAGAGTTCTTTATCTCCTTATTTGGCAAGCAAAGGTCTGTTCAAGGAAGTTCAGCAGCAGTTCAGACATTACAATATATCATGCAAAACCCATTTTAATGCTTGTGTAATAGGGATGCTTTAGCCAACAAATATCATCATGTTAATATCTACAACTCATAAAGTCTTAATTTAAATAGATAATTTCAGAGAACTACCCAACAAGCAGGTTTGTTTGTTTCTTTTGGTTTACTAAAATGCTTGTCCATTTTTTTTTGCCCCAAGCCAGCACACTTGGTTTTATGTACTGTGTGTGTGTGCATGTGTGCATGTACACACACATGCATATATTACTTTTTCAGTATACCTAAACAAGATGTTAAAGGGGAGACTTTATTGTGTTCTCCTCACAAAGCAGTCCATTACTACTCACATTAATTCAATGTCTGAAATAACTGCATGTGCCACAAATATTTTGATGCAAAATTAACTATGGCTTGAGTGATTCTCTTTGGCAGTCCCCCCCCCGCTTTGTTTAACAATACTTAAACAGGCTCCTGGAAAATAAACTACTCCTATCATTCGTGTCTACAACAGTGCAAACTATGAAGTTGATTATTTTTCAAATGGTAATTGGATAGAAAACATTGTAACTAGTTGGCCAAACTATTTATACCATGTGTTTAGCCATGAAAATATTACATCTAAGAACATTAATGGCTTCAGCCTAACATCTTTGAGTCACAACAGGCTAGCAGTAAAAACTATTATTTATATCATATTTGTGTACAAGACACTGTCCCCAAACAACTATTCTAAATTTAGGAATACTTAACTTTTTGTACTTCTTTTTATTGTTACTATGGGGCTGTTGTTCCTTTGGCAACTCAGGACTGTGGGTTTCCATATTGCAGGAACAGCATTTTAGAATTTAGAACAGAGACGAAAAAAACCTGTAACTGAACACAGTGGTATCTGGAAAACAACAACAACAACAACGTGAAATTGTCCACATTGGCCCACCAGAACTGCATAAAATATATGCAGTATTTACATTCTTTTGTCCTTATTTACTACGTAAATATTAACAACATTCTAAATAATATTATTTGCATAGAACGCACACTTTGTAAAATCTTCATATGAAAGTATTTAAATATACATTTAGTACCTTTCTTTTCAATTAAAAAAACAAAAACAAAGCCTCAACCTACTTGTAAAATGAGGAAAGGATGCATGAGTAGGCTTATTTACTGTCAAATGAGCCTACGGAATTCAGGTATTCGTCTGTGGACTAAGCTTGTGGCAGGGAAATCTTAGTTAAAAAGCATACAACTACTTTCACTATACCAAGAAGGAAGGAAGGAAGGGAGGAAGGAAGAAAAGCAAGCAAGCAAGCAAGAGCCCAAATGGAGGAAATTGTTATGTAGAGTGAGCACTTATACATTCCAGAATGGACGAAGCTGACTTCCAGGGAAAAGTACATTTTTTGAAATTCAGTCTGGTTAATTGATGAATCTCATCAGGAACTGAAAGCTAAATCTGAATGTCACTATCTTGCTAAAGCCATTTTATTGATGAAAATGATTGTGGCTGAAATGTCAAGTTTAATTAGTGAAGTCCTGTTTCATCTAGAGTATCAACACTGATACCAAGTGATCTAACATTCAGTTATAAGTGGTCTAATGGGAACCAATAACAAAATAGAAAGTAAAGACAGTTGTATAAATAGCTTTTGCCCACGAAGGATTTCAGGATAGAAGAACTCTGCTAGATGAGCCAATCACACCACAGTTTAACTTCTTCTTGTTGCTGCTGTTATTGCTATTGTTTATTTATATAGCGCCACCTACATACATGGTGCTTTACAATTAAAGCAACCAGAAATGTAGTGGAGTCTCCTTCTTTGGAGGTTTTTAAGGAGAGGCTGGATGGCCATCTGTCGGGAATGCTTTGATGTGGGTTAATGCATGGCAGGGGGTTAGACTGGATGGCCCCTGTGCTCTCTTCCAACTCTATGATTCTATGAGAAACAATGGGTTCCGCCAAAGGCATTTAAAAAAAATCTTATTATGACCAAATACTAGAACTAATCAGATAATCTAAAAATATAAGTAATATACCCATACCACTTCTTTTTGACTAAAAAAAAAAAAAGGGAAAAAAGAAGAAGGAAGCATATCGTGTGAGAAAGGTTAACCAGGTTTAGTATTTTTTAACAGTAATCTAAAGATCTCATACACATATTTTCTAACGGTATTTCAATTTCCATTAAAATTTAATGTGAATTTTAAAAAACAGATGGAGTAGCCTTGTACAGAGTCAGGCCTCTGAATCATTTAGCCTAGTGCTATCAATTCTAACTCATCTCTTTTGTCTTTCATAGATCTGCAGGGTGACCTATGCCCTTTCTTGCTTACTTCATCTGTGCAGCCAAAAGGACAATGAAGTCTTTAATCCATATTGGAAGGTACCGATGTAAGTAACTAATTAGCTTTTACTACATGGGGCCATCTTTGTTGGCTTCAGGCATTCCATCTTCTCCAGCTGGATTTGGATTCCCCCCTTCCCTCCAAAAAGGGAAAATGTCAGTGCATGGAGGGCAAGTTGTAAGTCAACATGAGACTGCACAGCATCATTACTGATCATGGGCTACCAGCCTTAGCTTCCAATTTCCTGGCTTTATGGAGCTTGAGCCAGATTAAACCAACCACAGTCATAATTCTCATCTTCAGCTGGCAGGTTTACTGATGATTTAATCTTTTTATATATTAACATAACAGTTGCAAAATGTAAGAAAACCAATTATAAAAATCTGTCATTTCTAGTCCATTAGATAATAATGTGCTGTAAGCAGGACAAACAAACTGAGAAGAAAATGATGGAATGGGTGTCAAACACAACAAAAAGCAGTGGAGAGTGTAGGAGGAATAATAAACTGCAGAACACAATGATGAAAGGTGCTAAAACTATCATAACTTTCAGGATTGAAATTTTAAAAGACAAGAAATGCCACCATACACAGGGGCAAGACAGAATCAGAGGGACTGATTCTCTATACTTACCACAAGGCAGTCACAGGTGAAATTTTATATCTGACCAAACAACTCTGAGCACAATCTAGCTGAAGTTAAACACTTCTTTTGCTAAACTGAGCTAGTTCACTTCACATTGTGACCAGTTTGCTCAATGTTTCATACCTAAAATCACTCGCATTTTCTCAGCTCAGACAGCTACTGCAGTAGGACACCAGAAAAGGGTTCTATCTGGTCCTGTTGGAGAAGCTCCAGTTGTGTGCTAAGGTTTGAATGGGGTGCAGCTGTTTATTTAGTCAGCCATGCCCTTTGCATGTAACAAGATGTAGGAAGAAGAAATTGACAACCAGGTTCCAGGGAATAGTAAAGGCCACTTTATGGGGGCGGGGAGATCCAAACACCATTTAAAAAAGCAGTTCCAAGAGGTGAGTCCTGAACGAGCCCTCCTTGGATACTGACCAGCTAGTCACAAATATCCCAAACATCCTCTAGACAGCAGCGTGTGAGATGGTGGTAGCCACTCAGCACATTACTGGATTAAGTATGATTAAAATGATTTAGATAATCTGGTTTGAGGACTGGTTTGGATTATAGCAATGGTTTTAGCCTCCCTGATAGATGACCATGCCAAGAAAAGAAAGGAGGTATGTAAAAAGAAATAAATCTTATAGACATACAAGACCAACCAATTATTTCAGCATAAACTTTCATGCACTCCACCTCACTTCTGCACATATGAAAATCAATTGGTTCATCTTAAAGGTGTCACAAGACTCCCTTTTCCTTCCTTTTTATACTCAGACAGAATGAGTATCTTTGAAAACTGCTACAGGAGCAATGACGATTGTACACCCAACTTAGTGGTTAGGCTCTCTGAGCTAGAAAAAGACAATCCATAGAAATGGCCACCTACCACTGATGGTGGAGGGGAGGGCTATGTCTAGTAGGTGATGCTGAGAGAGTTCTTCTTGGCATGTAGCATTTATGCTTCGTGGCTCCAGAAAGTTCCATCTTATTGCCTATGCTACAAAGCTACTTGGTGAAATTATCTGAAGATTTGTGATAAGCTGCACAGCAACTCCTTTGAATTTAGTTCAAGCACAGTAGTAGATATTCTGAAACAGTATCTGAAATCTGTAACAGACTAGATGAAGTTCAATAAACTGAAACTCAGGCTACACAAGATGATGGCAGCATTCGTGGATTTATTATCCCACAATCATGGTTCAAACAATTCTGGAGGAGGCTGCAATCCCCCTATAGCCATCTTCCCCAATATGAAATCTTCTAGATGTTTTGGCCTAGAACTCTCATTGTTCTTTAACCATGGGCCCTGCTGGCTTGGGGTGAAGAGTTTTATGTCTACACATTTGGAGGGGCCCAGTTTTAGGACAGCTTCCCAAAAGGATGCTGCATTTTGTAGTCCCTATGTAGACTTGCCCACAGCTGCAAGGTATGCAGTAAACTCCAGCAGAATTTGCAGAAGTTTACCTCATACGTTGCAGCTGTGGGCAAGTCTACATAGGGACTACAAAACGCAGCGTCCAAACACAAATCAAAGAACATGAAAGACACTGCAGACTGATTCACCCAGAAAAATCAGCAGTAGCAGAACATGTCATAAACCAACATGGACACAGAATGCTTTTTGAAAGCACAGAAAATCTGGACCATTCTGACAACTGTGATGTCAGATTACACAGAGAGGCCATTGAAATCCATAAATACATGGACAATTTCAACAGGAAAGAAGAAACTCGGAAAGTAAACAAGATTTGGCTACCAGTACTGAAGAACACTAAAATCAAGACTCAAAAATATGCCAATGAACACCAGCCAGACTCTGGGGGTCCCTCTACAAGGAACAATACAATGGATGGCTAATGTAATTAATGCACTGTTATGCATATCCCTTGACTAACAATACAACCCTGGGGGATATCCCATTTAACAATAGGCTATCACACAGGCCAACTGCAACACATGCAAATTGCTCCCTCCCACCTGGGGACTACACAAGTATATATACCAGTGGTTCTCAACCTTCCTAATGCCGCGACCCTTTAATACAGTTTCTCATGTTGTGGTGACCCCCAACCATAACAATATTTTCGTTGCTACTTCACAACTGTAATTTTGCTACTGTTATGAATCGTAATGGAAATATCTGATATGCAGGATGTATTTTCATTGATACAAATTGAACATAATTAAAGCATAGTGATTAATCACAAAAACAATATGTAATTATATATTGTGAAATATTTATTTCTAATTACATCTCGGGGGACTACACAAGCTTCTTGTGTGTGCCTTCAAGTTGTTCCTGACTTGCGTTGACCCTAAGGTGGACCTACCATTGGGTAGAAGGGTAGGTAGGTGGGCAAATGAGAAGACGGCAAGTAACTGCAACGCAAAATTCAAGCAAGAAATTTCCAAAAATAGGCTGGAAAGAGAGAGAGAGAGAGAGATTGCCCATCTCCTAGGAAAAGGAGGTCTCCCCCTTGTTCTGAAATAAACTCCTCTTACAGGCTCGGCCAGGAATCCCTGGGGTAGCATGATGAGCTTCCCACCTCCGCCAAAGGGGCTGAGACCCGTGCCGGGCTGCCGTCCAGCCCGCCCGCCGAACCCCGCGGAGCTCCGGGCTGCCTGGAAGCTGCTCCAACCCACAGCTCTCTTTCCCAGCAGATGGATGATCCTGCCCCCCGCCCCACGCAAGGCTCCGTCAAAACACTCCCCCCTCCTGCAACCCGGCGACCCTGCCCCCCCACCCAATGCCCGTGTGAACGGCACCCAATCGGGGCGTTTTTGCAGCTCTCTGCCCCCCTTCCAAGTCAGTGACACCGGTGACAAAATGGCAGACCTGGAAGCTGGCAGTCATGCTGGGCGTACATGCAGGGGTGGGGGCGAGGGAGGGGGCCCGGGGGCTCAGAGCTCTCCCCAACGCTGCTGCCCGCCGTGCTCTCATGATAGAAAACCCAGCACAAGGCGGGTGGCGTGTCTCCTTCTGCCTCTCTGCTGCTTGTCCAAAGCATGGGCGGGAAAGGCAACGCAAGCTGCCTGCGGCAAACGGTGCTGCGGGCACCGAGAGCCCAGAGGGAGGGACGGAGGGAGGGAGGGGGAGAGCCCAGCAAGAGGCACCGCCGACCAGGCTCTCCCCTCTCCGCAGAAAGTGCAATCCCTCCTCCCGTTGCGGGGTGCCTGGAGCTTCCCTGCTCGCCCGCGGCCCCGTTCCTGCTGCAGGGCCTCGGTCCAGGCATGGGCTTGGCCACCCTCCTTTCCTACTCAGCACTCCCCACAGGGGGAGGAAAAGATGGTGCCATGTCCTACTTCTGAGCCCACCCGCCTGCCTGCCCACCCACTTGCCCATGCTCGGCTGCTGCGCCAAGGAGCAAGAGGAGGAGGCAGCCCAAGCAAGAAAGGCTGCTGGCGGGGCGGTGGCAGCAGCGAGGAGGAGGGGGTGGCGCTCCTCCAACAGTGCAAACCCTTCCGCCCAGAGCAACAGCCGCCTTCTCTCCCCTCCTCCCAGCACGGGGGCTCAGAAACAGCTCTCCCATTGGTTGTGAGGCCGCCAAATAACAGTGGGGGCTGGCTTTTGGCGGGAGGATCAGTGACCTTGTTTCATAAGGGAGTGGGGTGGAATAGAGGAGCGGCGACCCCTGTGAAAGGGTATTTCGACCCCCAAAGAGGTCACGACCCACAGGTTGAGAACCACTGATATATATCCTATCTCACTTCCATGCCACCAGATCTGGATTCTGAAGACACCAGCCAGATGCAGGCAAAATGTCAGGAGAAAATACTAATAGAACAGGGCCCTTTAAAGCCCAGAAAACCCACAACAACCTATGGATTCTGGCCATAAAAGCCTTCAACTTTACATTTTTATGATTGCTTTTACATGATTCACAAGGTCTACTTTACATAAATAAGTCATCCTGAGTTTATTCATATTGGAGAGTAGCATACAAATTTATTAAATAATTGAAAGCTAAGCGTACAATTAGGTGTTCTAGACTAGTATCAATATTTCATTCTTCAAAGTGCTTAAATATGGCTGGATTTTGCTCTACAGTGAAATGTATTACCAATATTACATTTAGACTGAAAGCAGAGCTCAGCTTTGTTCTATTAATAAATCTTAATAAATCTAGTGTTTGCCATCTTCATACTTTAAAGAACATTAGTGTTTGTGAGTGTATCTTTTAATCTGTAGATTAATTTGGAATCACAGGGTCTGATTACCAGAGAAAACATATTGTCATCTCTAAGAAATCCACATGGATCTATAGCAATATTTTAAATCCCTGTGTGTGTGTAAAGAGACAGCAGAAAATAATCTTCGCAAAATGTGATCTCTGCTAATAATTTTCTATGGAATTCAGTGAAAACGAGACCTATGTTCTGAATACCTAAGTGACTGAATAACTGGGAAGAACAGTGGCACAGCCTGTAATGAAATGAAGTAAAATAATTATGAAAGATAAAAATAATGAGAAAGGTACAATGTATTAACATTACTAAGAAATTAGATCACAATGTAGAAATCCACTGGACGAAAAACAGCCCAGCTACAAGAACCCAATAAAGGTTAATTAAAAGATGTTATATAATACATCTTCCTCAGAATTATAGAAGTATTAAAGGAATGGCAAACAACTAATATGAAAGCTACTGCCGATACTCATAAAATGCAATTAATTCAAAGAAAATTAACATCATGAAATTCATTTCATATTACAAGATATGCTTATTGACAACAATAACTTCTTTGGGGTTAGAGACGATTTAATTGAAGCATGACTATAAAGTAATAACTGCATCCCTAATTAGAAGAGTAAAGGTCAGGAAGCAAATTGTTGTTGCTTAGGTAAGCATGACATGAACACACAAAGATAAAATAGCCAAGAGCTATTAAAACTTCAAGATTTGTAATAACATTTTTTTAAAAGAGCCAGTAACCAATACTTTAGAATGGAACCTTAGAATTAGCACTGAGTCCTCCATGCAAACAATTAAACAATCCATGCTTCCTTAGCATCACTGTTCCAGAGATCAAAGTATATATGTTTAACTTGTCCATCTAGTTCAAACAAGAAAATAACTGAGTACAATGGTATGACGGGGCTGAGCTTGATGTGGCCATCCACCATTTATAAATATATGAAAAGTATTTTGGTATGTCACAAAGTCAGTCAACAGACAGACCACAATGCCAGGTTTCATTTTCTTTTTCCTATTCTATATCTCTACCTCTGTTAAAACGTGATGTTGCTGGCTGCAGTTTATTTCCTGATTTCTATTTCTCTTAGAAAATTAGTGTCAAAGCACAATGATCCCAAGACGTAGTGCTACCTTCTGTGCAGGTTTCTGAGATACAATTTAGGCTACTGGGTATGTACATCATTGACTTATTTTTGTGGATGGCCACACTAAGCAAAATTAGGGAAACATTTGTGCATTTTAATCCATTACAATGGTGATCCAAAGAACTGGTGTCATCACTAGCATTTCTGAATTCCCCTGACCCTTTCAATAACAGAGGTATGTCACTTTATAATCTGTTTTGCAAGTGTTCTCAGTTTCAAAAGTGGTTTATCAAATGACATATAGAGAAGGAAGCAGGCTGCTATTCAGGAAACACAAACCACCAACAGCTCCTGGGGTGAGCAAAAAAAGTGTATGCTTCTTTAGCTCTCAAACCATGATATGGTTCCTCCAGTTGGCTGAAAATCTACAACAGGTGAGTTTCAAACCTCTTAAAACATTTATAGGCATTTCGACCCCGGCTAAGAAGCACTAAATTTCATTTCTTTAATTTAACAAAAGGAGAAGCAACTATTGTTTTATGCTGTAAATGACAGATATGGATAGAATATTTTTTTCCTGAGTGTCAGCAAACTCTGACAAGAATTAAGGACTGACAAGAAACCTTGTAGTGTGGGACTTCCTCTGTGCAAAATTTGCGTATTTTTTTTCGAAGCAGAAAATATTTTCTGTGCAGGAAAAAACAGTGCTCTTGTTCAGAAAATGCTGCTTTCTGTGTTCCTCTACCTAAAAAAGTAAATTGTGCTCACAATATGTCACCTACATATTATGACCAGAAATATTATTCACATGAAAATTTGAAGAGTAAGCCCCAAACTGTGTCATTTTCTGGGCAGTTTTCAAAGACTTTCTTGCAAGCAAATTGCTAAAATTACTCATTGACTCCTTCAAGAAAAAAAAATAGCAATAAATTACATCCTTATTAAAGAGCAAAAGAAAAAATGTTAAATTTAAACATTGAAAAACAACAAATACTAAGTATTAATAGAACAGCAATGACTCATATTTTTAATGGAACAAAAGAAAAGGGACCATACCCAAGTTAGAGCTTCTTAGCTCTATCCACAGTATAGACTATGCAGTGATGAATGATGGAGATGACTGACAGGTAAATTATGCACACAAGCAATGACAGGTATATAATGAAGTCTTTACACAAAACTAAAACTCAGATCTCTCACTAACCATTCAACTCTTTAAAATCTTACCAAGTAAGGCTTTTTTTCCCATTCAAAGTCTGTTATCTATTATTACCACCTTACAGGGCTGCACAGCAGTAGTCAAGGTTGCATGTGTGACTAATTTTGAGAAATTGGACACACGCAGGCTGGAAGTGACAAGCTATTTGAATGTTTCTGAGTATTTAAGAATATTTTTAAATAGTGCAGTTCAGCTTAATTTTTCCAAGTACTAATGTTGTTTTAATTTGCAATTTCCTTTAATTATTGCAGTTGTAACAAAACCAGAGGAATACATACTTGTGCATGATCTACTCCTTAAAAGAAATATGACAGAGCAATTTCATTATCCTTTAAATATTTCAACAACATTATACTATTTACAGATATGCCACACTATTATTTTTTCATATCAGATTAAAATTAGGTATACTGTACATTATGCTTAACATCTGCACAATTACCAAATATAAGATGTAGAGGGAAAAGACCTTTAATTATTTTTTTTTAGGCAGTAAGACTAAAGTTTGAGATCTTTTCCCACATTGTTACAGACTTTAAACATCTTCAGTTTGTTCTACTTTTAGAAACCGCAGGTCAAGCTAGCATAAACTGAAAGACTACAAGCTGCTACGTGTCATTTGTGCCACTAATGGTGACAGATCAAGTTATTTTTCATTGATCAATTTTGCTAAAAAACATTTTGTGCGCAATAGTACTTCCTACAAAAATTAGTGTAATTATGTGAATTCCTGCCAGACATGGAAACTCTACATTCGAAACTCCGCTCAGCTACGCACCTCCCAAGAATCTGTACAGTTATCTCAGGGCTGCTTCATAAGTTATATAGGTCAAACTATATGTCAACCACAAAAGTCAGTCAACTATGGTGGCTCCATGCTGGGAGAAAATATACAATGCACTATTTTCAATACAAAATCTCCTATGTGCATGGCTTAAGACATGAATGAATAAAGCACTTAGTTTTCATTTCTAATTTATAAAATTGAAACTATTACCACTGAGATACTCTTCTTCAGAATAGAGAGAAGATCACAAATTCCTCTTCATATTAAAGAAATTATTCAGGGAGAAAATGAGCATTAAACATGGAAATCAAAGACACAGCATTAGTGTGAGAGTGTCCAAGTAATGCTACAGTAATTATTACAATAAATTATTATTTATGTGCAGATTTTTAAAAATCGCATTTCTCAGATTACATTTCAAAAGACCTAAGTCATTGATAATCATTGATTGGGATCCTAAGCGCCCCCATACATGGGCTTCTGTTCGTGGCAGCAGGTGTCGGGACATCCGCGGCCCCGGACGCAGCACCCGAGGAGGAGGACGACGATCCGGTCTCCTCGCGAGTAGCAGCGGAGGATCCGGTCTCCTCGCGAGTAGCGGCGGAGGATCCGGTCTCCTCGCGAGTAGCGGCGGAGGCCTCCGGTGCCGGGAACAGCTGCCCGGACGCCGTCGAGGCCACCGCCGCCGCAGAGGAGGCTACGGAGCCACCTGCCGCTACGGGAGGTCGTCCCGAGCCCACCTGCCCTGACGCCGCTGAAGACGCCGATGGAGCCAGCGCTGCGGAAGAGAGTCGCCCGGAGGTCACTGGGCCGCCGCTCACCCGCGGACCCGATCCGGAGGAGCCTGACGGCCTCCCTCCCACGTTCTCGCAGCGGTGGCAGGCCAAGGAGGCTGCCCGCCGCTCCCGCCGGTTGCTGGAGCGTCAGCGGCAGGCTGAGGGCTCGCAGCTGGCTAAGGACGCTCAGCTGTGAGCCCGGCTGAGGGCTCCCAGCTGTGCAGCAGCTTCAGGATTGGCCGGCGCCGGCGCCAGGCCCCTACTTTAGAGCCAGAGGGAGCCAAGTTCAGCACAGAGCAACAACCAACGGCTCTCCGTGAGTTGCCCGTCAGTGCTGCTGCCTTGTTCCTGCCTTGTTCCTGCTTTGTTCCTGCCTGCCTTGCCCCTGCCGCGGTCCCGCCTCGTTCCTGCCGAGACTCTGCTCGGAAGCCTTGCCAGCCAGCTTAACCCTTCGTTGCCCGGGTGAGGAAAACCCTTTCTTTTCGTTCCTGTTTACCGCCTGAAGTAAGGCCTGCTTTAGTTTTGCGGTGACTCTGCTGGCTGAGGCTTCCGGGACGCCAGCCTCGGCCTGAGCCAGACCCGAACCTGCCCGGCCCCGCCCAGCCGTCGACAGAAGGTTCAATTAAGCAGTAGCTCCCCCTTGAAGTCCCCACATCACCTTCTACATTATTTAGGAGGGTCAAACAAGAATCCAGAACAGACTTTTTTTTGTGGGAGACAGATGAGTCTGATTCTTCCTTTCTCCTAGGAAGAGAATTTTGTACACAGAGTTCAACTTGAGACAACTTAGAATTCAAGCATCTGTTTCCAGATATGTTATTAAAATGGCTATGTAATGTTATGTGGAAATAAGGCCTGAACAGAATGCAAAGCTAGGAACATTTTGGATTCTGCACAAGTTGCCAAAAATAATTTTCAATTTTCTTCTGTTCTGCGATCAGTTGTTTTTATGCATGTTGTACAAGAAGCAATTTACAGTTTGTTATTTGTGTACATATAAATGAACGCGTATGGAAGCAAGCAGCTCCTTCATCCCAACCACCCACAAGATCTGGCAAGGGAAACTTTGTATCACATATTAAGAAGTTAATGTGTGCTTGGTTTTTATTTGCCATTATTCAGCCTTTGGGTTTTTTTTTTAATTGACTCTATGTGTTGCATTATTTTTGTTGATATGCTTGGTTTTTTTAAACATACGTTAACTGCTTTGAGAATCTTTACATGAAAAAGACGGAAATAAATGTTTTTAATAAATAAATATTGATAAGTATATTACAAGTCCCATGAATTACGCATTAATGCAGCTCTTCGAATGGTATAAAAAAAATCCTCAGAATCTGTTACATTTGATACAGCTGCTTGATTAGGAAACCACAATATTATAATGTTAGGCAAGCTAGCATCCTTGACACACGCTGAGGTACATTCTCCAGTACATGGATTTTGTTCCAGCCTGCGTGATCAATAGTAAAAGGTTAGCAAAGCTGTGGCCCTAAATATCTAGAGGGCACTAGGCTGCCAACTAGTGCAGTGGTTCTTAACTTGGGATCCATGGAGCCCTCACAGGGGGACCATGAAGCCCTGCTGCTGGACACCAATAGCAGTGGCAGCAACACTCCCCTGCCAATGGCTGGCTCTTCTCAGAAAATGGAGAAAAAGAGGGGAGGGAGTGCACATTCGGTTTGGCCTCGCTCCTCAAGAAGGGAGAGAAAGGGAACTCCACACTGAATGTCAGACTGAGTTAAAGAACTTCAAGACACTCAGGTTTATCACCTACAGATGGCAACCGCCTGGCAAGCACTGGCTTTCTGTCTTCCTTCTGCCTCTGCTTTCTCTCTCTTTCCCCTCTTCCCTCCCTCTCTTTTCTGAGCTTCCCACAGATGCGAGTAAGCTCTCTGAATGAATAATAAGCTAATATATATGGGTGTTTTTTTTTTTTTCATTTCAGAAGGGTGCCATTGCTGCTACTGCTGCACAGGATGCCTTGTTTTATTGTCTCTTCTATAGGGGGTGTAGACGCTGAGGGGTAGGGCAGCAGGCATGTGCATGCACCCAAACCGCTCCCTTGTTTGCAAACAAGATAGTAGTTCTGGCATCCACACATACATACCCCACTGCTGTGTCCCTGGCAATCTCATGCTAGAAGGAGGTCACGATACCACTCATATTACTTTTATGTCCCCCCTTCAAAGTGAATCACTATTGTTAAAAGATGTTAAGTGTTGACATAGACATTAAATAGTTAAGGATAATGAAGTTTCCCCTAAGTAGAAGGGTTATTTACCAGCTTCCATTCCTGATTTCAAATTCTATTTAATCCTATTGATTGCTAACCATGGTTAACATCACTGATAGCACTTACTGGATGCAGCTGGGATGAACAGAATTTTTTTTCCCATAGGCCTACTCTATTGCATATTAGTTTACAGTATTATTGCTATGTTCACACACACAATGGTTACATACACGAAATGAACAGTTTCAAGGAAAAGGGAAGGACTCAGGGATTGTGTGTTCGCTAACATAAATAGGAAGTTGGACATTATCCATACACGCTTGTGATTTGTATACAAGTATAAGGATTTATACCTGGAGTATGTTAATGAAAACAAAAATGTGACTTCTGATTTGGTAGCAACTTTGTTTCTAGACCCCTACCATGTATAGATTCTTAATGGACTTAAAGCAATTAGTTATCAAGAAGGGTTAAATCTTCCTAAAGACAGGTATGACTTAACATGAGTTAGTTTCAATCGTTTTACTTACGTACTACTATACAAGAGTTTTTTAACTGTACATTTATGGATTCAAGCAACTAAAAGGCTTACACATATCTTAACATATTGCCTGTTTTATGTACAGATTAGATAAAAATTACTGTTAGAATTAAGTAAATCACTGAATGATCTGATTTTGCATCTGTATGACCTTAGATGGAATAGGAGAGCCAGCAACTGCAGACATCCAAATGAATCTCTAGCAGCTGACATCATGGTTTTAGATATCACTTAGAGTAACCCTTAGCAAAAACAGGTGTAACAAAGACAAGTAAATTTAATCCTTTGTTTTTGAAAATATAAAATATAGCTTTAATGTTAACATATACTTTTCATTCCATCTCAAAATCATATGAAGATACTGTGATGTCACTGTCAAGCCAGTTCTTCCACCGTTCCTCTCTCCACAACCAAACAGCTAGGTGTAACATTTTGGGGAGCTCTACTCTCACACATTTTAATTGACCATATAAAGGCATTACACTAATTCAAATGTAATGCAGAGTTGTTCTTTTAGCCAAACATGGCAACTAAGCTTTTTAGATGTTTGATTGTGGATTTTGCTAAAATATTTATAAATATAATGGGAATAAGGTTATAGAAATGGCAGTTTCACATTCTAAATTTAGTTTTGGTTTTAGTTGCATTTATGCTTGGGGTACAAGTGTCACGCTTCTCTAAGTTCATCAGCATCCAAACCAAACTTAGACATGAAGCACTCTAAAAGAAATTGAAGTCAATTAGCATAGCGCCCAAGTATCCTAAAAGGTACCAGATCCCATCCTATCTTGGAAGCTAAGCAGGGTCAACCCTGGCTACTACTTGGATGGGAGACTGCCAACAATATACCAGGTGCTCTAGAGCACATTTCAGAAGAAGCACCTGGCAAAACCATTTTCTTGCCTAAGACAACACTATGAAATACATGGGGCTGCCAAGTCAACAGGCAACTTGAAGGAACACAACTTTTAATGTTTCACATAGCATTATAGAAGGCAAGAGCTTCCATACCCGAAATACCCCCTTATATGGATAAGAGATTAGTATTAAAGAACTCAGAACACTCAGAGGATGAGTCCTGCTACAGATCCATCATGAACAGATGTTTCAATCTTATGAGCAGGTTCCTCAAAACACCATTTCCATGTCAGATATCTTTGCCTGTTCTTCCAGTAAGACCTAAGTCTAAGTTGTGACTGGGGGGGCGGGCAGTGAAAATATCAGTCTGCTTATAGTTTTGAGTCTCAGTAGAAATGAAGGTAACACCTCACAACTGTTGTAGTGCTCCTACTTTGTTTTTTAGTCTATATCTGATCTTCATCTTCCTGCAATATCTGAACAGACCTCTCACTGTTCTAAGCTTGTACTTTATAGAAAGATAATTCTAGATAGCTCACTGCCCTCTTCTGTGTAAGGAGGTAAGATGAAAACAAAAATTAATCATGTAAAAAAAATTTTGTGCTGCAATGTTTTAAGCAAACAGAAAAAGCCTGGCACAGATAAACTAATTTCCACCTGTTTTTGCTTACTGCATATACAGTAACTCAATTTAGATTGATCGGATAATATTTGCAGACTTACTACACTGGCACAAGACTACTATATCCATTCAGATTATTTCAAAAGCTCCAAGATGAAATGCTGTTTGTGCTCCTTTTAATTTAGTTTCAGGTCTTTGTTTATCTCCCTACTTCAAAGCATTTTCAGCATCTGACAACTATGTAAAATTAAAACAGAAAAAGGTGCCAGCCTCAATCTGCTTTACTTTGCAAGGCATCTGGGTCCTGATTCACACGTGATGCCTCATGAAGCAACCTCTAAAAATAAGCACAGCCATGTTCCACATACAACTGGGAAAAACATTTTTTGGGAGGAAACAAAAGGCTTAAAATTTCTAGTAGTTGTTGCTTTATTCAACATTTTTCCAGATGTTCAGGATTCATTCCAACATTTATTACAATGCAACTCTGCAAATACATATTGAAAAGACAGTCACTCACATTCTATGGCTCTTGGTTCTAGGAAGTAAGAACCAATCTGTGCCATCAGGCTTCCAGATACATATTAATTAATAGCAGTTATCTTTGAGGATGTGCTCCGAACCTGGCTCTGGAGTGGGGAAGAAGGGGAACTGTCCATAAAATACAGCCACCCACTAGTGGGAGCCAAAGACCTTCTACCTAGTATTCTCGTTTGGGGAGGTGAAGTGTTGGAAGGTTTCTACCATCAGCAGAGACCCTTTCTCATCCTTTCCAAACATCCAATTTGGCACCTTTCACATCTACATGTAATGAAGAATGACAAAGATATGGACTGATGGCAAATTTGCCAATGTTTTAAACCAAATTGCTAATGTGTACATCTAATCTACATGTGGTACAATGTTTGATGTAAGTGACAAACATAAGATCCATTGCTGAAGTATACATGAGAGAAGGAAGACACTGAGCTCTGTGTTAGCAAGGAAGCTTTCAGTTTAGAAGCATATTGCCTCATTTGTGGAAATTTGCACTGGAGGTCCAGAAATCATCATCCTGAATTTACAAGCCTCCCAAGTTCTCCCACCCACTCCCTTTTCTCCTACCAAGAAAACATGGGGGGGGGGCAGAACAGATAGATAATGCTGCTTTAACTGGAAGCTATAGGAGCCCTCTGTCTGGGAGCACCCTCATTCACCTGGACCAATGCACATTCCTTAAGGACTGTGCCATGGAACTGTAATCAGACAATCACTTTAAAATTAAGAGTTCCATGCATTAACACACGTGGCACAGGATACATCCTTTCCCCTTTATTCTCTGCTACCAGTAAGTTACAATGCATAGCAGCCAAAAGAAAGCCCTGTAGATTAGCTATTCACAATGTGCCTCCCTGAAGCAAGAGTCCATGCCTTTGTTCTTTGTTTTTGTCTGAACTGACAGTCAAAAACACAAATAAAACAAGAGGGAAAAAACCCACAGAATCAAACAAGGGCTGCACAGATTACAGAATTAAAAGCAGGTCATGGAAAGGACATAAACTATTATAGTACACTTTGATCTCTCCCTGCTTTGACTTTGCCCCAGATCCCCCAGCCAATGAATTTAGCATGCTGAAATCATAAAACCTATTTCCCCGGAAAGATTACCTTTTCACTTAAATTGACAATGTTATATTGTGTGTTAATATTCTCTACATATTTGTCACCTTAAAATAACAGGAAACATGCACAATTGCTAGATGTGTACGAGGGAGAAAAACAAGATTCAATAGTCTTTTATTTCGATAGGACTGATGCAGCAGGGGACAAAAAGCTGCTTCTTCATAGAAAGAGAGATGAGCATCCATCCCCTGCCCCCCGGATTGTGACTGCAATACAGCTCTGGCTTCTGCGCTGCATCATAGCAACAGCTCCAAAACTAACTCACTCCAGATGTCCCTGTGATCATCTAATCAGACATCAAAAGCGAGTACCTTGACAAGCTCTCACGCTGATTATAAGTATTCTATATATATGTTCCCACAGCATAAATACATACAGTAGCAACTTGGGGGTTTTGTGGTGGTTTTGTTTTGTTTTAAACTGAGTCACCTACATGGGGATTCTATTTAAACACACATGAGAAGTTAAGGAAATAAATGTTCTGTCTCTTAAATTACAGAAAACTCTTCCATGTATCCCAAAATTATCCAATTCTTTTTTTAATAACGTAACTTTCTGTGTTTAAAGTATGACAAAGCAAGGGAGAAAGAAGTTTTACAATTAATGAATATTTATCTCAGGATTCACAGATTTTAAAAACAGCATGGCTACTTAAGACCAGTGGTTCTCAAACTCACCCCCCCCCGCCTGGTGTTTTGAGCTTCACCTTTCAAAAGCCCTGAACAACAAGTCCAACGGTCAGAGATTCTGGGGATGGAAGTCCAAAACATGCGAAGACCCAAAGGTTGAGAACTACTGACACTGGTTGTATGCTCACTTGGCAGTGTTTCAGGCTTGGTGTATTTCTCAGTGTTTCAGTTCAACAGCTTTCATGCTATTTTTTTACTCTATTTATTCCCTCTTTCCTTTCCAAAGTTAGTGTTCAGTTCTGCACCAAGGTTCCCATAGTTAGTGTCAAACCAGGTTTCAATCTCTGATCTCAAAGCAAATCATAATTAGTTGTTGTTACCTTCTAAGTATAGTTTTAATACTATACCAGGGCCAATATTTTAAAGAAAAGAAAGAATGTAGGAGGAGAGGGAAAAAAGCAAGTCCACATAATTACACTTAATGGCTTAACTATTCTGTCAATTCTATAAAGCTACCATAAGTTCCTATCAACATATATCCTGGATTGCCCCAATTATCAGCCACTTAAATGATATAATTGGAACTTGGTGACCATGATTGATCAAGAAGTATTTAATACATTTGCAAAGCAACCCTATAGGCATGTCTATTTAGAAGCAACCACCATTTCAAAACAATGAAGTTTATCCTCTATGTAGTCTATATACAGGATAGCAGCAGGAAAATGCTGCAGGTTTATTTCAGAATGGGACAAGTGGCAACGTACAGGATATTATGGAAAACCTGGTAGACTGGAATAAGCCACAGAACCAGCTATGTTGCACCAACAGAAGCCTACAAACCCCAGACCTCCAGTCACTGAAACAATCTGCATAGGTATATCATTACTGTGCTTTATAAGCATTCATTTAAAAAACAAAACAAAACTCCAGCTTCTATGTGAAAGCTAAACAGAGGACAAGCAGCTTCAACTCTAAATATTTCAGCAGTGAGATGTGTCAGCCAAGAAAGCGAATGCAATTTTTGATTGCATCAATAGGAGTATGTCTAGATCGGGGAAAGTAATGGTACCACTCTATTCTGCTTTGGTTAGACCTCATCTGGAATACTGTGTCCAGTTCTGGGCACCTCATTTCAAGAAGGATATTGACAAGTTGGAATGTGTCCCGAGGAAGGTGACCAAAATGGTGAAGGGTCTGGAAGTCATGCCTTATGAGGAACGGCTTAGGGAGCTGGGTATGTTTAGCTTGCAGAAAAAAAGATTAAGAGTGGACATGATAGCCATGTTTAGATATTTGAAAGGATGTCATGTCAAAGAGGGAACGGGTTTGTTTTCCACTGCTCCAGAGACCAGGACAAGGAACAATGGATTCAAACTACAGGAAAAAAGATCCCACCTAAACCTTAGGAAGAACTTCCTGACAGTCAGAGCTGTTTGGCAGTAGAATATGCTGCCTCAGAGTATGGTGGAGTCTGGAGGTTTTTAAACAGAGGCTAGATGGCTGTCTGTTGGGAGTGCTCTGTTTGTGTATTCCTGCATGGCAGGGGGTTGGACTCAATGGCCCCTGTGGTCTCTTCCAATTCTATTATTCTATGATTGTACGATTCTATTTCAAGTCACTATACCATAAGGAAAGGCCTCAGTTTTGCCCTCTACTCCCAATCAAAATTCTGTGTGCTGTGTATAGAATCCCTTTTGCACAAAGCTTCAGGTCACAGCTTCAGTTGGGAAATCTGCAAATCCAAGTATTCTTGTTTCCTCCTCTCCATAATGGGGAGACTCTCCCCACTCTGGAAGTTATATGAGAAAAATTAATCCCACTCCAGAGTGGCAACCAAACACTAGGCACAGCATTATTTTTAACAGATGAGCAGCAGCCTTGCCTTTTCCTTGCTTCTCCTCCTATGGGGACTTAAATGATCCATCTGAGTTTGCATCAGGATCTGTTCCCCAGGATATGTTCTAAAGAGAACTCAACCAACACTGCTCAGTTTTTGTCCATCTGAAACAAAAATATGCCTCTTAAAAGAGATGCACCAAACACCTTTTACAAAAACGTGCACAGAAATGGGTTCAGTGTTAAGAGTAACTCATGAAAAAATTATAGCAGAGCAATTTTGCTACAATGATTTTTAAGTGCCCCTTTAGTCATTGTGAAGCACTTGATATCATGAAATCATTAATATTCTTTTGCCAAGCACCAACAACAGCAGTTTGCTTGTTTGTCACCTTTCCTTTTATCATCCTCATCAAATAAAATGAATTACTTACAGTGAACTACACTGGCATGAGAACCAGTACAACTGCAATTAGTGCAAGGAAGCTTTTCCAAAACAGAAGGGGCAAGCCATGGACCAGGCAAAAATTTGCTGCGCTTGGCTACA
Organism: Ctenosaura bakeri; assembly: GCA_948474755.1. Lineage (NCBI taxonomy): Eukaryota > Metazoa > Chordata > Lepidosauria > Squamata > Iguanidae > Ctenosaura > Ctenosaura bakeri. The sequence goes on along the minus strand of CAOLHI010001952.1, from coordinate 120,267 downwards.
GGCAAGATTGAGTGAACCAATAAAATAAACACAAGGTTCTCTGTACCAGGCTAGCTCCCTCTGTGTGTGTGTGTTTGTGCATGCATATGTGCTTAAGTCACCTTTCAACTTATGGTGACTCCTTTAATTTCACAGAATTCTCTTAGGCAAGGAATACTCAGAGGTGATTTTGCCATTCCCTTCCTCTGAAATATAGCCTCAGCAGTATTTTAATCCCTTGGCAGTCTTAGACCCTTTTCGCACGAGCTTTCTCTCACGAAATAGCCCCGTGAGCCTCGCGGGAGTGGGAGTGCCGCTCTGCATGACGCACTCCCACTTCCACGGCGCTCACGGGGTTGAAGCGGCGCGAGTGTGGATTTTTTTATTTTCGGCTTGAAGAGAAAATAAACGGCGCTCGCGCAAGGCTCCCGGCGGCGTCCCGCACTTACCGGAGTGCAGAGTGCTGTCGCAGGCGAGCCTGTCGCGTGTCCTCCCCGCTTCCACCCCCCGCGGCACCTACAGCCCCCAGGGAGTGCTGCGGAAGCTGGGGCGTGGCTGAAGAGCGCCCGTCGCGCAAGAAGACTCCACGTGCGGTAAGGAGGCGGGGGGAAGTGGTGGCGTTTTGGGAGAGGGTTCTCATGTGAGCCGCCCTCCTCCGTCGCACAAGCACCGGCGCTGCGAAAAGGGCCTATCTCATGATGGATCCAATCATCTGAAACAACCTCTTGTAATCTATTTGGGCATCACCTGTTGTCAATTGTTTTCTGTTTCTGTTTCAGTGCTATAGTTAGGTGTATTATCTTGATGGATTATCTACCTTTCTACAAACTGTAAATACTACTGTTAATGGCAGTGGGAAGATGGCGGGTAAATCTTCCAAATAAATAAAAACAAAACAGATGGCTCTGCCACATAAAGAAAGATCTAACTCATGTGGGATTGCATTATTTTTATTTCATTTTCTAAGGTTCTTCTTTCCAAAGACTCAGTGAGGGTTAAAAACAAAACAACAACAACAACAAAAGAAAATTGCAAATGAAATTGAAAACTTCACATGTGTTTGGGCAGCAGTGGCAAAGACTCTGTCCCCCAGCCTCTGTGTTAGTGGGGAGAGGAAGCACAGTTGGATACCTCAGTGCACAATTTCTCCCCACACTCCTCATCAGCCTTGGGAATCCATCTGCATGAGGGTTCACTGTTTGGATTAGTGATTCTCAACCTTTGCTTGTCCAGATGTCTTGAACAGAATCCTTGACCATTGACCATATTGGTTGGGTCTTCTGGAAAGGAAATCCAAAACATCTGGAGGACCAAAGGTTGAGAACCACTGGCTTGGATGGTATTATCAAGATCACTTTTCTCAGCTAATATTCAAGGCAGACTATAATCAGCAGTTCTGAGCAGCCCTGTTCATTTTGAAAATAATAACTACTACTACACAATTTTTTAAAAAACTGTATTGAGTACTAACAAAGAAACATGACTGACTTACAGACTGATTTTATTTCTAGATACTGTGTAGTAGATATTTAAGTTACAAATAATGCATTTTATGTTCCTAAATTAACACAGTGACTTTCAAATCCAAATATTATATTTCTTCCATTTTTCAAAAAAATTCCTTTCCCAAACAAATAACTAAGAAAAAAACTGTTTGGTTTTTTTTTTTCTGGTACAGCTTCAAAAGTCGTGGAAATTTTACATTTCTGTGTGTTCCCAAGTTGGAAAAGTTCTGCTGAACAGTGACTTTATGGCAGTGTAATAGGATTGCTTTGCCACGATCACTCTCACAAAGCAGGCATCATATATTGTCGTTCTATCATTTGGTCTTAGCCACTGTGATCTTTCTACAGCTGCGTGCTAATCATTGCCTGGTTTGCTTGATAGCTCACAACTCCCTTATAAACCAAGGAGCTCAACTGGCTTCCAGTGCCAGAGAAGATGCTCAGGAGTGATCTTGTAAATTGCTCATTCAGCTTATCATTCCATAATGAGCTTCACATGAGTGTCAGCCATGTCAACCAGGAAATATCCTAGAACAAAAGTTGGCAACTTGTGTGGTCCTGCAGATGTTCTTTCACTGCAACTTCTGCTGGCCTTAACCAGTAGAACCAATCATGAATGATTACAGGAGTTTCAATCCATCAGCATCTAGAGAGCCACAGAATAACTACCCCTTCCCTAGAACATTCAGAACCCACTTGAAGCGTGGAGATTTTTGGGCTGTGCTATCTTATTAGTTCTTTTAGATGAATAGCAGATATTACTCTAGAGTACACCAAGAATTTATCTGATCACAATTAGTGAAACCTCTGCCAAGTCTCCAGTTTTGTTGAAAATATTATTATCAAGAAAGCACACAGTGTTCCAGGCTAACGATGTACCAAGTCAGCCTAATGGTAGCTATTAAGTCCTACAAAGGTGGTCCCAACATGAATGCTGAAACCACCAAAATTATTTTCCAACACCACATCCGTAACCACCTCAGCCAGCTTGAGGAGGGACATCGATGGGAAGGAATGTGGTTACTAGACCCAGCACAAATCCTTAATCCATTACTTTGACTGTATACATACTGGAAATATTTATACCTGGGTGGTCTCCTGATTTGAAAATGTTTTATAAAGGCTGGAAGAGACTGAAAGGAACATATCTCAATAGGGAGTTTATTCCAGGGGAAAAAATGCAAGTATACTATTCAAAGAAGTAAAAATACATAGCTGAGAAAGAGAGATCCCTAGTATCACAGAAACTACCAACAGGGATAAAGTTAAAACACATAAACCAAGAGCCATGAAATGGATGCACTTGAAAGTTGGTAAATCTTGAACAGAATACAGAGTGGATAAGGTTACCAATGAAGAGAAAATGGCATGATCAAATTTGCAGGCTGTAAAAATTAAGTCAAGCAAATGAATGACAGGGGAAGGAAGAAGACTGAGATGAGATCAGAATAAGATAGCAGGCAATGAATTATAATAATCCAACTGAGATGAAAAAAAAAGAGAACAAACAAAATCAGTGGAGTGTTTAAAAACCATAGATTAAGAGAAGTAGTCTATTGGTCTTAGCTGTGCTTAAAGTTCAAGTTACCAAACATGATGTTGCAAACAAGACTGTGTCCTTTTCACAACACAGAGGCATGCTCTGTCTCTGGACGCACACAGTATTCTGGAAGCACCACCCGTTTTAATATATCTCCCCCTGTTGAATTCAAAAGGACAAGGGTGAAGAATGAGGAGAGTGTCAGGGACAGAAGTACCTGAATATACAGCATTTTCCAGCCAAGCACCCTGTGCTACATGATTCCAAGGACCACAGACCCTGCCATAACACTTTTTAATTATTCCTGATCTTGGTAGAAAGGAGTGGCAAAGTATAATAAACACTGAATTAGTCCTAAAATATATCTCTTTAACATCTTTCACCCAGAGCACTGGAACCGCAGAACTCTACTAAAACTATTACCGGTAACTGTGATGAGAAAAAGCTAGAGCTGCCTGTCAAAAGTACTAATCCATCTCTTTCAGTATGGTTCCGATTCTGTTCCAGTCTCCTTTATACCAGTCCCACTTTGATCTGAACACCTCTACTGAATCAGCCCAATTTGGTTCAGTCCAATTCAGGATTTATCTGAACTCTAGTCCATCTCTACTACAGACTTGCTACCAGACTTTCTCAACCTTCTTACCCTTGTGGAGTCCTCGAAATCATGTTCAAGTCTCTTAGAACCCATGCATAAAAATCATTATAGTTACAGCTTCTTTTCAGTCACAATCTCTTGTGGGACCTCTAGTGACCTTTCACAGAACCATAAGGTTTCAGGGAACCCTGCTTGAGAAACCCTGGACTAATCAATAATTGATTAGGTAAATAAGATGTACAAGGAGACAGCTGTACATAACAAAGAGGATGAAGAACGAAATCAGAAGAAACATACTTACACAAAAATTGAAAATAGGCTAAAGAATCAGTTGCACAGAAAGGGCAATAAGAGACAGGATGAGAATGAGGATATTGCAGGACAAAAAGCTAAGCATTTGATAGATAAACAGATCAGTTTTTATACCTTATCCTGACATTTTTTTTCATATGTACTAACACAATGAGAATAGATGTGCACTTTATTTTAGAAAAGAATAGGTTGTTATCTGAATATAATAGAAAGTCAAAAGAAAGTAACTATAAGCTATAAATTAGAAAACAGTGTTCCCCCATCTTTCTCAACAGTATCAGCCTAAAAACCATGGCAACAAGCTCCTTCTTACATGGATACAGAAACAAGAGGCGGGGCAGGGCACAGAAGAGGCATCTCCCCACACTGACCCCAGTTCCTAAGCATAGGAACTGAAAATGAAGGGGAGGAACCGCAGCAGGAGATTCTCACACCACTGAGGAAACAGTATTTATTGGATGTCAGTCCCACCTTTCTCCCAGGATGGAAAGATCTGTAAAAACAAAGGACTAAAGGCAATTACTAACCCTAATTAGACCCAGTGAATCATTTACTCAATGGTGTGTCAACCCATTTATAAATTTAATATATATAAATATAATATATAGATTATATATAATATAATATAATATACATATAATAAATATATAAATATATATATTATAAAATTATATATAAATTATATATAAATAGGCCGTTTCCTCACTACGCTGTTATAGTGCTACTATTCCACTTTCAACATCCTATGGAATCCTGGGGTTTGCAATTTAGGAAGGGCTATTCAGAATTCTCAGCCAGAGAGCTCTTGGGCCTTAGGAAACTACAAACTCCAGAATTCCACAGCATGTTGAAAGTGGAATAATAGCACTATAGCAGTGTAGGGCAGAAATGGCCTTAATGAGTCTGCTGTAGTTGGGAATAGCAACTGAATTTAAGAAAGATACTTAGGAAAATCCTTCCCCTGTTTTCAGAAGGAAAAGAGGAGGGGTCAGTGCTTTAACACTGCCTTCTTATACCACTATCACTGCTTCTGAGAGATCCTCCACCAGTATCATCTGCCACTACTGCTGCTGCTCAGCAGCCATTTGGCACATTCGGTTTGGCTCCTCAGCAAAAGCCTACCAGCAGCAGTGCTACCAGTTAGCACAGCCTCTTCCCTCATGGAAATATACAACCCCACAACGTCTCTCCAAGATGCTGAACAAAAACTTAATGCTGGAGACCGGTTTGCCATCATCTAGTGCAATGGTATTCTGGCAGCTTCATCATTATCCAATATAGTGGGATTCAGCCAGGGAATTCCTGCCTCCTTTAGACATATTAAAATCCTGCCTTGCTTTAGAACAGTGTTCACCATTTCCTTTTCTTAGTCAATCCCAACTGGCTTTTTTGTGAGCCAAAAATACAAGGACCCAGAGTTCATATGATGACTCCTGACTCTCCAAAGATCCTGTCAAAATCCTAGGGCTGTACAAAATGAAAAGCAGCAGTTATCACTGGACAAACAGGCCAAAATTATATCCACAGGCTTCTACCAACTACCACACTAAAGTCAGAATGGATCCAAGTAATTTTGTCTGGAACGTGTCATATAACTGTTCACAATTTCTGCCTTTGAGAGCAACATATGGAGTGGTTTTTCTATATCCTTAAATGTATTGTTTAAATCGTAATGAGAAAGCCAACATGTTTCCCAAATCTGCAAGCCTGATTTTTATCTTACCAACTATAAGTTAAGCACAGAACATTTTTATATAATTCATTAATTGCAGCTGGGCATTCATTTTGTAATTTTATGGAGCATGTCTACTAGAATCTAACATTCCATATGCATCTTTAAATTGTATCAGAATTTGTGGGCAAGCATGCAACAATTCCCAATCTGACCAGAGTAAAAATACTGCCAAGGAAAATACTACAGAAAGAGATAGCATCATTTTCAAAACAAAGCCCCATATAACATTTCCATCTCTAAGTCATGGACTAATTGAACAGCTGGGGGGTACAAATTCTATACCTATTAATTCACTGGGTCAACAATATTCTATCCATGTGTGTGATTTAACAGTTTAAAATTTAAATAGCGCTATTTCAAAGGGAATCCCCTCCCTTCTTTAAAGAAAATGCCTTCTGTGAGCTGTTTGTTTTTTTTTTAATCAGGAGAATGACTGATACAGCTTTATCTCTAATATAATCTTTTGAACTGCAGCACTGTTTCATCTCCAAGCATACCCATCCATATGAAATTATGTGCCATATTATCAATTGGATACATGATACATATTATGCTAATATTAAAACACTTAATCACAATAGCTAATACTTTAAAATTACAATTAGCAGCATAAGAACCAGAGGCTTGACCTTTTTTAAAAAAAGAACTTGAAACAAAAATAGCTTCTGATTAACCAATCTTTTTCAAATTACCAAATCATATGTCTGCTATGCACAGAAGGAAACCAATTTTGACATGGATTTATGCATAAATTCTAAGTAGGTGGAGCTATTTAGAGCTCATATTTACTATTACAAATTCTCACAGTACTACATATTCTAACTGAGGCAGCAGTACCTGGCATTATAGTAGAAATAGGCAAATTCGCAAGGTTCAAAGACTATGAATATCTCACTGGTAGTACTAGAAGAGATGCTCTTCTCCATTACAATTTTTTTAAAAATTGGAATATTACTTCCCAAAATTGATTTTTAAGTTTAATATTTAATTTTTAAAAAGTTCTAGGGACTTTGAGAGGCAATGTTGCCAGGTTTTTAGCATAGGCTGATGTAACTTATGCCCAGGAAGGGCCATCTTCAAAACCTGGAAGCCATTTCTGAGTTTGAAAAAGCCTCACTGGCTTCAAATTCCCTTACAGGGCCTCAAAACCTGGCAAAATTCCACCCTTAAGGGCCCTACCTACAATCTAGAAGGGACTTTTAAAGTAAAAAATAAAATTCTGGAAGTGAGGACCATGGCGGATACACTGAGGCCTACAGAGGAGCATTTACACCGCAAAGTTCCCTACTAATTAATTAAACATGGCAGTGAGCCTTCTTAGAGAACATGTACTGCATTGGATTGTACTGCATTATTGTATTGCACTGGATCCAGGAGCACATTGGCTGTAAGAACTATTTTACATGTTGTAGAAGAAAAGTGGAAAAATGAAAATAAGTAACCTCCTTTATGCAAACTCATAGGTGGCCTATTTTACATACTGTGGGGAGAAAGTAAAAATAAATCCCAAGCCAAAAGTACTAGTTCAGGTGACAAACTGAAACAGTCTATCCCAAAATGGTATCCCTGTTATGTGTCAGACTACACATCACAGAATGGGGTTGGAAGAGACCCCAAAGGCCATCTAGTCCAACCACCTACCATTCAGGAACACAAAGATAAAGCACTCCTGAGATATAGCCTCTCAACTTAGATTTAAAAACCTCTGGGAAGGAGGGACCTCCAATCACTGAGCCTGACCATTCACTGTTGAACAGCTGCTACTATCAGGAAGTTCTTCCTAAAGTTTAATGTTCTTCCTAATGGAATCTCTTTTCCTGAAGTTTGAATCCACTAATCTCCATTTTCCACATGACATCCTTTCAGATACTTAAAAGATGGCTATCATGTCACCCTTCAGTCTTTATCTTCTACAAAGTTTAACATACTGAGCTCCTTGAACTGTTTCTCGTAAGGTTTGGTTTCCAAACTTCTTATCTTCACTGCCCTCCTATGAAATCTCAATTTTCCCACCCAAATCCTGCTTTCCCTAGGCCATACTGAACAGTATTCCAATACATCTGCAAGCTAAACAAATCATTCTCAATGTCTTTAATGGTCACTGTAGGAGAAGTAAAGGAAGCAACAGGCTCCATACAACCTCCCATAGTTCCTTTGCCCTAAGTTTGCTATGCTGTGTGAATTCAGTCCCCATATGCACAGTCTTACAAAGAGATGAACTAATGTACAAATATCATATTTTAAAATATATAGTTTATTGTGTTTTATCAGAAAGGTTTTTATTGTGTTGGAAACCATTTTGCATCCCACCAAGGAAGAAAGCGGAATAGTGACCAAATACATACATAAATAGTCCCATAATAAAGTGTTTAACCAATAGAAGACAGGAGATTAGGAACAACATCTTTGAAAAAAAATATTCCAATCTCTCAGCACTGGAAAGTGTTTTGTAAACTAAGAAGCAACATTCAAATTCCTAAATAATTCTTCTCTTCTCACTCATGGCTCCATTTACCTTAACTATGCTTGCATTCATTTGGATACACATTTTAGTTTAAATATTATATACATGAATATTTATAGCCATTTGCTAACCTCGAGCTGCAGTTTAAAATTAGTGCTAAATTTAACATAATCACTGACATTGGTACTGTATGGTAATACTGTTTAAGAAGTCTTTAATATCATTTCCAGGACAACTTTTAGAAATATATGACAATTAATCTATGGGCATGTTAAAGTTCACTGAAGCAATATTTAATTTATATTGCACAGCAATACCTGATTTGAAGTGTATTAATTTCAAGAAAACAATCTTACTGAATTTAGAAGACTAGATTGAAAATTCTTCCTGCTTGAGCACATGTTGTAACTTCTTTTTGGTTACAAAATATTTTGAAATGCTCATTTCCTTTTAGCTGACTTCATGCACTTTACACTGTCTGAATTAAAATGTGCAACTTAATTTTCCAATTAATTGTTTGTAATTATATATGTAAGAGATAAACAGTAATGTAATATAGTTTCATTGCTATAGCTACTGAGAAATTTACGATAGCAAAAGATGTCAGTTTCAATATTTTTACTTACTATAGTTCTTCTTAAAAATGACTTAACAAATCAAAAGTTGTAAGCTGCAACTCCTCCCTGATACAGTGTTCAACAAGCTATATAAACCATACAGAAGTCTGCCTTTAATGTTATTTCAATTAAAGTTATACAAACATACAAAGGAGAGGGGCTTAATGGATTTCTGTGCTGAAGATCTGAAATTCCTGTTCTTTATATAATTCTCAACCCAGCTTGATTATGGAATCTGGACAAAGTCAAACACTCCATCTGCCAGCCCATGCTAGCCCTTCCACCTCTGAACTGTGTTAAACCTTAGCTTTTGCTCTTCACTTTGAACTAAATCACAGCAATCTGTGTGTCAGTTTAGAACCATTGTCCAGGTGATAACGCTAAAACTACAAAATTTGTTACTTGTATTTCTAGCCTAGCTTAATGAGTAATGCCCATATTAATTAATAACCTGACTGTAAACTATTTGTTTTCTGTCTATATTTCATTCTTAGAAATAACTGTGTACAAGCTTAACTGGGAACTATTTTAATTTCACTGCACAATGTGATCTGTATCTTCAGTTTAATAAAGTTAATGGTCAGATAGTAAATTTTGCATCTCTACAGAATGTTCTAGAAACAGTTATGTCTACATTAATAGTGTATGTGTGGAACAGTGTGTGTGTGGAAGGTGGAACTTTCCAAAAGATTACAAGCTTCCAGGATTTGTTTTGCTTTTTGGTGTTACAATGATTTTGCACTTTTTGTTGTAAAAGGGACAAACTGGAAAATTGAGTAACTTTTGCTTTGTTGCACAAAAGTAGCAACACTGTTTTGGTTGTCTATGTCTTTGCAAAAAGAAAAAAGACACAAATTTTCCACAGAGACAATTTTCTACAAAGTATATTTTGCTTCATTTTCTATGAACTGCTGAAACCATGATGGCAGAAAAAAACACTGGGTTTTTCCATCTCAAGACAGAAATGAGATTCCTTGAAAGTTTTGAAGAAACCTGTCAAGACAGTCACTCTTGTCTAAAAGCTCAGAAATGGCAAGATTTCTTCTTCTCCTAAGCAAAATCCATGCCAGCTGGGAATCAATTAAATGAGCAAGACCAGAAAAATTGTTCCCTGCTGTATTTCTGTTGTTACTGAAGATCAAATGTATTAGTAAGGGTTGAGTACTGCATTTAGAAAGTTACACATAAACCTATCAAAATTATTTTCCATAAAACCAGTGATATCTGAAATTAAGTATTCCATTTTATAATTTTATTATATTCCCTATTAAACCCCACCCACCCAAATCCAAGGTTGTTTCCAGTGGTTCTGCAAGTGGAAGGCACTTTCTGCAATCCACTTCTTTCTTTCCTCCTATCTCCTCTCCACTCTAAGAGATCCTTCTTGAACAGTGGAGTTGTGTTACATGAGGACTATAACAAAATGGTATCAAGACACTCTTTCCAATTTCCAAGTGACTTTACCTTCCTACCATGACCTCAAATATCCCAGCTTCCATTGTTGAGGAGGGCCTGAATTGCTGGGGATGTGATCATGGAGAAGATAGGAAACTATAGGTATGAGGAAAGGAAAATTAGAGGTGAGTTACAAGCAGCCTCCTATTCATGCAAGACCTGAGTGCAAATCATATTATCTAAAGAGCCTAATATTTCTAAGAACAACAATATTAGAATATTAGAATTTAGAAGAACAAGATACATACTGACACAGAAGCTTTCAGATCATGGTCATTGGCATGTGAAGCTCCGGCAGGAAATTCAGTAGGTGGGGCCAGGGTTGGATCACTGCTTCTTCTTACCAAAAGTGGTGTCCCTAAAAACAAAATCAATGAAGAACAGAACTATTTCAGCTCGAAATCCGATCAATTACCATACTTTACATATATGGACTCTAAAATGGTTACACAACAAGTTCATATGTCTCCAGAAAGACAATTTTTTTCTGAAAAACAGACCTAGAATCTAAAATGGTAGTTACCAGAACAAGAAGGATCTCTCTTTTATAGGAGTGACATCTCGCAAAATATTCAGCCACTGCTGAATTTTACCACTACAGAGAAGAACAGGAAACTATGGGGCTCCAAAACATGACAGAGAGTCCAACTCCTTTTCATCAGCCCAAGAATATCAGAAGTTTCTAGTGGTGCCTAAATAATCATCAATACGTAAACTTCATTCATTCATTCATTCATTCATTCATTCATTCATAATTTGCAGCTAGCAAGAATACAGGTATTCTCTCTCACAGCCCTCACATACTTCTACCATGGGTATAATACACAACATTCATCTTTAAGACCAGCAAAAACCTCTTCAGAAAAGTAGCCACCATGCTGTTTCCACTGAAATCTTGTGAGATATATTAGCGTATATACCTGGCATTGCCTGGGATTTTATTTTCTCATGGTAACGCTTGTTAGAAAGATCTGAGATTCTGTGTCTCTAATTCCCCAAACTGTCTTGCCCAGTACCTGCAACTTTTGCCCATATTCCCCAATCCAGTCGGTATTCAGAATTATTAACATAGAGAGGTTGGGTTCCTGAGGGAATACACTGTCCTCATCCTTGCTTCTTGGCCTCATCTTCATAGCAACTGGCCTATTCAGAGCTCTCTGGCTGAGAATTCTCAAAGCCCCTCCCTAAACTGCAAAGTCCAATATTCCCTAGAATCTTCTTAGGCAGCCAATCATATGAGGTCTTCATCTGACACAGCCAATCATAGGAGGTATTTGCCTGACACAGACAAACAAACTTTGAGTTTTACATATTAGATATATATATAGTTTAAAAACTTGTTTGTCTTCCAGCTAATGTGGTAAATGTAAGTTTATTCATCTTTTTAAAAATCCTAACTCAAACACTAGAGGGTTTTTTTCCTCTTTAGCTCTTCCAAATTAATGCATTCCTGGAGCAGGGCCAAGAATGCAGGCTTATTAGTTCAAAAGGATTTCCTAGCATTTGCAAAAGACCAGATAGAGAATGGTCTGTATAATTATCTAGATTACCACAAAATTCGTTGTTCAATATATGACATGTATATGGAATGGTCAGTAAAATGCAAAATTCACTCAACTGGCTCTCAAATCAAAATTTGGGATCATAAACATACAAGTTCCTGATTTTAACCTATATTGCATTTATCTCATATTCTTGCCAGTAAAGCACATTTAATTGTCACAAAATATTTTGGTCCCTAACCTCAGCCTCTATATTTTACAGGTATCACTTGGTTATTACTGACAGGTTAACAAAGCAATTACCACCCTTCCCTTTTAGGGTATAATTTGTAAGACAAATATTCAGTTGGTTGGGTGAGTTACAAAGGGAAATCAAGTACTATGCCAAAGGGCAATTTTCTGGTTAAACCATTATTTTATGCTTTTCTTCCGAAATGAACAGGATTCATCTTTCAAATGCACTTGCTGTCCCTTTGAGCCTCTTCCATGCTAGATATTGAAAAGCTTAATGTGCCAGGGACCAAGGAACGTAGTGGAAAACTTGTACTTCAACTTGCTTTACCAACAGAGGAACTGGTGGCTGCTCTAATTACCCATTCCATGCCAAGCATTACACACTGACAAACTTTTTTTTAATTGCAGAATAAAACCTACTTTCAATAAAGTCTACACGGAGCTTTAATTATCTGGAAGTCATTCCATCAAATTGCATTAAGCAGCAAGTACTGATCTCCTATTTATGTCACGAACAAAGCACAGCTAGACCATTTGCTGGAAGAACTAGATTCATATTGGAGAAGGAGCTGCCTTGTGTTTTTAGTTCATGCAGCAAAAGGGCTGTAAGATGAAAATGGTTGTCCTCCCCCTTGCTACCTTTCTCAAATCAAGCCCAATATCACGAAAGTGTTTTCAACTGTTTTATTTCTAAAAATGAAAACTGACCTTGGAAAACCTTGAACTAACACTATCTGTGATTATATTACTGCATTTAAAATTGTCATTTTAAAGAACAATTGTATAGTTCCCAAAATAGTTCCCCAAACTCACAACTTCTACGTGAAAAATTTCTAGAAATAAAATTTTTGCATTTCACACATTTCTTAGCAAAGCAAACAAAACATCTAGTGACTATGACATCTGTTTTGCAACATCATCCAAAGCAAACATGTCATCAGTCCTATTAATACCAGACATCTCCTCTTACCACCCACGACTTTCCTTTAGTGTTTGCCTCTGCTTCCTCACTAAAGTGCTCAAGATTGTAGTGTTCTTTCATATTCTAAGTACCTTCGCAGAACAAAATTCCAGTACAGCTGATAACACTCTATTCTATGCAATCAGAAAAGCACATTTTTGCTCATGACAGTTACTTAGCCTCCCTCTCTTTAACTTAGCCTAAGTTCTGTCTCTGAAGAGGAAAAGACTTGTCAGGAGCCATTATGTTTTCTCTTATACTGATGCTCATGAAGTTCAGAACTGGGGCTTTGGAAGTCTCCAGCCCATTCTGTTACAAAGCTAAACTCTCAGCTTCTCCCTCCTGACCCATCCAAATTTTAGGCAGCAGTAGCAATATATGTGATCTTCATTTTTCTCCAAATAATTCCTGACACCCAGAACACTAGAAGGATACCTTCCTTGGGTATAATAGAAGTCCCAAATGTATTCCAAATGAAGCTGAAGAGTGCCTCCACCCTCTTATCTCCTAGCAATACTAACCTTTTTACTAGTTTTGATCAGTCCAAAGTCAGACATTACTAAATAAATAAATAAATAATCGGCTGCTCCAGCTACAAAGTTAGATTGAAACCACTCTACTTCCAGATAAGCTTCACATAGGCATGATATAAGCTAAACAACATCTATATTGCTTTTTCCCCCCAGTAGTGATCAAAATGCATTGTGATAGGATGTTTAAGGTTCTTTACCTCTGGGACTCAACTTCTATCAGGCTAGCGGTAGAAGCTCCAGGCTGCAGCAATGCAGCAAAGAGAGTTTTCATGGCAAAAGTGCAGGCCAGAGAATCCTCTGACTGCAGAAATTCCTCCTGGATTAAATGGGGAGCACAGGATTGCCCATTAGGGTCCAAAATTCCAATTACTTGTGTTTAATTTTGAGTAAAAGTGTTATGAGTAAGAAGGATTGAGGAGTGAAATATTTTGCCCTTGCTGTGAAATGCAATCTGAGGATCGGACAATCCTGTACCAGCAACCCGCTTTTTAAAATAAAGCCTTAATTAAATCTTTGGAATTACAAAAGTGAAGTATCCATCTGATTGAAACAGAACAGAGCCACTCCACCCATCTTTTTTCCTGCAATCAAGAGCCAAATGTTTTTGGGACAAATGAATTAGGAAATTGGGGGCTGGTTTGTTTAAAAGAGAATAATCAAGGATTTGGGTTCATGTATCTTGTGAATAGACTGAACTACATTTTCTTTGTAGGACAGAGTTGGATTTTAACAAGTAGAAACTACAGCAGGAGAAATTATAGACATTGTCTACTTAATGTTGATAAGATTGTCTTGCTGGCAGCTTTCAGCCAAATGTGTGAGAAGTGTATTTTTAACTATGAAATTACTGGATTGGATGAAAGATAGAAGTTTCACAGGAATTCTCTCAGGACTTTTTACAATGAATGATGGGGGAGCTATGTGTAGAACTTCTAAATTTGCAGAGGAATATGATAAAGACTCTGAGAGATGAGATCAGCCAAATCAAGGAAAAACCGTGGGGAGATGTAAGACAAGAAGGGGATACTGAAGTTAGCAAAAGGAAAGCAAAGGAGGTTGAAAATCATAGGGAGTCGAGCTAAAGGAGAGATAAACTACTGAGGTAGGCAGAGAGCTCAAGGGGAGAGAAGAGGGGACTGATTTTAATCATATTACTTTGATGGCTGAGCAAAACCAATTTGATTTAGTTTGTATGACTGAAAGGGATAAGAGTTAGATGATTCCAAAAGATGTAGTTTCAGGACAACTATCTCAAAACACCAAGTGGGAAGGATCTGAGGAGTTGAAAAGGGGGCAAAGTCCATGAATAGAGTGGTTACAAGAGAAGAGGAGAGTTAAATTCAAAATGAAATAAATTTGGCTTAAACTAGGTTATGAAATGATTTCAGATATAATACAGTGAAAATTGGAGTTGGTTAATAAACACTGTAAAAAAATTTACAATATAAATAGTAAAGAAATATTTGAATTTAGTGATGCTATAGAACACAAACACAGATCGATAGGTTTAACTGGTGAAATATTATGTAGTCAAGCCAGCAAGTAGCACTCAGTATTAAACATCATTTATCATGTAATGTCATTTACCATGTACAAGTAACATGTAATGGAATGTAACAGAAAGTAATACTGAGATATCATGTTAGATATGTTACTCTTCGAGAGAATAAAGTTCACTCCTCCACTATTTTTTTGATAAGATGAATTGGGGAAGGGGAAGAAGAGAAATTTGGGATATTATCATTGAGACACTTGTATCAATTTGACTGTTATAATCTGTTACTTCCAGTATGGCACCCTTGGAGAGGGCTCCCAGATATCACTTTGATATCATTTAATTCGGCTGTTGCTGGACTGGCTCGCAATTACCTCATTCCACGTGTTCGCGGGTTCTCCGGACAAGCACGGACAGAGAGCGGCCATTAATGGTTTGCATTCCATTCCTCATTGAAGCCAGCAACTCAAACCTCGCCCACAGCTTTAGGGAACTTCCCGCCACAAACTCCACAATAGCCACACGGCTTTCAGTCAAGTTACTCTTTTATGTTGGGTCATCAACATCCCAGCCACAGTATTGTCTTCACACACACATCCAATCATGCTAAACTTGATCTTTCCAAATCCTTTGTCCAGCGCCAAAACTCCTTTTGTTCTCCCCGGGACTGCCATAGCCAAAAGGCACAAACTTCCCTATAAAAACCCTTCACTTTTAACTGGTCCTCGGATCACTTTGAACTTCCATCTCGCCTTGCTGCCAGTTGTCTAAGGGACTCCCCTCAGCTCCCCAGGCTGAGCTTTCTTCCCCGGAACCCCTCTTCTCTCCAGGACTACGAGACAGGTCGTATTCCCTTTTCCCAACAAAACTCCTTTTCTTATTCCAAGCTAGTTAGTTTATATCTTGTCTTTCGTGTTTTTGTCTTTAATAAAAAATTATCTATTATTTGGAAAACCTTGTCTAGCTACTCTCTGACCTGCTGCTGTAGACATAGGGTTAAAGATCTCGTTACGTTACCCTGCCTCTTGCTAACCGAACAGTGTTCAGGCTAATTTCCCCAAAACTCAGTATTTCAATTGGCAACCTGGGTGCCCCTCACAGGCCCCCCCAATTCTCAGGGTAACAAATCCATTTAAAAGAATGATGGAAGTTGAGCCTTTTCCTTTTTCTTTTTCCCCTACATTTCAATTTCTAATTCTTTATGTTGTTCTTTTTCCTTTTTTCTTATATATTTGTAGAATTTTAGTGCTTTTAGAAATTAATAAAGATGTCTTTTTAAAAAAGAGGTTCTTTACCTCTTAGTGATCTCCCTCCACCATCCTGACTGAGAAAAAGTGACAGGAGGTATGATGGAAGGAGAGCACAGGAAGTAGCCTTTGTGTTTCAGTCCATCTCTTTGTCCAACTAACCTAGTATAGCTTGTCATGCTTGCTGTTCTCCTGCACTAAGCAGAGAACCTTTCCCATTAAAAGCTGCCCTGTCTACCCTCTTTATCTATCTATCTATCTATCTATCTATCTATCTATCTATCTATCACTTCCATATTACATATTTCCTATTACATATTAAATCCATGTCAGTTTCTCTTTCACTCATGTAATTATTCCATTTTCTATGCATGGTATGCCTAGTATTACTTATACATATATACATATATTACTTATTACTTGCGTGTGTGTGTATTTTATTTGTTCCCTATAACAATATATTCTTATTACCATTATTAATCCTCTAAGTCCACTCTTGCTAATTCTCCCCATTTCTTTTTTCCATAGTTGACAAGCATAATTGACCCCCAATCTTTTGAACTTTTGAAGACAAAACCTGGGTACTTGAACATGCAAAAAGCATCCACATTACAATTTCACCAAGCTGAAGTCTGCCCGAGTTAGTATCCTGCTGAACTATTATCTCAATTGTCTTTAGTTGATAAAAAACAACAACTTTAAAAAACAAAACAAAATATAAGCAGGGGGAAACCTTTTTTTTTCTTTTACAATTGTTAGTTTCTTTCTTTTGTTATTTGTAGGCTAGTATTGTAGGTTGAGACATACACACACAAAAACTAGCAGTCATATTTACTCTGCTTCACAGAATGTTTACAGTTGCTCTTGGATGACTCAATCACATGATACCACTTACAATTCTAGCTTTTTTTACAATACCACTTTTTTGTGCACCAACTCTGCCTATTCTTTGAGATGTAAGATCTGGCCGTGATGGTACATGCCTTAGTTACATTCTGCTTGGACAACTGTAACATGTTTTACTCAGGGCTTGTTACCCCAAAACGTAGGTGCCACAAGGGCCACCCTGTGATGCCAGAGCCTCCTTGCAAAAGTGAGGAATGAATTAGCTCAAAGAGGAGACTTGAAGAGGGGGGCAACTTAGTGAGATCTTTCCTACCAGCGTTTATGGGCACACACAGGAAAAGAAGCAGCCAAAGATTAAAAACTAAGCTAAAACTTGTGTTTTTATTGGGGGAATTCATTCATGCATGCACACAAGATACATACAGTCAAGTATTCACAGAAGAGCTAACTGAAAGAGAAAGGGAAGAAAAATTATAGAGAGGCTGAGGGGTTTCGGAGGATTTATAATTACCAGTCCAGAAGAGTAGTGAAGAGCAGAAATGTATTTTGACTTAGGTAGGACCCAAGGACAGTCCTCATTCAGGAGCCAGATGGACAGAGTGACGGGTCTTGACTGGGTTGAGCGGGCCTGGCTTTTTCCAATCTGGGTGGTAAGGAAAATGGGGAAATGCATCCTCTGGCAGGGACTCTTCTAGAGTGTGCACAGGAAATGGGGGCAGAATCTCAGGACAGACTGTAGCAATTACAATCTCTCTGGTGGCTAGTTTTTGGCTTAGTTCAGCAATCCTGTGATTGCAAGCCTCATGGTTCACATTCTCATACTGAACCTTTGCTAGGTTGGCCAAATACTGAGCAGCATATTGTGCCTTAGCATGGTCCTCCTCAAGCATGGTCACTTTGTTCTTGGGATTTGCAATGAGGCAGTTTCTAATCTGGATTGGGCCTCCTGTGCTGCAGATGAAAATGCCAGTTTGTCTGCCAACAGTTAACTATTTTGGGTCCGAAGTGAGTCTAATTCAGTGGCCTGCCTCTCAACCATTTTAGTGAGTTCCTGGATTGTACATGTGGCTTCACTTAAGGCCATCCAGAATCCCCAAGCAGCCATTGCATCTTTGGAGGGACTGAAAAACAACCTCTCCTTACACTGCATGCGATAGGCTTCATGCAGGGTACCAAAGGGATCTGAAGTCTTAAAGGGTCCCCCCTCCAAGGGTTGCTTCCTTTTTTCGCAACCCATTTCTCCAATTTATCCATTTTGCTCTGTTCTTTGAACATGGTGCCAAATTAGAATGCCAATTAAACAGCCAATCAACTAGTAAGAGAAGCGAGGGTGCTTTTAACATGCTCACACACACACAAACACAAAACACAAACTACACACAAATGCTTATTGTGGCTTTTCCAATTAACTCAAGGATGCCCACATGCATTTCCATGAGCTCCACCAGCCAGGACACACCCTTGAACTGGGGATTTAGAGGACCAGGCACACAGGGACAGGAAAACCACATGAGATCCTTTCTGGGGAGATCCTTGGTGGTGCTCACCACACACAGCGCTTGCCAAGGGGGAAAACGAACCCAGAAAAGGGAACCTAACACTGTTTGGCTGAACAGTGGGGAAAAAAGAATCAAGAACACAACTGAGCCCTGCCTGTATGCTTTTTTGAGGGAGGGGTACCTTCCTACCACTCAGGATAAAGCCTTAACCTAGGATCAGTGGCAGCCCCACACAGTGTTGCACACTAACCAACTATTGGTCACCACCACACATGGTGCGCAGACCACAATTTCTGTAGAGACTGACACAAGGGATTGGGGCATCCCACCCACCCTAAAAATTCCTACCCACCCTACCCACCCTAACAATTACAATGGCACACAGGCCTAACTTTACAAAGGCACACAGGCCTGACTTAAGTGGCATACAGACCACACAAACAGAGACACTAGCAATTTTGAGGTATGTGTCTTCCTAACGTGTTTCTTAGCCCTAACACTCTGGATCCCACACCAAGAGACCCAAGTTAGGGAGTGACTCCCAGGACTGTTTCTGCACAGCCCTTGCGTTCTGACTTAATTCATTGCAAAGCTAGTGTTCAAGCAGGGGTGGCTGCCATACACAAAGCAAGACAGAAGGGGGAAAGATTTCCAACCCAACAGTAGCCCATTGGCTCAAGCACACAAGATTTCCATGCACACATGTTCCTAGCTGGCTGGGATTCCTACAGTTACCTATGTCTGCAATTCCTTTGCCATGTGTGTCGACTTCACAAGGTTAAGGGTGCAGGGTGGTGTCTGCATTACTTCACCAATCTTGTTACTCCAAAACGTAGGTGCCATAAGGGTACTCCACAATGCCAAATACCTCCTTGAAAAAGTGGAGAATTAATTAGCTCAAAATCAGGAGGCTGTGACAGGGGAGCAATTTAGCCAGATCTTTCCCAACAGTGTTTATGGGCACACACAGGAAAAGAACCAGCCAAAGATTCAGAAGTAAGCTAAAAATGTGTTTTATTGAGGGGAAATCACTCATGCATGCACACAAGATACATACAGTCAAGCATTCACACAAGAGCTAACTGAAAGAAAAGGAGGAAAGCAGATAGAGACTGTGATATTTACCAGATCCAATGAGAAGCAGAGAAGTGGGATCAAGTGACTCAAGTACTCAACCCAAGGGCAGTTTTCAGTTCAGGAATCAGAGTGACACTCAGAAAGGCAAGAGATTGCACTGGGCATCCTGAAATCAGGGGTATTTGTACCCTGAAAACAGCCTGTGGTAGTGAAGTTTCCAGATGCAAGACAAAGGGAACCTGTTGTGGACAATGGGTCTGGAATGGACTGATTGGTTTCAGTGTTTTGGTTGAGAGGGGTTTTTTGAGCTATCTGCAGTAGAAAATGCACACAGTAGGGGTCCTGGACACCTTATTGTTTTCTGATGTTGGCAGTTGATAGGATTAGCTCAGAGCCATTAAGTCAGGCTTTCTTGGCTAATTTCAGAGAACTTTTGACCTGGCCACACTGGGGTCCTCTCTGACCTACTCCCAGTCAGTGTCCCATTCCACATGGCCTTGACAGCCATAAGTATAATTTATATTTTATGTCAACACATCTGCCAATTAACATATGTTGCCAATTAGACCATATCCAAAATGTGGGGGTGTACAGCCTTGTAACAGGCTGCCTTTGAATAGTGTCTGGAATCTTCAGCTGGTCCAAAGAGCTGCAGTCAGACTATTAAGTGGAAAAGGTTAGAGAGACCATATTATGCCCCTGTTGAAACAACTCCGCTGGCTGTCAGTTTGTTTCTGGGAACAATTCAAAGCGCTGGTTATGACCTATGTAGCCCTATATGGCTCAGGTCCAGGCTATTTGACAGACCGTATCTCCCTGCATGAGCCAGCTTAGGCTTTAAGATCCTTCAGGAGAGACCCTTCTGTCAGTCCAATCATCATTGCAAGCACTACTGGTGGAAATGCAAGAGAGGGCCCACTCAGTGGTTTCACCTGGACTCTGGAACTCTCTTCGCAGGGAAACTAGAACAGCCCCTTCCCTGTCCTTAGTGGTAGGCTAAACATATGCACTATGCACTCCCTTATATATGCACACAAAGACACACTATAAAGGTTTTTTTTAAAAACACACACAGTAATATACTGTGCTTATGGTTTTGATTTAAAGGTCTGCAGAAATACTGATTTAAAAATAGGAAATTGTTATATCTGTACTTAAGATTTAGAATCAGATCTGTCAGTCTTTGTACTGAGTCCTCACTCTGTACTCTAAATGTACAGAGTTTGGTATGAAAAAATTGCAGAAGATTACTTTCTTAGATCAGGGGACAATACTTAATTTTATTAACACACCAAATTCTTAAAGAGGCTGTGGTCAGATTAAAGGTATGATAAATGCTTATTTCTTTTCATACTCAGTGAAGCCCCATCTTCAAACAGTGAAGCTATACAAGAGACATTAAGCCTTTGAACACAGTCAAATCAGAAATTCAGAGAGAGAACTAGTCCACAGTACTGAAACTGTTGGTGTTTAAATGTATCAGCTTTTATGTGTAATGGGCATAGCAAACTTTTTTACAGGCTTCAAAAGATCTTTCAGGAGTTTTTCCCACAAAGGATCTCTAAATATCCAGGTACATGCATGTATGTCTCTGTATAACTATAATATGTTACAAACAGGGTTGCTTCCAAAACAGTTTGAAAGCTTTAGTTAGTGCAGAATGTGCAGCAGTCAATTTTTCAATGGCACAGCTTTCATGGATTATATCTTACTTATCTTAAAAGAATGTAAATGGCTTCCTATATGATTCTGGGCCCATTTCAAAGAGCTGGTACTTTAAAGTTCTAAGCTGCTACAAACCCAAGTGCTTGAAGGACCAGATCCTCCCATACAAATCTGCCTGCATGCTGATGTGGAATAAGGGGAGATCGTTTCAACAACACACACAGAGAGGGTTCTTTTCATAGTGCTTCCCCAGCTACACAATATTCTTCCCAGGGAACTTGCAGTAGTGGCAGGTAAAAGGGTCTGGGAGCCACTGCATGTATATAACATCACACAAGGGCATTATGGGAAATTAAAATGGGAACTGCCTGTCCCATGCACTTATTCAAAAGGGGAAAGAATGCACATGTTAGGAGAAGGCCCCTCTGCAGTGCTGGGTCCAAACAGCTCACAATAATACCATGTCCCAGCCACAATCCTGTTAAGAGATAACCATGGTACTCTAAAGCTGTGTTGCAGATAAGTAAGAGAGACTAACATGGTATATTATTTCTCCCAAACCAACCTTACAATTTTATGCTATAACATAGAGGGTCCAACCTTCAGGTCCTACAAACTATATCTGCAGATTCTTTGACAGTATTCTTACAGTAGATACCCCATGATGAGAGTCAGCATGGTATAGCAGTTTGAGCACTGAATTAGGACTCTGGAGACCACAGGTCAAATATGCACTTGGCTATGGAAACCCATTGGGTGACTTTAGGCAAGTCTCTCTCTCAGCCTCAGAGGGAAACAAAAGTACACCCCCCCGAACCAATCTTGCCAAGAAAACCCCATGACAAGTTTGCCTTCTGGGTCACCATGAGTTAAAAATGACTTGAAGGGACACAACAGCATACCCAGAAAACTCAATGGGACAGTGTCTCAAGATATGTCTTCACTTCAGTCAGTCCAACACTTCAAGTGTTTGAATGAAGACACACCATTGTAAGAGCAAAGTACATGAAGGAAACCAATTTCCAATATTACATATGGCATTGCCGAACGTACATAAGAATATCTTTGGCAAGCGGATGAAAAACGTATAGTGGCTTAACAGTGGCCAAAGAATATGCACAGAAGGGATCAGCATGGAGATTTCTTTTATTCTAATCATGCCTTCAGTCCTCTGTTCTTAGTCTCACATCTTTCCTAATTAAAACTACCCTCCAACACTTTGTTTTTCAAAAATTTCCTAAGCAGGGTCAGCTCACCCATAATTTAGCAAGTCAGATTGTATTCCAGTCATGCAGGAATAGGACGAGACATTTTCATTTGCATTATGGATTTAAACTGTTATAGTGGAGGGCAGGAATGAGTTGCAGAGATGTAAACAATAGCAGAATATTTATTAACACCAAGATACAGAAGCCAGAGATCAACCAGACTGATTTTCAGACCAAAGATAGGTTCTAATTCTATTCCTCAAATGCACACAAAAAATGAGTATGCAGGCAAAGTCTTTGAGCAAGGAGTCATTAATGGAGCTACACCCAAACTACTGACATCTTAGTTGTCAAAGTTCTCTACTTAAAGTTCCATAAAGATGTGTAGTAGAAATAGCTAGTGCATAGCTCAGAGAAAAGGATCCTGCAATTCTGTTGAAATTAGGTAAGTGCAGTAAGCCCTCCACATTCACAGGAGTTAAGGACACAGAACCCCTGCAAAAGTCAAAAAACCACAAATAACTGTGGGCAGCTGCATAGGAGAGTGGGGGAAAGATCTCCCTCTCACTCTCTCACCTCCTACCCACATGATCATGTGTGCAGGGGAGCGCCAGTGGGAAAAGATTTTCCCCTCTTCACTCTATCGCCACTCCCACCTGTGCAATCACACAGGCAGTGGTGTAGGAGGAGAGGGAAGATCTTCCTCCCTTCACTCTCTCACTGCCCCCACTTGCCATCCCCACCTGTGCAATTGCATGGGCAACAATGCAGGAGGGAGGAAAGATCTTCCCCCTTCACTCTCTCGCCACCCCTGCACAACTGCGTGAGTGCTGCCACAGGAGAGGGCAGGAGAAAAAGATCTTCCTCTCCTCACTCTCTCACTGCCCCAGCCTGCGCTACTGCACAGGCAGTGGCAGCAGGAGAGCAAGAGGGAGAGATCTTCCCTCCCCTTCACTCTCTTGCCTGCTGCCGGGGCGATCGCAGTGGTAACCACGGGCAGGAGTTAAGTTAGTTGCCAATCCAGTAGAAGGACCATCATCTTATGACAAGACTGACAGATCTCTTTGTCCACTATGATTCTTCCTCAGCAAATCTTGGTACTCTGTGTGTTTAATAATTCTACCTTTTAATAATACTTCCTAACAGTAGACATTGAACAGACATTAACTAACAGCAAATAATTATCCAAATTACCTCTGGATCTTAGTTTAAAAATCGGTGTTATGCTGGATGCTTTCCATTCCTTTGCTATGGAAACCAATTAAAGGGACAAGTTGCATATTATTGTTCAAAGACCATCAACTTTACATTTGAATTCTTTTCCCTCCCATATAAACCACCTCACACACTCAGGTCCTCTGAGGGACATTTACTTCAATTGGCCAGGACTAGACTGGCAATAGTCACCCAGGGGACTTCTTCTTCAGTCACCTCTAGACTGTGGAATGACCTGCTGGAGAAGATTCAACAGCTAAATATGCTGACCAAATTTAAAACAGCATTAAAGGCCAGTCTCTTCCAGCAGGCCTATCTTGATGATTTTAAATTTTGAATTTTAACAATGAATTTTAAACAAATATTGTCTTGTTTTTAGGTATTTGTACTTTTTTTTCAGGGTAAGATGCATTTTAACTATTATTTTAACTGATGTTCTGTTTTTAACTGTTATATGTTAATCCATTGTCTTCCCATGAAGACTCCTCATTGTCAATCCATGAGGAGAGGCAGGTAAGAAACAATAACAATAACCATCATCATCATAATCAAGAACCCTCAGGAGTTTGCCATACTCACCAGGTGACTTCTTCATTTTTGTCAATACACCCTAAAACATCATTTCTTACCACCTCTATTTGACTACTTAGTTACTTTTCCTGAAAAAATAAATTCAGGCACAAGCACCTAACCCAGATCTTCTGTACTGAAGAAAGACACAATTCATTGGCTTCTCTGCAATCTACCATTTAGTACCTCTTTGGCATTTCACAGTCCAATTGTCTCTGCCTGTCTTGTCCTGGATTGATTTTGATATATTTAAATAGTTTTTTAAAAAAATTGTTGGTGTTAATGAATTACTTGTAGAAAGTACAGCTCTACAAAGTAGCATTATAGAGTATGCGCAGTGGGTGGGATCCCATACTGTCGTTCTGATGACAGAAATATTTTCATTATTGGAACGAGAAGATTCTGCCTACAAAGCAGAGAGCCTTTACTCCTATATGCCCTTAAATTTTGCTCTGAAGGAAACCCCAGATTTCTCAGAGAAGATCTCAAAGGCATGAAAGCAGACAAGGTTCAAGTGGGACAATGAATCACCTCCTGCTAGTTTGAGTAATATAAGTATTTTCATTTTCAGGCAGTATGAGGGAGCTGAAGAAGGGAAGGAAGAGAGTCCTATTGCATGATTGGAGTACTATAGCATGATTGGTATGACATCTGAGTTAAGACAGTATGTTTTTGGGAATATTCAAGAATATCAAAGCATGAAGAGAGAGATAAGGCAAGAACCCACAGATCCAAATCCATTTTATGAATATGATTTTAATTATACTGGCTATGGTTCCCTACAAACCGAGAATGAAAGTTTAATGCCATTTTGGTTTCTCATATTCTGTGGTTCTCAACCACAGCATTTTAAGGTTGGTCGTTAAAATTAATTTATTAATAATTATGCCAATGAGCAACTAATGCAGCATTTTGCTAATATGTTCCTTCACTTGATATAGTAAGAGCCCATAAAATTTCAAGGAGATTAATATCAAAAGCAGACTATGATGTAGCAGCTACAGTTCATATTCAAGTCATTAGTATCACAAGTAATTTAGAGCCTGGAGCTATACCCTTAACTCACACCATTCATAATGACATACAGAAATAATACAGTTTAAGTCAAGGACAAAGCAAACAGACTAAATAAACATAAAGGCAATGGTAAATGCGAAGAAATGATTAATCCTCAGTTCAGACTTTTTAAGTGTAAAGTGCCACTAAGGGGTAAATAGGAAAATATGTGCGTTAAGGAGGGCAAGAGTCTACCTAAAACTCACTGCAATAACAATACTGCTAACACTTCCTTTGTCTTCACAGACAAAGGAATATTATACTGAAATCTCAAAATAAATCCTGAATTATTGTTTTCCACAATTAAATTACTTAAATATGTTTTATTAGACAGTTTGGGGGCAGGTTTCTAAAGTTTCAGTGGCCATTTCTGGTTTTTATCAGCTTTATTGGCACTAGTAAATACTGCTGTCTCATGTTCTGGGTTTTCCTTATGTCATTAGCATTCAAGATAAAGTGGTTAAAAAAAAAGAGCACAAACAGGAACAATTATCAGAATTTTGTGTACGCTGAATAAAATTGACAGAATCTGAAACTGCTGACATACTTGAGGTTTCCATTAATATTTTTTTCTTTTCCAATTTCTACACTAGCTGACATGTTTGTGAGCTAAAATTTTAAAGACAGATACATTGAATTTGAAGTTTCAGTGACTGTATCCCATCATTTACATTCCATGTGACTAGCACGCAGTAGACATCTTAAGCCACTGAGTTGTGTTTAAGGTGCTGAGATGGGTAGTGACTGGTGGGGTTTTTGTATTTTATATTGTTGTGGTTTCTATTTTATTGTCTTTGTCTCTGACTGTGTATGTTGGTGTAAAGGACATTATAAATAAATGTTGTTGTTTTTGTTATTTAGACAGAAATCAATAAATAATGCATGTATACACACACATACTCTCTCTCTCTTATACATAAACAATCAATTACATAAAATATGCTTAACTGGCACAAATTATTTTTGTTGTAGAACTACAATATTTTATTTTTTTATTAAAAATGATACCACATCTTTTGCCAATAATTTCATAGCTTGCCAAAAAATTAAAACAAGCAACAACAACAACAACAAAAAAACCATCAGAAAAAAAACAGTCAATAGAGATATGACTAAAAGTCTCAGAGTTTAAAGTATATCAGATGGTACAAATGTTTTTAAATGTCTGTATTTTAAACAATGATTTTGGCTGTCACAGAAAGGACAGCAAAGCTGATGCCAAGCATACATTTCTGAGGAGATCTAGCCCTAGTTGGGCTACCTAGAGCTTGAAACAGGAGGCAGAAGAAAAAGGGTAAGGCATTGCAGATGGATAGACACTGACAAGAAAGCATCAGCCCTGAAACTGCAGGACTTGAGTGGGGCTACTGATAACAGAGTCACCCTAAGTTGAAGCCAACATGATCACAATTCACAGTGATAAAATTTTTACTTTCCAGTTACATTTTAACTTATTTTTTTTAAAAAAAGCTGAAAATAGAAAAAGTTTTAAATTTTTCAAGATAACCTTCCTCAAGATGGTTTAAAACAAAGCTTTCCAAATGGTGTGTCGCAACATCTTAGTGTGTTGCCTGCAGTGTGTAGGTGTGTTGCACGAATATAAGGTGCGGAGAGGCTGCCTCTCCCACTACCATGGTGGGCCAGGCCAGCATGAAGAGGCTGCCTCTGCTGCCACTGCTGCCCTGGGCTGAGGAATACCCCAGCGAAGGTGGCAGTGGGCCAGGCTCAGATGGAGGGGCTGCCTCCACTTACTGAATTACTTACTGAATTACTGTGTCGCAAAATGATGCATGTCTAAAAAGTGTGTCACCAACATGAAAAGTTTGGAAAGCTCTGGTTTAAAACTTGAAAGTAAACTTGAGGAGTATAATTTTCTTGTTTCTTAAGAAAGTATTGACATTACAAGCTTTTACCCCTCACTTTTTTTTTAAAAGACATGTTGTTGTGCCTTCACTATACCATAAACTAATCTGTTCCATGTAGCATCAGTACTCATGATGCATTATTTCTGACATCTGGGACACCTGCCAAGAAAGCCCTCCCATGCACTGAGGTTGCTAGTTGGAGCAAGGTGATGGCCAATGGCATTAACATGTGGGCAGGACAGTAGGAGAGGATGCACACTCTTTCACATGCACTTTATAAGAGATGTCAGCCCTGAAGACAACAATCACCTCAAGAGAACTGCAGTAGCAGTACACATCTCTGATCCAGGCTAACGACTCTAATTTTTTTTTTAAAAAAATATGAAATCAAGACCACATACCTAGTTTCAGAGCAGAGGGTGTCACTTCAATCTCTCCTCCAATTGGCTGAAATGCAGCCAGCTGAGCAGCTACCTCAGTCTCAAAAGCATCTGGGCTGTTTCCATCTGTCAAACTGCCACTGGTGTCATCAGACTTGGGCAGCAAGTCTTGTTCATCATACACAGCAATCAGCTGTAAAATGTAAAAAAAAAAGAAAAAGAAAAAAAGAGTGCTTGTTAATGAAACCTGCAGGCTGGGAAACCTTTATGAAAGCACAGAAATTACAAATGATGGTCCAGAACTGAACAAATGTATGCCAGAGCTTGTGCCTGCTTGATGCAAGTCTTCCTAAAAAGCTTTTTCCAAAGGGTTGGCAGGTCTCTCTGGAATTGGATGTGATTGCATTTTGTATATTTTAAAATGTATCCTTCACTTAACTTCAAAGTAACTCATAGCAGGTGACAACATTCCTACAACCACAAGGAAGAAAATTTAATTCAAAAAAAGGCAAAAGATACCACAGTGGAAAACACGGAGTATACAACATGACATCACATCAGTAGAAACTAGGGAAAAGAAAACACATTAACAAGTAAAACCAAGGAACGGTCCGTACAGCAGGGCAAAACAACAGAGTTAACTGACTCCAAAGACTTTCTTACAGATTCAGTTTTTTTTTCCTTCTTTTAATATGACCAGAGTTAGGGACAGCTGAGTCTCTGTGAGAGAAGAGTTCCATATGTGACTGGCAATTCTACTAAGAAGGACATGTCCCTTGCAGAATCCTCACTTGCCCCCCACCAAAATTATCAGTGGAAGCACATAGTATCAGCCTTGGTGTTGAGCAGACTGCAATAGTTCAAACCTATTAAGGGATTTAAAAGACTAGAACCAGAACTTTCAACTGAGCCACAGAACAAGGATACAACTAGTAGAAATTGAACAATACTAGACCCAGTGGTGAAAAACACAATAACATTTCTAAAATTTGAAAGGCAATCAAAGTGTATTGTTAAAGAGATCAGGAAGATTCAAAATGTATTGTCTAAGAAAGAAAACATACCAATTAACAAATGCAAAGATTCGTACAAAAGGAAACAGATAGATGCATCTGCCCATACCCAATCTAAAAATCAGACTACTGAAGCATAATCAAAGTAGTTCTCATAATTTAAAAGGGGTAAAAAGAGAATAAAGACAACAAGAATGGAAAATGTTAATTACACGGCAGTACTACAATACATAGAAGTCTTGTTCTAAGGAGGCAGAATCAACACCACCAAATTCATACTGGTCCTGTGACACATTACGCTATGGATGGGATTTTGCATACTGTGATACAGTATGACAATGCACAATTTATGTCCATGTGTGTGTGCGTGTGTGTGAGAGAGAGACAGAAAGAAAGAAAGAGAGAAAGAGAAATAATCAGTTGTTGCTTGAATCTTGCAGAGAGTAAAAGAAATTGCCCAACAATTTGTACCAGGATGTTACTGCTGATAGGGGAGAAAACAGCTTATAAAAGTATTGACTGCAATCAGCTTTGTGTAGAAAGTTATGTTACTCTGTCTGAGGAAATGGAATTTATGGCATACAGGGAATCTGAAGGGTATGATAGATGATTATGTTAACATCTGCTTCTCTAGGTGGCTAAATAAATATATGATAGTAATGGAAAGATACTATGGCTGTTATGCATTAATACAGACAACTTGATTTTTTCCTAGTTTTATGTTCTAGGTATGAAATTTCACTGCTGCACACCACTGTCCCAACCATTTGGTGTCTGACATTTTGGTGCAAGTCTTCTATTAAAAATAAATAAAATATTTTGTGTCTTGAGGACTGCAGAAATAACAGAAGTATCTGGAGTGGTTACAATAATAGAGGACATCCCCTAGACCTTGCAAATATTTTTCTACAACTATATACAAAATGTTTGTGCATGTACACATGTTTGTGCCACTGTGATATCCCAAAAAGGGAAAGGGATCAATTGGAAATCCAAGTACATTAATAAATTCCATTGATAAGAACAGGTTGCTTACCTGTAACTGTAGTTCTTCAGTGGTCATTGTGCCTCATACAATAGGAGCTTTCGCGCCTGCGCGGTAGCGTCGGAAGATTTTTAGAGCTCGCTGGCTTGGGGGAAGCCCCCCCCCCCCGGTCGTCTGCGCATGCTCCTCCCGCCGAGCCGCGGTCTCTCCTAGTTCTGGTCCGCCAAAGAACATGGGACCTGAAAAAGAGGGGAAGGCAGGGCGGGTGTGTGATGAGGCACAGATGACCACTCGAAGAACTACGTTAAGGTAAGCAACCTGTTCTTTTTCCGTGGTCTCTGTGCCTCATACAATGGAGCTTATAGCTCACCTGTAGGATGGTGGGTCAGGTCCCAGACCCTAGAGGACAGAGGCCGCACCGCACACCAAACCGGGCATCTTGCCGGGAAACGGAGTCGACCCTGTAATGGCGGTAAGGTCGACGGTTGAGCCCAGGTCGCCACACGACACAGTTCCGGCAGGTCGCCCCCCGCAGGAGGGCCGCGGACGTGGCCACGGCTCTGGTGGAGTGGGCCCGAAGCGGGTCCGGCGGAGGCTTTTTGGCCAGTTGGTATCCCAAAGTGGATAGCCTGCGCGACCCACTTGGAGAGTCGCTGGGATGATACCTTGTGGCCCCCCGCCTGCCGAAACGAAGAGGTGTGGAGCTGTCGGTAGGACGCCGTCCATCCGTGTAAAAGGCGAGGGCCCGACGGACGTCCAGGGAGTGCAGGGCCCGCTCCAGGGGCGAGGTCGGCTCGGGGAAAAGGGCCCGGGGGCCGATGTCCTGGTTGAGGTGGAAGGTGGACACCACCTTCGGCGGAAACGAGCGTAGGCCGGAGGATCACCTTGTGCGGTGGAAGACCAGGAAGGGGTCGTCGGAGCGTCCGCTCCAGTTCCCCGGCTCGCCTGGCCGAGGTGATCGCCACCAGGAACGCCGTCTTCATCGCCAGGAGCCTGTCGTCCGCTGTCGCCATCGGCTCGAAGGGCGGCCTCGTGAGCTGCGATAGCACCAGCGATAGCGACCACGACGGAGCGGGGGCGATCCCGGCGGGTGGGTTTTAGGCCCTTAGGAATCGCTTGCGGTTTCCCAAAGGGCCCCCGGAGGGCGATCCCGGCGGTTGGTACGCCACGATCGCGGCGAGGTAGACCTTGATCGATGTGAAGGCAAGGCCTTGCTGTCGCAGGTGGAGGAGGAAGTGGAGGACGGTCCGGAGGCCGGCCGGGGCGTGGGTTCCCGTCGCTCCTCTCAAAAGGCGACAAACTGCTGCCATTTATAGTGGAGCCTCCGTGCATTCCTTCCTCGCCGCGGTCAAGACGGCCCGATGGCCGGGTCGTCTACGGCGATATCCTCCAGGCATGGAGGGCCAATACCGGGAGGTCCGGGTGCAGCCCCTGGCCTTTGGGAGTGGGAGAGCAGGTCCGGCGCTAGGGGAAAATTGAGGATCCCCCCCCCGCGAGGCCTCGATCAGAGGGCCGAACCAGGGGCCTCGGCCACCCCCTACCGAATCGCGTCGGCTCCGTCCGAGATGATCTTCGATACGACGCGACCGAGGAGCGGGAACGGCGGGAAGGCGTACAGGAGCCCTTGTCCCACGGGATCTGGAACGCATCGCCGATGGAGCGGGGTCGTGCCCGCCCTGGAGCAAAACGGGGCTTTTCGCTTTCTGGCGGTCGCGAAGAGGTCGACCGTCGGCTCGCCCCACCGGTGTCGGAGCACCGGAAGGCGTCGTCGGCCAGGGACCACTCGTGGTAGGAGGAGGTGTCCCTGCTGAGAGCATCCGCCATGGTGTTCTCCTGCCCCGCCAGGTGAACCGCCAGCGGGTGGATCCTGAGAGACGCACCAGTTCCAGAGGGCGAGCGCGATGGTCAGGAGAGTGGTGGAGTGGGCCCCCCCTTGCCTGTTCACATAACACAAGGCAGTCGTGTTGTCGGTGAGGATAACCCGCGGCCCGCCCCGGGGCCGGAACGCCATCAGGGTTTTGTGGTGGCGAGGAGCTCCAGAGCGTTGATGTGGAGGGACGTCTCGTCGTCCATCCAGGCGTTGACCCGGAGGTCCCCGGCGTGGGCCCCCCAGCCCAGCAGGGACGATCCGCGTTATCGTGACCGAGGGCCGGGGCTGGCGGAACGGCATTCCCGACATCGGTTCCGGTGGGACTGCCCCCAAGGAGAGTCTCCCGGGATCTCGGGGGGAATACGGTACGGCGGGACTGCTCGTCCCGGAGCGGGTCGAAGACCCTGACGAACCAGTGCTGCAGGGGTCGCGCTCGTAGCCTGGAGAGGTAGGTGACGGCCGTGGTCGCCGCCATGTAGCCGAGCAGCTGCTGTAGCGTCCTGGCCGACCCCGTGGGGGCCCTGGGCGGCCGCCCCCCCCGCGCGCGTGAGCTCCGAGCCCTCTCCGTCGGTAAGTAGCCCTCCCGCCACGGACGAGGGTCGCCCCGATGAAGTCGAGGAGGCGGGGGGGGAGGTGGGATTTCTTGGGGTTTCCTTAGCCCGAGCCGGGTAAGCCACGTCAGGGTAAGGTGAATGTCTTTGTAAAT
Organism: Ctenosaura bakeri; assembly: GCA_948474755.1. Taxonomy (NCBI): domain Eukaryota; kingdom Metazoa; phylum Chordata; class Lepidosauria; order Squamata; family Iguanidae; genus Ctenosaura; species Ctenosaura bakeri. The sequence continues at coordinate 88,135 of CAOLHI010001952.1, read as the reverse complement.
TTTCTTTGCAGGACGCCACCAATAGCCAGTCGTCGAGATAGGGGTCGGACGCCTCTCGTCCGCAGGAAGGAGACGACGGGAGCCATGCACTTCGTGAAAGCGGGGTGCGGTGGGAGTCCAAGGGCAGAACCCGGTACTGGTAGTGGTCCCTCGATCGCGAAGCGCAGGACCGTCTGTGCTGGGGGCGGTCGAGATGTGGAAGTAGGCGTCCTTGGGCAGGAGCCAGCCAGTCCCCTCGGCGTAGGAATGGGAGGATCGACGGTAGCGTGACCATCTTGAACCTCTTGGGAGGGATGTACTCGTTCACTCCCCGCAGGTCCAGGATGGGGCGTAGGGACCCGTCCGCCTTTGGACGGCGAATACCTCGAGTAGAAGCCGGTGGTCCTGGCCGAAGGCGGAACCTTTCGATCACTCCTTTGTCGAGCAGGGACTGGTCCCAGCGAGCCGGGCTGGCCGGGGTGGAAGGAACGCCCCGTGGTGGAATTCCCGGAATCGATGGCGTACCCCCGGCGGACAATGGTAAGTACCCAGGAGTCCGTGGTGATCTCGCGCCATCGGTCGAGGTGTCGGCCAGGTCCGGGTGATGGATGAGGTCCGGAGGGGCGAAGGACGGCATCGGTGGGTCCTGCGGGAGGCATCAAAAGCGTGCCCTCCCCCCGGGAAAACGACGACTTCTTCGACGGCGGAGGCTGTCGTCGGAAGGGCCTCCTCTGGGCGGGCGCGCGGGGGGTTTGAGGCGGTCGAGCGCGGGGACCGGGACTGGTAGGCCGAGGACGAGGAGGACCCCCCCAGGACGATCTGGACTGGGAGGACCGGCGAGCCCGGGGGGGGTGGTTATCCCCCTCTTCCTCGCCGTCAGCCGGGCCTTCACGAGGTGGTCCATGGCCTCGTCCGTGGACGTGTGGAAGAGCCCCTGCCCCTCGAAGGGGAGGTCCTCATTTTCCGGCGACGTCCTCCTGGAGTCCGGAGGAGCGGAGCCACGCGTGGCGTCGGAGGGCCACGGCGCCGACCATCACCCTGAGGAGCCTCCACGGCGTGCCTCGAGGTGGCGACTGTTGGGTAGCCACCGCCACGGCCTCTCCGAAAATCTGCGTGGCAACGCGGGGACTCTTCCCGGGGGGTCAGCCAGGAGGGGGGCCCACGGAAAGAGGTTTTGATGATAGGCCGCCAGGCAGGCCATGGTGTTGGCGGCCCGGACACCAAGGACGCCGCCGAAAAAACCTCCTCCCGAAACCGTCGATTTCCCGGGCCTTTTTGGGCGGGCGGGGTGGTGTGTGCCCGGTTGCCACCTCGCGTCCGACGCTCCACCACCACGGAGTTCGGGACGGGGTGGTTAACAGGAACTCCGCTCCTTCCCTCTGAGTCCTTTGAGGGGTGAGCCTATGCGGGATAGGCTGTGCGGACGCCGGGTTGAAGGCGTTTCAACGCTCCCCAGGGTCGGGGGGGGAAAGGGAACGGCGCGGTCGATGGAGGCCCGGGTTTGAGGTATTGGAAGACCGGGTCCTGCGCCTGCGGGGCGGGCTCCGTCACCTTGAGGCCGAGCGCCGTCGCCATCCGGAGGAGGATTGCGGAAAACTGGCGACGTCCTCCGGCGCCATTCCGGGGGCGGGTTCCAAAAAGCGGCGGTGACTCGTGGGAGGACGGCGTGGATTCCGCGGGCCGAGTCCGACTCGTAGGACTCGTCGGACGGGGATCGGCGCGCGGTCTTCTCCCCTTCTCTAGGCCGCTGCTGTGCCGGCTGCGTCGGCAGAGCGGCCGGCGGTCCCTCGGGGCCTGCACGGGCTCCGGGGGCGGTACCGATGCTCGGGTGCGACGCCGCCTGCGTCGTCGACGTGGCCGAGGTTCCCGCTCGGGCCGGGGTCCTGGGGGTCGGCCTGGTCGCCGTGGCCGTTGTCCGTGGCGGCGGGGAGACCGGTCTGTGGCGGGGCGACGGCTCCCGGGGAGCGTGGGAGCTCGGGGACCCACGCCTCGGCGATCGCCCGTGGCGGGAGTAGTGGCGCTCCCGATGCGGCGAGCGGGAGCGGGGCCGCGGGGACCAGTATCTAGGGTCCGGATGGTAGCGGTCCCGGTAGGAGGGCGAGTAAGAATAGTAGGAGCCCGGGGGCTCGTGCCATCCTTGCTCCAGCGCATATCTCCCCAAGTAGCCGGGGGAATGAGCGCTCTCGCCCGCGCGCACGCTCTCCAGGCGCATCTCCCGATACCGCGGGGATGGAGGCCTGGCCCAGTGGCCCGGAGATCGGGATTCGCCACGCCGGGGGAGGAACGTCTCCGGCCCGGGGTGTCCACGTGGCGCTCCGGAGATGGACGGCGACTCGGCGGCACAGTCTCCACGACTAGCTTCGGAGGCTGGGCGGCCTCGACGGGTTGGTCGTCGTCCGATAGCTCCAGGATCTCCTGGGCCTGCGGCGTTTCCTCCTCCGGGACGTCGGAGAGGGCCGACTCTGCCGTGAACTGGGTAGGCGGCGGGGTCGGTGGCCTGGCGGTCTCCGGAGGGTGCCGCTTCTCCTTCCTCTTCCTCTTCTTTTCCCTGGCTACCTCCTCGGTAGCAGGGCGCTTCTTCTGCGCAGAAGTCAGCGGTTTCGAAGAGGAGGCCGCGGGGTCGTCTCGGGGCCGACTCGCCGAGATCTTCGGGATCCTCGGTAGCTTCATCACCGGTACCGGGGGCTTCGATACCGACGGTACCGAGGTCCCGGCGGCCGTTGGAGAGGAGGAGGAGGGTGAGAAAGTCCTTTTTCCATCGGAGCGGGGACGGTCTTCTGGGCGCGGAGAGACTGCTCCCAACAAAAAGACTTCAACCTCGCCGCCCGGTTACGGAGTGTCTGGTGGGTGAACTCCCTACACGCGGGGCAAGTTTGGACGTTATGCCCCTCACCCAAGCAAAAAAGACACTTCGAGTGTCGGTCCGAAAGGGCGACCTTCCTTCCGCAGGAGGCGCAGGACTTGAACAAAGCCGACATAAACCGCGGGGCAAGGGCGAGGAGAGGGGGAGAGTCCGAAGACGCCGCGCCGAGTCGAAGACCCAGCCGAGGAAAAAGCCAAAAACAGTCCAAAAGTCCAAAAAAAACCGTGCAAAACGTACCGAAAACCGAAGGGAAGTCCGTAGGGAGGTCAAGAAACAGTCCGAGGTCAATTCCGAATCCAAATCCAACAACTACGCAGCAAGAAATGCAAGCCAACGAGAAGAACCTTCTGTACGCTGAGGCGGACAAGAAAGAACTGAGGAGAGACCGCGGCTCGGCGGGAGGAGCATGCGCAGTACGACCGGGGGAGGGGCTCCCTCCGCCAAGCCAGCGAGCTCTAGAATCTTCCGAATGCTACCGCGCAGGCGCGAAAGCTCCTATTGTATGAGGCACAGAGACCACGAAGAAGAACATTGGATCTTCCATATATCTTCTCTGTGTTAGGCCTAGCACTGGAAAAAGCTTACAGCGTTGGGAATCCATGCACAAAGAAGAAGTTTGAACTATTTCCTGTCTCCCCAGTCGGTTCTGCACAGCATTTCCACCTCAAAGTCAGCCTTCCTAAAAGGCATATGCTGCTCCCATTGTGAATACTGTAGGTGGCCAGTGAAGGAAGAAGACTCCCCATGTTGATCATTAGTTCAGAATAAAGTTATTTGATAATGACAACAGACTGGCAAATGCATTTGATCTGGCCTTTAGTTTTAAACAAACATAATTATAAAATGAAGTGGGATGGGTAAAAATGCTTTTAAAAATAGCTTAGTGAGACATTGTTCAATGGGAAGCAGATGAATTATGATACCTAGCTGTTTCCTCAGGATCATGAAAAAGTTTAGTAACCATGTAGTATAATATCACTTCCCAACTAAGCATTACGCCATATGTGATTCAGTATCACATCTTGACTAACTTGGAATTGCTAATTTAAAAGAATTACAACTCAGGTAAGCAAATTAAAACTGATTTCCAGATAGTGATGCTTTTAACCAACTTTATTTACTCATTTTGCAGCAAGAGGAGCATATTTAATGGGAAGCTTTTGTGCACTGTTCTTTTAAAAACAGAAACAACCTCCAATTACTAAAATCTATCATACATAGTAGAAGTTTTATGCACTATGCTTTGAGATCTCAAATGCCTATCCCTCATGATCCCATTGTTTTCCCTTAAGATGTGCTGGAGACAGCAAGGGCAGTGCAAGATACTGTACTGCCTGAAGCTGATATCTTCTGGTACCATCTCCTTCTCATCACCCTGTTCAACTTGCCCTTTCAAATGGTTTTGCTGCAGCATTAGCAGTGCAGCCTAAAGAACCACATGACCTCCAGAGCTACCTCAATCTAGCACAAAACAGTGTGGGGGAATCCTTCCTTAAATCAAGACCCAAAGAGCCAAGATGGCCTAGGACAGAGTGCCTGTGAGAATGGCTACTTTGTTGAAATGGCAACAACTGTCACCAAGCTGACTTGCAACGTAATATAAAAATCAATTAAATGTTGCAGTTATTAAAGAGTGGCAGGTGGCAACAGAGTCTGACATCTCTCTCTCTCTCTCTAAATCCACTGCCTGAGCCACATGGCTCATTATAGATCAGGACAAGACAACTCATGATAGACCAATACCAATCAACATCTACTTTTTTAACCTTATTAGATTTTTACAGAAAAAGGGAACTGAAAATACTTCCTGGGGGACAGGAAGACTTTAGTTACTTTGAAACATCTTTTCCAAGCAGAAAGATACATGGTCAACAATAAGTATTCTTCTACTCCAGGAGTCTATAAAAGGTACGGGACAGGCTATAGCTTAGTGGTAGAGAACATCCTGCATATGTTTCGGTATCTCCTATTAAGAAGTGATGGCAGCATGAGTCTAATCCTACATTGACTGTTACCAGTCTTTGAAGAGTGGTATCTGTACTACCAAGCAATGTTCTTCCTCAACCAAACCCTCTATCATTTCTTAACAGGAATACGGGTCAACATATATGAAGAGTTTCTGTTAGACTTAGATCCTTGCATTATTTCAATCTAGCTCAGTCACCAAAACTCTTAATAACAGTTAAGAAACTTGAAGTATTTGGCCCTCTCACAAATATCTGCTCCCTGCTCTCTGTCTTTTCCTGCAAGAGACTCCTCCTTTCATACACTTTCTCAGTTTTGATCACAGTGTAACTCTCCAATGATGCCAACACTACCCACAGTTAGTTTGAAACTGGTGGTCGCAGCTGGTTTGCCGATCTCCTACAACCTCACTGTAGGCATCATGCTGCCAACATGAGAAGCTGAAGACTGAATGATTTACAGGACAGAGAATATGACTTGACGGGCTTCCCCCATTCTTTCCCATGAACAGGCTGCAAAGCATTCTATACATGCAGCAGGTCTAAAAGAAAACTCTCTTTTATTGAAAGAAAGAAAGCTTCAGATCCAAAAATTTAAAGGGCTGAATCCAGGAAAATGTGGGTAGAGTTCTACTTGCGCATCATGGTTTTCACATTGCAACATACTGTCACACTCTCAAAAGCAATCTCATTAGACAAATGTGAACGTTTACATGTAGCAGGGGGTGCAGTAACAGGACAAAAGGAGAAGTTGCTAGCACTTAGAACTGAATCTCTAGATCCTAGACCAACACTATTTCAGCTAAATCAAGTGGATGGCAACAACAAAAACTCACATTTAACTCTCTTCAGGGAATGAAGGGGAGGTAGGAGAAAGAATGTTTGCTTCATTACATTAAAAATACTGCTGTAATATCTGTTCCTCTCTGTCACTTTGAAGAACCATGTCAAAATGATACACCAGGGTTAGTAAAATAATGGAAGAAAGAGACAACTATTTAAGGGAATCCATTTGCCTGAAGCAACAAAGAAGGCAAAGAAAAGAACAGAGTGGAAAAATAAAAGAAGAAACAAGAGAAAAAATTTACTATCCAAAGAAATTGACATTTTTAGGTCTTCTACTCATTTATAATTTGGTTGTGAAAAATGTCTCAGCTCCTGTTCACAGATACATATTTTAGGAGCACGCATATAAATAATCAGGACAGTAATGCAGTGCTCTATTTTTTTAAATAAAGTACATCTCCAAGTATATCACTCAATTCAGTTTTTGATTTCTAGCATTTATACATAAATATTGCCAATAAGTCTGACAATGCTTTAAGGAAAGGAGCATAGGAGTACCAAAGCTATCTTTGACTTTTCGGGCACTTTTGTTTCAGGCAGGCCAGCAACACTGGTCAGAACAGTTTAAAAATCCTCAGAATTATAGTGACAGCCAGACTCAGTCTTTCAGGATGGAATTCTGTCCTTTCTAGTTACTGAAAGTCAACTAAGCTATATATACATTTATTTATTTAATTAATTTATTTATTTTATTTTATTTTTAATTTTATTTATTGTATCTGTAGGCTGCCTTTCTCCTGGAATTGGGACCCAAGACAGTTTCCAACAATAAATACACATTAAAACTACATTAAAAACATTTCAAATAGTTAAAAAAAATTAAAAGGATATAAAATCATAAAAACACTTAAAATTTTCTGACCAAGGCAAGATCTACTAGCTGTCCAGAAGGAGGCAACTGAGTATCTCCTGAAGAAACAGTGCTTGATGAAGGCAACACTAAGCAGCTATTTCCATCTGTGAAAGTCTCCTTTGGGGAAGTGGCCAGGGTATATTTTTGGCACTCTAGCCTCTCTGCAATAAAAGTGGGCTTTATCAGATCTCTAGCATTTTAAACATGACCTCCCCACATTAATTTGTTGAGACCAAATTAATGTTTTTCATTCCATAGCTATAAGACACTCAGGAATATTTTTCTTGCAGACAGGAAACTGCACAGCTTTTCAACAAAAAAGGGTGCAGCTTTCCCAGAAAACTGCACAGATTTCCAGAAGCTAGGTGAACTACACAAACTTCCCTGGAAACTGTCTAGCTTCTGGTATGGAAAGGACTGCTTTTGGAAAGCCATGTGTGTTTGATGGAACACTGCCTTTCTATGTAGTAAACAGCAATGGTGCACAACAATGCTGTACAGAAAACTTCAGTGTTGCACAACAAAATCACATGCCTATTTTTTGTTCAATATTGCTGAATTCTGCATAAAATTTCTGTTGTGCAACATTGCTGTTTTTACGTTGAAAACAATGTTGTGCACCAAAATACTGCAATATTTTGTGCAACAAAAATGTTGTGCAAAATCAGCAATGCTGCACAATAAAACCACGTATGGTTGCAGCTTCAGGTGTCTAAGTTTCTCGACTGTTTCAGTTCAAGACTGGTCTTTATGAAGTTTTCCTGAAGAGTAGAAACCCCTTATGGACTTTTTAAAGAACAATAATTATGATCAGGTTATTGTTGGATTTGATTACTAGTAGTTTAATAATAATAGAAAGAAGTGCGTAACATAATAGGGGAAATAGAGAGGTTGAGATTAAGATGTTACATATAAATATTGATATTCAGATCAGGAGTCCTTTTTTTTCATCTCTTTGCTTATTTTTTTATCTTTAGGGAAGATATTCTGAGATTTTAGTTATAGATAATGTTTATTCTTTTTTGTTGTATCATTTTATTATACTTTCTTAAACATAATAAAAGCATTTAAAAAGTTCCTGCAATTTGCAGGAACTTTTGGTGTACTGTTTTTCTCCTTGCCCAAGTTTCAAAAGGAGTTGAGAACTCCAAATTCAATCCCAGTCAGGAAATCAATGAAATTTGCACTCTAACACCATCTAGCTCTACACTTGAAGTCTCCTCAGACTAGCCTTTGAAATGTCTGCAGACTCTCTCATTTTCGTACTGTTCCCAACCATCTCTTAAGGTGAGCCACAGTGAAGCTGATCAAGAGCACTGACCATATACACACCGGCCGAGAGCCTTCATCAGAAGTTGCAATGCACAAGTTTATGATGACAGTACGATGTTGTTGACACAAAGGTCATCCATGGTAGTCAGCTACAATGATATAAAATAAAAGCACTATGTACCTGTTCCATAACGATACTTGTGTCTTGGGATATATTGTTCAATGGGACACAGTGTGCATCTGGATGTGTTCGCCATGAGATATCCTGTGCATCAGAACACATGTGTATTGGGACACTTTGCACATCAGGACCCATTGCATAATGGGACCACTGTGCAATGGCCACACTGCTGGCTCTACTTACGCAAAGGTCCCAGAGATGCACTTACATCTCTGCTGCTCTTTTGAGAAGACAAATGTTGAACAACATTACAATTCAACTTTACATGATCATGTTCAGTTTCTGACAATGTAACTTCCCAACAAGATGCAAGCTATCGTATTTTCTACTCCATGTACTGGTTTTACTCAAACTGCTTTCTTTAAAACTGCTTTTAAGTTGGAGCATTTTAACCCAGATGAAATTGTGCTTGTCTTCTGCCTATTTGTGCAAATTTGTGCTTTTTATGAAGGTGTCACATTTTTCAAAATGACTCAATTTACAGAGATTGATGCATACTTAAGATCTGCCTGACTACACTACAGGAGAATCTATAATATTGAACATACTTTTTTAATTCTACTAGACCCAAGCCCTGAGAGATTTCTCTTGTGCAAAGCGCTTCTCAAGAGGACAAGGGAGGAATAAACCTACACTATGTCAAAGGTTGACATCTGTGAAGTCTATTAGTTCAGCTTCAGTTATCAAAGTCTCATCATTTCCAATGCTCAAGAAAACTGTTGCCTCAAGACAATTTTATTCATGCTTACAGAAAAATTATTTATACATTTTGAGATGTCCCCAAATCTTCCATGTTGAATGAAGCTGTACTGTATTTACTCACAGATGAATTAAATGCAATTACTAGTGTAAAATGATGAACAGAATCCAAATGCCTTGGGAGATCGGTAAAAACCCTAACATCCACGCACAGAACAACACATATGAAGTAATGCAAATGTGGACTAGCAGTTAAAAGAATAACTACTGGAAGAAAAAAACTGTTCACTGAAATATCATCTTCAGCAAGTGAAAAGAATGTTCCTCTAAAGTTGCCATGTTCCATGACCACAAGAGTGTAGATAGCGGCTGCCTTTTAACACAGGAATTCCTTCCATCTGGACATTAGTCGAAACCTAAGTCCAGTTAACTTCCAGAAATATTCCAATGCGTCATTCTTGAAGGAAGTACTGAGAGGCAAAGGCAGTGTGAGATACTGCAGATATTATTCAAGGAATATTACTAGCCAATTTGTATATTAACATATCCCAAGCCTTCGGGAGGGGGCTGCCAGACTGTAATTCATTCAGAATTGGCCTGTTGAAACAAATACAAAATAAGTGATTGAAAATCAGTGAAACACTGACCAGAACTCAGTATTTCATTGGTTTCCTCAAACATAATCAGAACTTACAGACTGAAGCTCTGTGAATATTACATGCAACTCTAAACTCAAAGGAAGCAGAGGAGGAGGAGGAGGAGGAGGAGGAGGAGGAGGAGGAAGAAAAAGATGCAGTAGCAAGATATAAATGGTAGAACATGCAATATGGAAAGTTTACCAAAGCTTTACAACGCTACTGAACGTAATTAAAACACTGAGGTTTCAGCACATCAACAACTAGAATAAAACAAATTAACACCTTTAAGTGGAGAAACATTCCAGTTCTATTTTAAACCATTTGTTTAACTAAAGTAATTAATTTATATCAATTGTATATGATTTTAAATGTTTCATAAGGATTTGTTTTCCTTTACTAAAATGTAGAACCAGATTAGCATTTTCAATGAGGTTAGAAAGGTAAGAATATTATTAACCTCTTCCTGAATATATTACAAACACACACACACACACACACACACACACACAAATAAATCCCTACAGTGATTTCATACTGCTTGAGTGATACTTCTGTTCTTCCACAATTCCTAAAGCTGGGGGGAGGGCAGGGAAAAGGAGCTCAGTGCAAAAACATATACAACTGAACCTGCATGCAATTAAATTCATCAACTTTCAAGTACTGCTAGGTTAAGAATCATTTAAAGAAATAAATATTTTTACTTCTTAGCAACATATTAGATAATTAGAGGGGAGATATATATCAGAGTGGAAAAGGAGGAATAAGATGTATCTTACCACATTTCCCACATTTTCCTGTGAAATGGTTGTCTGTAGAATTCATCTTGTGCCCCGGGCAAAATACTACCATAAGCTACATTGTGTTTATTTTTCAAATTCTATCCCAGATAAAATCAGTGTTTTAAATAAACGGTCAAATGTCATTCTAACAGAATGATTTTGTTTGTGCCTTCTATAGTCTTGGGCTCTAGAAGAGAATACAAGAGAGTGCTCCAAAATAATGTTTCCTCACATGTCTAATATGATTCATTGTTCATAATAGTGAAAGCTACCCATGGCCCAAAAGAATAAAAAGCGCACACAAGTGAGTAAGTGTAAAATAAGTGAACTATTCTTTTTTAAAAAATAACATGTACACATTCAGGATGAATTCCACCTAAATCTAACTAGGTCATACCTACTGAATTAATGGGACTCACTCAAATGTTGTTTTAAAAAGTCCCACTCACTCAATTGACCAGCACATCATGCTAGTTCTCATTCCGTGAGACACAGTGGTTGGGAAAAAATAACCCCCTTTTTAAAAGTTTTAGATAAACCTTTTTTATACAGGGGTTCCCTGAGATTTGAAAATTTTTTCATGTGTTCCTTCAGGGTAAAAAGGTTGATAAACGCCAACTTAGAAGGTTGTTTGTCAAAGAGTCAGTGAGACCAGTCAATGAAAGGGTAAAGAACAGTTAGCAAAAACGGAATTGACAAGGTCTCAATAAGGAGCTTGGAGTATCGACAAAGTTCGGGGAATTCCTGTTTAATTTATTTGTTATAGATATTTACTGCTTTTATTTTTCATGACTACATCTGATTATTTACATTCAAGAACTGAAAGAAAAGACTAGTCACACTTTACCACACTGAATCCACTGATCAACACAGTTACATGTGCAGAACAGCAGTCACTTTGAAACCTGAGTACCAGATCCAGGAAGGAATCTTGATGGTAAAATGGCAAGGCGAGTAACAGGTGCCCTGAGACTGGAACTGCAGGGTCAGCCTGGATAGAGGTCCTGTCACATTACTCTTCAATTTGAACTCTTCCATGCAGTTAACGTAACAAATAACTACTGGCTTTCAGGCTACCAACAGCTGTTTGTTCAGCTGAGCCTAAAACTGGTGCACTCTACAGTGATGTATTTAAGTCTTTTACTCCAAGTCTCGTCTCAAGTCTCTACCCTCAAGTCTCAAGTCAAGTCTCAAGTCCTTGAAGATACTTTCAAGTCAAGTCTCAAGTCAAGCCTCAAGTCTGGAAGCCAATCTTATACCCCAACCAAAATTTCAGAATTAATGGATAGAGTGAAATAAATTCAGTTTCAACAATTTAAGCAGAGTCAGCTCTCCACATTTGCAATTTTGCCACCTGCAGCTTTGGAAGTGAGGAATAGGATCCCATCTTAACTCCCCATTACTGAAGATTGAAAAGTTTTGAAGGGAAGGATCCTTCTTCCTCAAGCCTGTTGTCTAACACATTTGCTGTTCCCTCTGAGAAATGCACACTGCACTCTGGGGGTGAGTCTTGTCTTTTGCTCTTAGGAAAAGTTTTAGAAGGCTCCTCTGATATGCAGTGGGGACAGGCTGCTGTGCAGACCTCAAGCCCATTACCTAACCTGTTTGCTGTTCTCTCTGAGAAATGCGCCCACACTTTGGGCTTGAGAGAGATTATCATGTGACTAGTAGGTAAAAGAAGATGGAGGCATTGTTCAAAGTTGTAAGGTTTCTGAACGAATGTGTTATGTTACTGAACCAAGGGCAGCAAGCCAGTCATTAAAAATATACGAGTCTCGAGTTGAGTTGAGTCAGTGCATCATTCATGACCAAGTTGAGTCTGAGTTGAGCCACTGAAGTAACTTAAGTCCAACATGAGTCTGAGTTTATCAACTCAAGTCAGCATCACTGGCACTCTGTGTTCCCGCATCTCATTCTGTGCAAGTCTTCTTACAATTTATCCAGGCAGAAACTCCACCTCTTACAGTATCAACCAGAAATGTTTTATACAACACAAGAACCTTTATTGAATTCAGAGTATCCCTTTCACAAATGGAAAGATACATTTAGTTACAAAAATGACTGACATCCACAAATCTACCAACTATGTTGGTATACATTTATAGACCATACACAATCTACCAACTATGTTGGTATACATTTATAGACCATACACTTTGGGGAAAAAAGGAACATTTAACTTTCTTTAACACATGGCATTTATTGACGTAACATTTAGGTTAATGTTGCATCAGCTCAAAATGCAGATGATAAAAGATATACAAACTCACTATGAGTTGGAATATTAATTATTGTTTAATATTGTCTATGAGTGTATTTACATAAAGGTTCTTCCCTGAAGGCGAGACATCTGATAGTGTCTTCTCATGGAAGTGGTAGAGATTAAGCATTTTGACAGCTATTCCTCTCTTCCCAAACCGCTCTGGTCAACCCCAAACTCTAATCTTCCAGAGAATTTTCAGGGGACAAAGGGACTTTGTGGGGTGGATATGAATTGCCCAAAATTCCCTCCTTCTCTTCTATCAGTGAAAGGGCCCAAACCTGTATATTTACCTCAACTTATAATTATTTTCACTGATCAACTTCTAATTCTATGCATATGTTATTTCATACTTCTAAAATGGCCTGGATCCAACTCTGGCACATCTTTCAGTTGTGTGAGTCATTATTTCCCATGTTTTCAAAAGAAGGCATCCCATACCTCCCTGCACACACAGTTCTTAACACTGCACAGAGGTTGCTTTCAGAAGCGAGACAATCCAACATGCTGCCTGAAATGCTAGTCAGGTATCTACCACAGTCCTGTCCCTTCACAAGTTGCATTGGAATTGCTTGCCACGCCACCTGGACACCTCTTTCCTCCCTCACTGCCTCACTCAGGAGTAAATACATTCATGGAATTTCATTCCATTGCCACTAAACTGGATCTTGGTTGATACTGACTTATTTGCCATCTCATTTTTGCTCCTGAGGATCCAGTGAATAAGCCATATACTTATGATAAGACATCCACGGCTATAAAGCTGGAAGAAAATAAGATACCTCCAAATTTGTGATACTTGCTCCTGAACAAAAGTATATAAGATCAATATTTCTAATACTTGAGGAAGAAGTTATCTGTGTTACAGTAAGATGTTCCAAGTTTTGTGTCTAAGCATGCTCCCCACTACTGTCATTTAAAAGTTATGGTTTTATTGTAACAATAGCTGGGAAATAAACAATAAAGCTTTATTCTGTTTGAGTGTTATGCATCAAAATGATCATGGTAATCATTTTTCAACAAGTTTGTTGCTGTTTATGTTTACATGCACAACTACATCTGAGTCTAAGAAATGTCCATCATTTTTTGTTTATCCAAAGATAAATACATCAAGGAAGATTATAAAATTCAACTTTACTGTGCGTCTATTTCTCAGCCTATAGAATCAATACACAAAAAGGGAAGAAAAGATCACTCTAAAAATATTAAGATGATATACTGAAGAATCCTAACAACAATAGCTATTTTCACAAGTCTGGTGTATACCAATGTGCCCAGGAGCTAAGATTTGATATAAAAAAGCTCCAAAGAGTGTCTCCATCAAAAAGAAACTATGGTATAGTAAATTACTCTAGGCTAAGAAGCTTCCCTTTCAAGATTCCTCAAGAGCAAAGGTAATGCTTGAACAAGGAAAACTCAAGTAAGCAAACACTATAGCTGTAGAATTTTTGCCTCTTTTTTTTTAAAAAAAATTTAGATCTTACTATTATCTTCCTCTTGATTATATGGGGGGAGATAGGTTACTGCAAGGTGAGGCCTATTAACCTAAAGAAAGAGAGGAAACTGTCTTGAATAACATGATTAACTACCATGAGAGGTAACTGCCAAATAAGCAAAACTGATGCAAGTATTTAACATAAGATAGTTTCTCTTCTTACAGGATGAACACGGACGGCATGCATAAAAGCTGTTTTTTTGGGGGGGGGCGGTGATGAATGCCAAAGTATTAGAACAATTCCCTTGAATTTAATACTATTCCTAAAACTGGGAAGCTGCTATATTCTTATCACACACAAACAATCCCAATGAGGAATTAACCGTTTTAGCTGATTTAGCTGAACAAAGGCACATACATTTAGCCAGAGTCAAGTAATTTCCATAGTAACTTTACAGAAAAATCTGAACTTCAGTAGCAAATTAACTTCACAAGCTGTTTTGTGTTTTCCCATTCCTCACTATGCCTTTAAACCAGGGACTCATAATAGCCTGAGGAACAGAATTATCCAGCAAGAGCACATCCAATAGATGTAACTACAATTTTTCACCCATTTCACCAGGTTTGATGGACACTCACTGGTAGTTGAAAAGCCAGTGCTGAAAAGGTTGCCTTGCCATTCCATTTCAGTGTGCCACCATAGTACACATTATCTGCCAACACATTTTCACTCTCCTGCAGCACCTGTATGCTTAATGACAAATCTGAGCATCCCCCTGCTGCAGCTTCCAGCTTTCCACCACCTATGTTTCTTTGCCACATTCAACATTTACATCCTCCAAATTGTCTCAACACATTAACCCATATCATGCAGAGATAAATATCCCTCGTCATCAATTATCTACTCCACTGGTGCTGGCAAACTGCAAATTCCAAACTCTCATAAATGGTGACAGTGGAAGATCATAGTAGTAGCCATTTGGAGGGCACCCCTTTGGTCTTACAAAGGACATTGTTTCTTCTGCCTGACAATGGTTCAGCTCTTAAGAGGAAAATGTAATAGGTTTCCCATAGGGGCTAGTAAGGCAAGAGTTCTACTCAAGTGGTTTATACATGGTTTCTGTAAAATGAAAGCAATAAACACAACAAAGGAACATGAACACACACATTTTTAGAAACTCTTCATAGCAAGTCTATACCTAAGCAGCCCTAATTCTTCAAAATTGCATTTTGAGGATGCACATCTTGCTGAATTCCACTCTAACACTCAAGGAATAATCCTGTTAAAAGGAGCAGCATACCAATACTTCCAAGAAAATGCAAACAATGCAGAAATGTTTTAGAAACTTAACTGAAAGTAGTTCATATATTAAACAGCAAACCAGGTTTCAATGCACACAAAAGTCCAGAGTGATCTCTATTTTATTTTGAAGTGAGAAATAAAAACTTTAAATATATACAGCCAGTTTGAGAACATGTACTAAATGAATGAGAACTTGTATCAAACAAATTCTCCAAAGTCCTATAAAATATTCTTACAGGACTGTGACAGATATAGGATGTTCACAAGTTATCTACTATACTAAAACAACCACAAGCCAACAGTGTTTGGAGAATTTTTAAAATTAATGTACAGCCAATCTCCTGAATCACAATCAATGTATATAGGAAGCTATGGAACAGTTTATATCGTAAAAAAAGTTTAATTTTTATTTATGTTGGTAAATTCACAAAGAATAAGTTTTTAAAAAAGACTGCATTGTCAACCCACACACAAAATAATAAGCTAATATATGCAATATGATTTTTTTTAAAAACCATTGGTATATGCTTCTAAACCTGAGAAGAAAATTTAATTCTTTCATGTTTTGACCACAAGGAAAGTATCTATTATCAACAATGCAGAGTTAATGAACCAGTACTGATTATGGTTTCCATATTTAAAAGAGGTATTCACAAAACTGATAAATAAAATGCAGCAGAGCTTGGTAAAGATCACTAGTTGAACCTCACTTATCTATTGCACATCTGCCACACCACATTATCTTACTGTTTGAGCATCAATTTTGCATTTCAATGCAGCAGCTCCATCAGATTAATGCCCAAGACATTTCAGCTGTGTGGCACATAAGTAACTGGACGTAGAGGAATATTATGCATGGTCTGTATCATTGACACTAAGCAAAGGAAATGTGATTAGTACCAAATTGCATGTGACAGGGGAATCGGAAAGCTGTCAAACACAATGACATGGATTCAGTATTTAGAAGGCAGAATGGGGAAAATAAAAGGAGCTGGCCAGTCTGGCACAGAGACAGCAATAACACAGAGCAGCTATGATAAATTAATTCATTTACTTATGAAAAATTAGAGGCTTCCACACGCGGCTCTCATTTATAATCCTGTCAATCAGGCTAAGTAAATAAAAAGTCTGTAAGATTCAACATACTGCACGTGAGCAAATGAGGGGGGAAATAATTTTTTACATTTAACTTCAGTCTAATTTCTTGATATTTTTAAGAAGCTCATTAGAATGGGTGCTTTAAAAAAAATCACAAACACAAACACACACAAAAATGGTAACATTAAACATGAGCATCCACATAAAAAGAATTCTTGTATAGCATTGCTCTCCTAGAATGCCTACCCTAGTCAAATGGCACTAACTGGTATTTACATTACATGCCGGCACAAGAGAGAAAAGAGTATACCAGTAACTATGTGTAGCAGCAGTAGGGTTGTCCTATCACACCTGTCAAATTTTCTGTGCTCTACCCTTCAACTAAAGGAGAATCACATTTTTTTTAAAAAAAGCTATAAACAACTTATCTTCCTAAATTTCATAGTCGTATGGAAAATGACTACCCCAGCTGGTTTGAAAGGTTCTTTCCCTCATTCCCTCAGACTGGGTTGTGGGAGAAAATATAAAGAATTAGAAATCAGAAACTGTGCACACGGTAATACCTATGAAGATGAAACCTATGAAATAAATTTTCATTTAACATTAAGATTTTACAGGTAGAGGACAACATACAGATATGTACTGTTGGATTATACAGAGATATGGATTTTAACGTAGAGGCAGAGACAGACACTCGTAGCCAAAGAAGCATCTTGTTTGCAGTGGCTGTGTGTCTGTCCAGCCAGCCATCTACATGGATCAGGGAAGAGCTTGGCTCTCACCAACTGACAATATTTTTAGTCAAATTACTTGGCCTCAAGAAAGGGATTTTAATCACAGTTCTTGACATGCTGTGGCTCAAATTTTAATTGTATAAATGGGTCTAGATCAATGGTGCCAGAAGACACTGTCGTCTTATAGGTCCAAACACAGATACAGGTATAGCTCATCTAATGAACTAGATGCATTCCTGGGCATTACTTCTTTTCTCATATTTTACTGTTCATGGCTGCTTAGTAGGGGATTTGTAGGCAACCACTGTTTTCCCTGCCTGTTGTAGGCAGACAGACAAAGATACAGCAAGATCAGCTAGAGTGGGATCCTGTTCTTTCCCAGCTCACACTTTACTGCATTGCCTACTGCACCCAAGCTGCCACAAATCAATGCTGAAGGTCTGTGTTTCTCCAGCCCTCCTCTACCATCTTCCCAATGCCAATGATGCTAAAAAAAAATCTATCAATACAGAGAAGAGAAAGAAAAAGGAAGTTGAACAAACATAAAAAGAGTTTGTTAAATGTGCTTCTTTAGTACAGCTCTTCCTAATTGAAGTATGTCTTTAATTTCATACATAGGTCTATTGTAAGAAGATGCTGCCTTCCCACAGATGTTATCAAAAAAGAAATCATAATATACTTCTCTCCAATCCTTGTAGTTTGGTTGATTTTAAAGAAGTAATAGACCAGTATTAATTATTGAAAGTATCTGAGAAATGCCTGTGGAAAGAGTTGTTAAACTTGCCATTCTACACATATCATTATACATTTTTTTACCACTGTGAGATGGACAGAATACAAAATTTGTTAGTTTTTAAAGTGGAAACTATTTATGGAATTTTAGCACCCTATCAAGCACAATGATTGTTTAACATTTTGCAAGACATTATGAAAAATGTATTTCCATAATTTTGCTATATGTGTATTTATGGATACATATTTACTACTGTTTTTGTGTCTCTACGATCTTTGTGTCACAGTTAAAAAACCAATATTGAAAGGTTATTTCATTGTCTCTCATATGCTTATGTTAAAATAGGTGTGAGGAACCACAACTTCCATGGACCCTTACCTTCGGCATGCTAGAAGGCTCTGGTAGAAATGTGAGTCAAAATATCTCCAATTTCAAATGTTTCCCATCTGTTTTAGATAATTATTTCCTCCCTTTTTAGCTTTGTCCAGAATATTTCAAAATTTTAAATTGAAATTATTTCCCATTTCAAATATTTCTAAAAGTGGCCACTTTCAACAAAACATATCTTCCCCTACTATCAGTGACAGTCTAATACCCTAGAGATTATCATGTCTGAGTTGTAAGTAAATACTATTTAAAATACTTACATAGCATTTTTTTGGCCTGGTAACAGATTTCATTTACAGCTGACAACACATGGACAAAAATGAGAATGCACAAAGACACACAAAATGAATACCAGATCTTCTAAAACAGGCAGTTATGACTAGTGAAGGCTCTGAAAGATGAGGGGTGAACCAGGGGATGATGATGATGATGATGACGACAACGATGGGGGGAGGAGATTTCCACTCCGCAGTCTTTACAGCAGAGATGCGGAGCATGTGCCCCTTCAATTGTTATTGAACTGCAAGTTCCATCAGGAGCAGCCAGCACAGTCTGTGGTGAGAGCTGATGAGAGTTGAAGCCCAACAGCACCTTGAGGACCACATGTTTTCATCCCTATCTTGTGGTATTATTATTTGCATTAACCCAATGGAAATTCTTTTCTTTTTATTCCCATGTCTTACCATGACTTAAAAAAAAAAACCTCCCTTCAGTTCCAAATGCTACTTGTTGTGCAGACTGTGGGTTATTTCATGATGTGACAAAGATAACATTTAAGTAAGTTTAAAGAACCAGTTCTGTAGTTCTTCAGATGTTGGCCAATATTTGCTGTGACTGTGAAAAAATATTTATTTATTCATTTATATACTCCTACATCCTATCCTTATTTACAAAAGGAAATGCTAAATAGGTATGGATTGACTTTAGTTTATTATGGTTCTATATCCTTCAAAGGAAGGTCATTTCTTTTGCTCATAAGGAGAATCTAATTCTCTGTTTGCATATTACCATGCAGCAAACTAGAAATCATTTTCTTATGTCAGCAGCTCACTTTCTCCATTCTGTTTTCTCACCTAGATCAGAATGCAGGCTTTGCACAAACCTTTGGATCTTCAGTTAGATCCTGCTCAATAACTGCTCTGACCCCAACACTGTCACCATGGGAGGGAAATATGAAGTTTGGTCCCTATGCTTAGGGCCTTTCTGCACCACACTATTACAGTCCTATTATTCCACTTTCAACATCCTGTGGAATTCTGGAGTTTGCAGTTTACTGAGGCCAAAGAACTCTCTGGCTGAGAATTCTAAATGCCCCTCCCTAAACTGTTTAAACTTCCTAAACACAAGCCATGTGTTTGGGCCACTCATATCTCTTTCCTACTGCATGACCTGGAGAGACATCTTTAGCTACACTGATCTCTTTTAAACTTGGCTTGTGTGTGTGTGTGCGCGCGCACGCACATGCATGTGTGCGTGTACATGCTGGGGAGCCCTTATAAGCTTGCTCATGATGGTATGAACAAATACACTAGCTGTGCGTGAGTCATCTTCATAAGCCATGATTTTAATTTGTTTTATTTTAAAACTGATTGTAGCTGAAAACCACCCATCTCCACTCAAACACAAGTTGGAAGATACCTCTTGTCATGGGCAGAAGTCCACCTAAGTACTATCTCACTATAAATGACAATTCAGCATCGATACAAGACAGTATGAGCAGGTGAAAGCAATCCTTTTAAGAACCTTTTCAGGCCAAAATCTGATATACACTGATCTCTTTTGGAGAAAAATCTGGACCTGGGGCTAAATCTGTCAACCACTTAGCAGGCAGACAGGTAAACAAGGACACCTTGTTAGAAAACAGAAAAATAAACATGGTCCGTATCAAAGACTGTCACAAGAAGGCATCTGGGTATATATGTGAGACCGCAGGCATCTGGCTGTGTACTACAGAAATAACACTATTTGGCAGGAAGTACTGAGGTTGCTGACCATCATTTTAAAACTGTCTAGCCAAAACTGGCCAACAAGATTCATGGATATTAGACTGCTACAGTTTTTATCTAATGCACAACTTAGTTTTAGATACTAGGAGACAGGCAATTATAAATGGCACTTTGACTCACGATGTTGCAGAGCACAATCAATCACAGGCTTTAAAATTAGATTTACCAGCAATCTTAATCTGTACCGCCAAATTTACAGCTGATAGCTATTTTTTTCCACTTATGTGACAAATACATATTTGCATATATGGATTGTTCATATGGAAAGTGTTCCAGCAAAAACACAAATCCAAACTGATCCAGAATAACACACTGGTTCTGAAAAATACACCATTTGTGAAGAATTGTATTGTTGTAGGAAGCTTTAAAATCAAACTTACTGAAGTTACTCAAGGCTCCCAGCTCCTCCCACTAAATAACTGTTCTGGTATTTTGAGGGAATATTTTGAATTTCAAGCAGAAGTTGATACTGAAAAAAGGTAGCATTGCGAACATTAGTATTTCAGTTAATGTGACTCTATAAGTCCTTGGTTCCGAAGTCAAAATCCAGGAGCAGCAAGATAACTGTTTCGCTTTGGTGGGAACTATTTCTGTTATTAAGAAAGATGCAGGATAAGGATGGATGAACAAATAATGGCACAGCCAAAACAAAAGCACCAAAAGCACCTTAGCATAAAAAAATATACCATAAAAGTGGTATACTTTCTTGTCACTACACTTCCCAGGGTGGAACCCACAAATATCCACAAGTTCATGAATTACTTTTTTTTAGTTATGTACCTAGAAATGTGGAAATCATATATTTACAAATGCATGTGTCATACAGGTAAATACATTTACCACTGTTTCCTTTTGTTTATATGCTTTATAATCGGTCCAACTGACTGATGAGTATACAGATGATGAAAATATTGATGAGTATATAAATTTTATGCAATACCATGTTACACATTTTATGTTACTAAAAGTAACAAACTGAGTTTCAATTAGTAATTTTTCAAAAATTTCAGTCCCCTGAAAGGCACGGGGATGGAAAAAAGAATATGATTTTCTTTCATTGTTTCAAAATTTCCAGAAAATTGTTTCTTTACCCCCTCTTCTACATTTCTAGTTGTAATGATGGGACGTATTTCATCTGTCTTAGCCACAACAATTTTGTTCTGATAGGCTGTAACCCACTCTTCAGCCACAAAGGCTCTCAGAGTGGCTTACAAACTGTGAATTTGGCAGTTCCCTGCCCTCAGGCTTACCATGTAAATAAGAAATGACACACAAGGAAAGGGAATGGCAGTGTGGGAGGGCATTAAGTCCAACAGATAGCACTGGTTCTTCTCTTCTTCCAAGGCCAGGAAAGTCGCAATTGAGACGGAGAGAGTGCCTTTCACCTGCCTCTGGGCCTCACCATTACTGCTAAGTACAGTTGTCCCTCCACTTTCATGAGGATTCGGGGAGCAAAACCCTCACAATAGTGGAAAAACTGCAAATAACTCCCACCAGCTCTCCCTTGCATTCTCTTCCAGGGTTCCCATGCTTCCCATTGCCATGCAAAAGGGAAGGGAATGGAGGGGAAGGCTCACATCAGCTTTCCTTTCCCCATCCTCAGTGGACCAGAAGCTGAACATGAGTCAGCAGTGTGATGCGGCAGCCAAGAAAGCCAACACAATTTTTGATTGCATCAAGGTATGTAAGTGTACCACTCTATTCTGCTTTCGCAAGACCTCATCTGGAATGCTGCATCCAGTTCTGGGCACCTCAAGCTGGAGCATGTCCAAAGGAAGGCAATCAAAATGGTGAAGGGTCTGGAACCCATGCTCTATGAGAAGCGGCTAAGGGAGCTGGGTATGTCTAGTCTGCAGAAGAGAAGGTTAAGAGGGGACATGATAGCCATGTTTAAATATTTGAAGGGATGTAATGTTGAGGATGGAGTGGGCTTGTTTTCCGCTGCTCCGGAGACTAGGACAAGGAGCAATGGATTCAAGCTGCAGGAAAGGGGAATCCACTTAAACCTCAGGAAGAACTTCCTGATGGTCAGAGCTGTTTAGAAGTGGAATATGCTGCCTTGGAGTGTGATGGAGTCCCCTTCTTCGGAGGTTTTTAAGTAAAGCTGGATGGTCATCTGTTGAGAGTGCTTTGATGCAGGTTCCTGCATGGCAGGGGGTTGGACTGAATGGCCCCTGTGGTCTCTTCCAACTCTATGATTCTATGATTCTATCTGCAGCTTCCCCTGCCATTCTTATAAATTTGCCCCAGCAGTGAGAACTTGCATGAGCTTCCATGCTTATTCCTTCCCATTTTGCCTCATGACTTCTCTGCGTAAGGGCAAAATGCACAGAAATAACAGGAGAGCTCGGGGGGGGGGAGGAAGGCTCACAGAAGCTTTTCCTTACCCCTTTTCCCTTCTGTTTTGCATGGTAAGGGGAGGGAGGATGCTCCAGAGGGAGAAAAGGAAGGCTCACACAAACTCTGCCCCACCCCCTTTCCCTTCCATTTTGCCTTCTGCAAGTTCTTTGGCTGGGGCAAAATGCATGGGAATGAGAAGAGGAGAAAGGGGGAAGCATGCACGCTTGCAAACAATCAAATTCACAAAAGTCAAACCCACAAATATGGAGGAAGAACTTTATACTGCTGATAGAAAAATGGGTAGGAAGGAGCAAAACTGATTCACGGTAACTTCATTACTCTAGCAACATAAAACCTAATATATTTAACTTTTAGGACACAAAATTGCTATGTATACTATAACAAAAGTACAGTTTGTTCACACAATGTTCACAAATTGAAATTAGTTGTTCAATTTATTTATTTATTGGTTACAAATAGAGATATAACAGGGCTTTCCAAATGGTATGTCATGACATCTTAGCACGTTGCTTGAAGGGTGTAGGTGTGTCATCTCCCCAAGCCTTGGAAATGTATGTTATACGTTATAAATAAATAATATATTTTTACAATACAAGCGAAAGGTTTTCATGAGATATGTTGTGTCCCCACACATTTTGTTATTACAATTTATGTATGTGTTTGGATCTCTTGTAAAGGGTTAGTTTAACCACTGGTTTGCAAGTAAAACTGAATTACTGTGTCGCAAAATGATGCATGTCTAAAAAGTGTGTCACCAACATGAAAAGTTTGGAAAACTTTGAGCTACTTTGAGGTCTGAACTGTAAGGAATATTTGAACTTCAATGAACATCTTCAGTTTTGTCAGTTTATGAGGCTTTGGCAGTAAAAAATAAAAACTAAACAGAAGAAACCATCAACACTAGTAAAATAAAAGAATTTTGCCTCCTCTGGTCCTACAAATTGCTAGATGGTCATAAAATACTCATTTCCATGACAAGAACTAAAAAAAGAAAAGCAAGACCCAGTAATAGCAACAACTTGGTACTGCACATAGTCTTAAACAAAACTTTTCCTGTTACTTAGTTTTTAAAGATTATTTGGAAAAATAAATATATTAACAGCTTCTCCTAAAGAAGAATCATTCTAATAGAAGAATCCATAACATTTTCGCTCAATTTTCGAGAAAAAAAAACCCTCTCAGAAAAAAATGGGGTTTTTCCCCCATCAAATTCCTTTCCCTCCCTCCAAGCCATCACACCTCCAAGAGGAGAAAAGTAGGTGTTAGAAACAGAAAATGGCTACATTGGTTGTTTTAAAACTTGGCAGTACAACAGAGGTAGGTGTGAGGATGGTCTATGCTGACTTTTTGGCCCCAAAGGATTAAAAATGGCCTCCCTTGAGAGTATTTAAAATTTGATACCTATTATTTTTATTTATGATAGTTTCCTCCACCACAGATTTTATAGGAGATGGACACTGCTGGCCAACTTCTCAATCCTTACTGTATAATTTACAAAGCCCAATCTTTGTGTTAAGTCAAAAGGAATGTCTACATGTTTTGCTGTTAATACCTCTACAGTTTTTATTGTTGTTGTTAAAAATAAAGCCTAAAATCCTGATCGTGGTCTACTTCTGCCAGCATACAGAACAGCACACTAGTGGCAGGAGACAGAAAAAGAAAAAGCAGTGGCTACAAGGGAAGCCAAACAAAGCAATATTCTACAGCAGCCTTTTCGGAACACCCTGTCTCTAAGGACTCACCCAAAAGCTAGATATTCTTTCACACTGCCCATTTATAGCACTATGAATTCACTGTGCTGCAACCTGTGGTTTGGCAGGTAGCTCAAAGGCACCAGAGAAACTCCCTGGCTGAGGAACCTATACGCTCCTCCCTCAACTGCCAATCCTAGGCTCAAAGTGCTATAACTGCGCAGTGTGAAAGCGCTGCAGGTATCAAATAAACAGGCCTCGTGGCTTTTTTCTGAATGAAAAAGGCTATTACATTAGCATAGTGCACCATCAGGCTTCTGCCTATGGTTTTTGAGCCTATTAGCTTATGCTTGGCCCTGGTGGCGCAGTGGTTAAATGCCAGTACTGCAAGCCACAAGGTTGTGAGTTTGATCCTGCCCGGCTCCAAGGTTGACTCAGCCTTCCATCCTTTCGCAGGTCGGTAAAATGAGTACCCAGCTTGTTGGGGGCATGTATAGAAAATGTATCAAAATACATGCTGTTTGTAAGTTGTCTGCCGCCTCGATCCATATGGAGAGGCGGGATACAAATAAATAATAATAATAAAATAAATAATAAAATTTGTCAAGGCACATCTGCACTAGGAACCTGTATTGCCTAGCAACATCTTCAGCTAAGGAAGCTGAAGAATGAGGGCCACCAGGACGAGAGGAAAAGAAAATGTGAAGAAGAGTACAGAGTGAAGTAACATTGAAGAAAATATCACTGGCTTTCTGAGGTATCCTGAAAAAGAGCGCTAAGTCCTGAACAGGAGCAATTCTGGTTTGGTTCATTTGACCACATAAAAGGAAATTTTTTATGGAAGCTCTACTTGTTCAAACTATTGGCCAGTTCTGATGTTTAGAAAATAAGGTGATAAGGGCTGGGATCTGCACAAGACTATCCAGGATTTTGTCACATATTATATCAACTTTTAAATACTACCTGGAGTGACAACCAGTTCTTATGGCTTCTTGTCTAAGCTGTTTCAAGTTCCTCATTTGTGCCAGAAGATAACATTCTGACAGTTTTGATAGGAACAGACAAAAAGGTGGCAAAACAGTAATGCAACCCCCACCCAAAGCTTTCTTATTAATATTTTTTTTCATCAGCCGGTGAGAGGCCTCCTTACTTTCCAGCTGCCACTGCTGTGACCTCTGAGGGAGCTATGGGTAGCCACCACCCTCTGGATTTCATCCCCTTCCCCACTGTCAATCCTTTTCCCTTGTGTTTCCTGTCTTTTTAGACTCTAAGCCTGTAAGCCCGAGGACAGGGAACTGTCAAATTAACAATTGTAAGCTCATGTAAAGTACACTGATGGGGCTAGAAAAATAAATGATAATAAGTACCCTGATCCCACTATCATCTTCTATTTTAGTCTTTTAGCAAAATCTCTCACCTTTCTCTCCTATTTCCTCATCTTCATTACAACTCTGTTTTCAATTGCAGGAGCTGGATATACTGACTTACAAATGAATTGATTTGTAAAAGAAACCCAAGGCAAGAACAGTTCAGTTGCTTGATTTTAATAATCACAAGTGACATTTCCAATAATTATTCATCTACAAATAGGATAAATGGACACTCGAAAATCTATGTGGCAAGATCTACTTTACTTCTTTTCTATTAGTATCTCTCTCTAACTCCTGACAGTCTATCCATAAACAATACCCTTAACGTATTAATAAAACATCTACAACCACCATCAGATGTGATTTTTACAGATAGGTAGAACTGTTTCCATCCCCACAGTCACACATGTCTGTAAAACAAGCACACACACCGCATGCATACTTCTATAAAAACCTTTTTATAGCATCAGAGACAGATGGTAGACCATCAGAATTTAAAAACAACAACAAGCCAAACAGCCAAAAACCTCCTTCTTAATGTGTGCTTACATTATAATCGAACAGGTGCTGAGTAACATTAAAATTATTTAAATTGTTTGAAACACATAGTGACTGCAGGAACTACCACTAAAGTTTTGGGACATCCTAACAGGGTGGTCAAGTTGCCAAGCCTGTTGAACAAAATCAATTTTCAATGCTATCAGCATAACAAATCTAAATACCACTTCTGTTTTATTCAAACTAAACTCCAAGCTCATTGGACAAAGCTTAGAATTTTACTATTTAAACCTTAATTCATCACTCACCCGCTTTTGAAAGTAAGCCACTGCTATTATTCATTACTAAGAATGATTTGTTACACTGCTTATTACTATAAACTTCAGCTGGTCAGACATACAGGCTTCCCCCACTACTCTTACACGTTAGGGACCAGAGCACTGTCAGAAAAAGGGATTGGTTGAAAAGCAAAACCCATGAACACTTGGCCCTCCACATTCGCTGGGGTTGGGGCACAGGACCCTCGCAAAAGTGACAAAATCACAAACATCAGGCTTTGGATTGTCCTTGGCTGGCTAGGCAGTGGCTGGTAGAGGAGGAGGAGGAGGACTGGAGGGACGTTTTTAAAGAACTGAGCAGCCTGATTGGAGCCACCAAGAGGGAAACCCCCTCCCCCAAAAGTAGTACTTGAGGTGAGGGAGCAGGGGTTGGAGAAACTCCCAATAATCAAATCTGTGAATGTCAAACCTGCAAATGTGGAGGGCTGACTGTACTGTATTGTAGGGAGCATAAGGACTGCTGGAGGCTCATTTGGGACCAAGTATGTGCAGGCTGGCTGCAAAGTCTCTCAGCTGGCTTAATGCCTTTTCCCCTCTCAAGCTTTGCTTTGCAAGCAGCGCTCGCATGTAAGTGCTTCCAAGTGAGCCTCCGTAGCCAAGAACTGGAGACAGAGCAGAACCTCTGTCAAATAAATGCAACCTGTCCTTAATTTAGAAGCGTCAAAAGAGCAAGTCATCAAATAAATTATGGGGAGTCAAAAGGGGGAGGCGCTTCCTGTAAGTATGGTAACATAGCTCTTTCATTGTAGTTACATATGATGATGCCATTCCCCCCCCCACCCCCAAAGCCTGGTAGCACTCAACCTGAAGTGTTTCTGAGGCACTGCAGGCTGGGGCACTGGGGAACGATATCTGCAGTGCTCTTGTGAACATGGCATGCATTAAACAGGTAACTGGAAACACCATTCAGATTTTGGAGAGGTCATGTTTGGTTATTAATGACCATATATATAAATCTTCAGCAGTTACAAGATTGTAAGTCACGCATAAAATCTTGTAACTCCTGAACAGGATGCCAGCCTTAGTTTTTATTGTGTTTTTAAAAATACACTTTAAAATGTTAATAAAAAAGTGCCAAAAATCCTCTGAAACAGCACCCCCCCAAAACTAACATTTTAAAAAGCAACAAACTTCCCTCATTACACTGGAAAAATTAATGACATTGGCAGTCATATACTTGCTTTTTAAAAGTAAACAAGTAAGTTACTTTTAACCTTCTCCAAAACTAATGTATTACAAGTAAAACCATTATTTGTAGTAGCTTACTTCCAAGCTCTGTCTTTCCTTATATATCCCAGACTACAACCAAATGCAGCAACAATCCCCTCTAGCTCACAATGTACATTAATTTATATATTTGTCACATTCAGTGTTTATATGAAAAAAAAAACATTTTGATCACTTTCACTTAAAAGAAATTACTGACTATGGAGTGAGTTTTTCTCTAACATCATTTTCATTATCCATTAAAGTTGTTTTTTCCCCCAGGTGGGGTGGATCTGACCTCAAATACCATAACTGACAAATCCAGTCAAAATGTGTACTTTGCACATTGCTCAGACAGAGCACTAAATTAACAAACAGACCAGAAACAGTTTTAATCTGAAATGCAAAGTTTCCATACAAAAAGCAAGTAGGAGGGCGAAATTACCATTAGCTAGCAAATAAAAACCTTTCTGATTCCCAGGCTTTTAAGAACTACTAATGTTAGCATTTTAAAAGGTAATAGTGGCTTTACTATCCTTTTAAACTGAGTGCTGCTCACTTACCTTGCTGTGTTTGCATGTCTTGTTTTATAAGTTTCAATTTTTACTGTTTCATTATTGAAAAATATTACTTTGTTAGCTGACCTGAATGGTAAATTCATTCTGCTGTTGCAGAATATAAATTATGTAAATAATTAAAAAAAAAATATTTGTTTTTGTAGAATCATGAAGCCACTACCTAGCAGAACACATTTCATTTATTCAATATATTCTGATGTTGCACGATATGGATTATATAAATAATTATAAAATAAAATAAAATTTGTTTTTCTGGTAGCATGAAGCCTACAGCCCAGCAATCATATTTAATTGTCAAAAGTTTATCAGTCAGACCCACTCACCGCCCCCAATATAAAGCTGGTAGAGGTTTCTTTTTATGTCTAAGCAAATCATATCACATCTTATTTTTACACCCCCTCTTCATCACAGCATGCTTATTTTGTCTTGTTAAGAGTTACTGAATCAGTATTAACAAAATAAAATCATATTGTTTGAGGTAAAAATAAATGTCACCTGCAGGGTGGTCCTTCATGTTATATTAAAAGTTCTGCTTGTATCAGAAATTGTGACCATCCATTAAATTATTTGTTGGCCCCCCTAATGACTAGAGCAGATTACACATGTCCGAATGTGACAATATTGGAAGCCTATGCCCAGACCACTAGTAAACAAAGAATAGCAACATCCAAATTCATGACATCAGGTCAATTAGTGGTAAGTTCCTCTAGATTTTATGGAAAAGAAGATAAAAGTAAATATGTGGCATCCATTTCAGCTGCTGTATTAAATGAACTATGCAGTACCAGCCTTAATCTTGCTCACCATATTTCTATCCAGTAGATGAAGTGACTGGTTGTAATGAATACATTATCCTATTATACAACTACCTTTATTCATGGTCCAGCAAAACTTCCTTCATTTTTTCATATCTGTATTAACTAAAATGAACTCTCCTTTTTTTGTTTCTAGCCCCTCATTTAGAAATTCAAATTGAAATTCGTCTGCATCTTGAACAACAACTAAAACACTCTTGTTGAATGTTGAGGCATCTACTGCCTTGTCCCCAATGAGTTATAGCTGCCACAGACAAGCAGACTTTCTCTTCTGTTTAATAAATTAGGGACCAGCATCTTTTTAAAAATTATTTATAATATTCTCCTTCAATGATCCTTGACTACTGGCCAGTCCAACTAGACGCAATAGGAGTTCAAGTTCAACAACAGCTAGAAAGTCCTAGATTTATCACTCCTGCTCTAGATGCACATTCAAGTGATTAAACTATTTACCAGAGTAGCTTAATAATTTATGGCTTTTCCCACACAATGCCTTAAACCTCTTTCTAGGTATGCCTACCTGAGAACTGGGGCCCATTGGAGGGGCACTCTTCTGTTTCCCACAAGTAGGGAAATGCATTGTGGGAGGATATGAAAGATGGCCTTTTCAGTGGTGGCACCCCAATTGCACAATGCCCTCCTCTTAGAGGCCTGATTGGGGACAATGTTGATATTATTTTGGCACAAAGTGAAAACATGGCTTTCTCTTAAAGCCTTTGGGCTTAATTGATTTTATCCAGGTTGTGCATATGCTGGCAGTTGCACTACCTTAAACTTTTTAAATTGTCTTGTTTTAAACTGATAAACCTTTTAATAGATTTACAGTCTAAAAATTATTGTTATTACTTATTGTTTTAACCTGATTTCATTATAAGAGGCCCTGAGCTCTTTGAATACAGGGTAGGACATAAATATTTAAACAAACAAACAAATAAATAGCCTACATCTTTAGCTGCCACAACGCAATTCTAGCAACATGGAATTTTATCAATAGGAAAATATGAATCAACTCTAGATATAACTGATGCTATCAGCAACAGTGAAGGCTATCATCAAGCTGGTTTATAGAGCAACTGAACCACAGAACAAGTGAGTCTGTGAGACCTCATATACTTCTGCAGACTCCTTTTTTTAAAAAATTTCCCATCTCCTATAAACTACTAGTTGCACTGAGGAACAATACCATTTATACAGTAAGGAGAACTCCAACTATCTTTTTCTCCAGAATGACATCAGAATTTCAAATGGCATTATAATTTTCCTGATGAAAAAGACAGAGTAAGTCATTCACACCAGGGGGGAGTATTTCTGGAGAAATATACCTCAAACAAATCTCTTCCCTTTCAATTGTTTTATCTCCTTTAAAATCCCTTCACACCGAAGGATGAATTCAGAGAGCCACTTCAAGGGCATCTAAGGATTTGCACGTGCCTGTTTGAGCTTTCTGATTGTCTTTTTAAAAATCACCCTCTTACAAACCATATCACAACAGCTATTTGAATTCCCATTCTCACCTGCATGTTTTAAAAGTATCTATAAAAGGAGTTCCTTGTTCAAAGCAATTTTGGAGAAGCTCAGATACAGTAAGGTAATTCTCCATGTAGCTTATGGTACACAGCAGTGCTTCTCATGCTATCTGATGTGAAGGATGGGCAAATATTTTCTTCCAATGTGCCAGGGACCACTATGATATTCGTGACTATTAGCTACTACTGTTTTGTTTTTCCTTGAAACTCAGGGACCAACAGTCAATCATTCAAAGACCAGTACTGGTCCAGGGATCACCACTCTGAATATCACTGGTATAGAGTTTAAAGCATAAGATCTAAAATAGAGGAATATTGTCAGAAAGACTGTCATCTCTCAAACCTCCTGATGGATGCTCTGATGTCTTTTCACTAGGAGGCAAAGACCTTGTTTAAAAAGGCTTGTTACTCCAGTTATGATATGTCTGGTGAGAGCACTAGATATCCCTTTGATATCAAATAATTCGGCCTTTGCTTGACCTTTCTCTGCCACCCTACCCCATGTGTTTGCAGAGGTCCTCTGGACAAGCACGAATTGGGCGCAGCTGTTAACGGTTGTACATTCCAAAACCTCATTCAGGCAGGCAACTTAAGCCTCTCCGATGCTTTAGGGAAAAACCTCCCTGCAAACCGGCTTTCCTTGGCGCATATCTACACAAAGCCGCACGGCCAAGAGCTGAGCCATTCCTTTATGTCGGGCCATCAGCATACTGGCCATACTATTGTCATCCAGCGTTAAGCTCATCATGCAAAACCTGACCTTTTCCAGCTCCTTTGTCTCGCTCTAAAATCCCTTTGTTCTCACCAAGCATAGCATAGCCTGTAGGCATGATCCACCCTATAAAAAGTCCCCACTTTTGGGAACACTTCGGATTACCCTGGACTTCTAATCCGCCTTGCTGCCAGTTGTCTAAGGAAACTCCCCTCAGCGAACCACGCTAAATTTTCTCTCCCGGAACCCCGTCTTTCTCTCCAGGACTACAAGACCAGGTGTCGTATTACCCACTCCCCAAACCTCTCCATTTCTATTTCCACGTTAGCTAGTGTGTGTGTTGTCTTATTTGCTGTTTATCTCTCAATAAAACTGTTATTTTTGTTACTTTAAACTTGTCTGGTTATGCTCTCTGACCTGAAGCCGTAGACATAGGGTACAAGATCCTTGCTAAAGTTACCCCGCCTCTTGTTAGCTTAAGAGAGTGCTCAAGCTTAATTCCCCCAACTTGCGCTTTTATTTGGTTATTTGGGCGCCCCTCCCAGGACCTCCAACATACAGGGTAACAGGCTTTCAGCTTTGGCTGACCAGGATGGAGTAGTATGCAGCTGGGTATGCTGTTTTAACTTACAATGCATATATTTAGTGTTACTGTTGTTCAAAACCAATATTTTAACTGAATGTACTATTTAATGCTTTTTTAAGTTTAATAGTTCATATTATTTAGATGTCCTGTTTTATTTATACTGTAAGCAGCTCTGAATCCGATTTAGGAGAAAAAGGGGATATAAATAAATAAACAATCTTGTCTGCTGCCACTCCTCCAGTCTTCCAAATAAACAAATCAATAATCAATATGCAGTTAAGATTGGTATTCCACATATAGCTATTAAAAATTAAAGTCTGAAGTCCCCAGTTCAAATTGTTACAACTTCCATGAATCTGCCAGAAACAGATTAGTTAAATCAATGTTTCCTTCAGTTTTAACTCTTCCCCTATTTTAACCAAATTTCAGTACAATATTAATACCAACCTGTATTACAGGGCTGTTGTAAACATGGACTGTTCTTCAAGGACTTTTAAATAATATGTAAATTCTAAGTATTACTATCAAACCAATTTAACTAAAGTAACTACCGGTACAGGTTTTATTACTCTCTGAAGAGCTCAATAACATTCCAGTTCATATTCTCCATTAACTATTTCCTTTTTTAAAAAAATCTACACATGTCCCTTCTTTCTCCTTTAAGAAAGTATGAATTATATGGTGGCGAAGAGAAACAGCTGGCATTGAATTCACATTCCACATTTTCTTTTCTTGGCCATGTAAATGTTCTTGCATGCCTGTTTCTGCTGAAATTTAGTATTCATGTAACATGCAAAATGTTTTTGACCAGATAAGAGGTGAGCATGAACCATTTGTCTTATATCATATTCAATTTCAAAAGAAGAAAATTCAACCAACTAAATATAAGTTAGAGGATTTGTTTTGTTTTTAAACAGCTGCAGCAAAAAAGAACATTTCAGTGAGGACATTCTTTCAGTTATTTAGACAAAGGATCACAAGGTGTACAAGGTAGTAATTATACCACAGACTGGTGCTCTTAGCTATTTTAAGAAGCTGAAAATTCCAGGGCTCTTTTAAAATGTGCCTCACCCTCATGATTGCTATGTAACTTTCGAAGAAGCTTGGGGCACCTTAAAAGACTAGCAAGTTTTCTTTGGCATAAACTTCATGGATTGAAGCCCATTTCATCAGATGCCAGATGGACTAGAAATCCACGTAGGCCAAATGAAACCTATTAGTTTTTAAGATGACACACGTCTCTGTGCTAGTTTATGTTTTTGTTTTCTACAACGGATTAAAACAGCTAGCTACCTTGCCTCTTCAGACTTCATGTAAATAAGAAGCAAATAATATTCCAGGACCAGAAGAAACCTTAGAATGAGAAGCAATAAAGGCATATGAATTCTACACACTTCTAGCAAACATTAGTTCCAAACCATGTCTTCTTTAAGTGTTCTGAACTGAAACAAACACCAGGAACATCATTGCATTTGGTCATCTTCATCCCTTCAACTCTGTTCCTCATGGTGCATAATTCCAGCACTCTTTGGCTAGCGTTCTTCCACAAACTCATAGGATGGAAGGAAAAGGCCCTTGGCAATAGGTGGGAGAAAGATGCACAGTGATTGTCCCAATGAACTCAACTCAATGAAACCAAACAAAGTGGTGAGACTTTCCTCAGTACCAAGAGACAGGCCTGCCTATCTCTTAATAAGAAGGTACGCATCCCCATAATGCATTTTTTGTTCTTTGCCCAAAATGAAATAAATCGAGGTTAAAGGGACATCAGTGAATTTGGCCTAAGTTTCACCACAAAAGTTGACAACTGGCCTGCCTGAAGTTTTTACATTAAGCACAACTGCGTCCATGCAAAGGTAAAAAGAAGTTTAGGAGCACTGTGTCTGCATCATCCACCAGTCAATTAACTGTAAACAACATTTAGAAATACCTGGTCTCTCAATTCCTCCCAACACTGGCACAGATAACAATAGCTAACAGAACATTTTTATTTTTATTTCTTAAAAATACACTCCATTCCACATAATATGCTCTATTTACCCAAGCTGCCTTTGAAATGGATTTATCATGTATGATTTACAACAGAAGTGGGCAAAAGTACAACCCCGGGAGGCTTTAACTCCTCCACACACCCCACACCATCCTCCTTCTGGCCAATAAAAATGTGGGAGGCAGGGACCGGATTGTCACTCTTGGAAGCCTCCAGAAGAAACAATTAAACAATTAAGATGGATTGCAGCCCTCCCACCCATCTTGTTTAACTTTGGAACATGTTTTTCTCTCTCTTTCTCACTCTCTTTTTTCCCAAAACCAGAGACAGAATTCTGGACTCTGCCGAAACCTTTACATTTTTGGTAGTATATGCAGTCCCTGGAGGGTCCTAGGGCAAAAAATTTGCACCA
This sequence comes from Ctenosaura bakeri, assembly GCA_948474755.1. Lineage (NCBI taxonomy): Eukaryota > Metazoa > Chordata > Lepidosauria > Squamata > Iguanidae > Ctenosaura > Ctenosaura bakeri. The sequence goes on along the minus strand of CAOLHI010001952.1, from coordinate 54,022 downwards.
GCCTACAGCAGTTACCTGCCTCCTGACACTGATACACAGCCAAATTCCTCTATACACCACTAGCTCGCCTCACACCCCTCACCATTTTACATAATAGAAAGGCAGCAGAGCAGAGATATATGTTGTCTTTCTCTTCACTGTGCTAATATGGGGGCTGGGGAGATCTTGTAGGAATTATGGGTAGTGGATCATCAGCTTAAACTCATTACAGGAAAGGCAAGTTATGAATGAATGAATTATACATGGACTTTTCCTGCTTTTTGAAATCCAAAGCTATCACATTAAAAAGGCTTACGCCCTCAATGACACTGTTTTTAACACCTATCCTGCAGGCAACTAAAATGATCATGGCTCAGTCAAGATCAACGTTCACGTATCTATTCAATTTGAATATCTGACAATATAGATACAGAATATCTGACAATTTGAATATCTGACAATATAGGTTCAATTTGAATATCTGACAATATAGATGAGTACCATCATTTTGTCTCTGGTCTGAGAATGCCATATTCACAACTGTGATGAGACTACATCAAATATACAATGCTCTGGTTTATGTTTCATTAAACTCTGAAAACAGCTTTGCCAAAGTTTTGCAATTCAACTGGATGATCTGTTTTGCTGTCAAACCATTAACTGATTAATGATTGGGAATATGTTCATCTTCACCAACTTTTTAAATATTTTATGAGTTATATGTGCTAAAAGTTCTGAACCATCCCAATATCAATTGTGATAAAGAAAAACATAAAAACAGTGAAATGCATGCTTTTTCGGTATCTTAATTGTACAACTCATGGAAATATTCCACAACATAATCTCTTTCATCTTCTCTAAGAAGCCTGAAAAGATATGGACAGTTCTTCTTCTCATCACCCATGTATGCACTTATTAAATAAGAGATTAATCTTAGCATTCCTAACTTTGCTTACTGAAGTTGTGAAAGATTACAAAGCATTAATTCAAAAATTCAGATAAACAATATTACAGAGACACCTCAACACATCTGCTGTAGTTTAACTGCCTGACAGTTGTTCTGTTCTAAAGTAAGCAGTACATTAGTATTCTTCCTGTTCCCTATTGGGTTCGCGCATACTAGGAAAACACATCATTTGTATAGCAAAATAATTTCACTACAAATCAGATAGTGCTGTATACAAGTATACCTCAATTAACAAAGTAGATGTGTTCTTAGACATTAATTCTTTAACAAAAAAATTGAAAACAGAGGCAGAAACAATGGAAAGAATAGCAATAGGATCCTACACCACAAAAAAGAAGAGCAGTTCAACATGTTTCAGTAAACATTTTATCCAAAACTACCTATATGTATATGAAAAAAAGCAACTAGGTCATGTCAGGTAAGCTTTGTATAAATAAACAAAACATTTTGTATTCTAGAGACCAGTTAATTTTTCTCCAAAAGTTTATCTAGCAATAGGGATCTGATGAAGCAGGCTTATGTGTTTTCCTGTTTTGTCTCTGTTTTTCTGTTCAGGCATCCTCAGTAAGGGGCTCTGGAGGCAGCTGCTGTTTACCTTGCCTGTTGCAGACAGGCATAAACAGCTATAGCAGGAACAGCTAGAGGAAAATCTCATCCTTTTCCAGTTCAAGCTTTATTGCACTGTTTACTGCAGACAGAGTTTTGCAACTCAACACCAAAAGTCTATGTTTCTCCCAATGCCAATGTTGTCAAAAGTATGTCTAGCACCAGAGGACAAGAAGGAAAAAAGGAGGCTGTGTGGGTGCAAAAAGACAGAAGCTTTTGTAAACAGAAGCTTCTTTGCCAGAAGATTTGTTAACAGATGTATGTCTGGACTTCTGTGATCAACAAGGCATCTTCCACTTCTGTTGAGACTAGATGCAGCTGTTGGGCAAGTCACTAAAGACAATGGGAAATGAGGAAGACCTAGTGATTGGAATGAGACCACACCCGAACGTGTTTTATATTCTTCTCCCCTCACCGTGACAGCATCCCCCTTTGTTTAAATTTTTATGACTCCTTAACACTTGTTGCTGTTAGGAATAATTTCATTACAAGGGCATGGTGAATCAAGTCTTTGAATCAACATTTTAATTAATATATTATACCAATTGTTCACAACCTACAAAGAAGAGAATTTGGCCTATTTCTGCTAAGTATCATAGCACTCAGGAAAACAACTATCCCTGAGATGGGAGCTGAAGGGCAGGAAAACAAGAAAACAGCTGGGGAGTGACCAAAAGTTTACTGATCAGTGGTAGCACTGGGGTTTTCATCTCCAACTCCCTTGCAGTCCTTCCAGTGACAGAAATCTAATGTGGAGAGTTTTCTAGCTCTTCACAGCTGCTAAGGAGAATGCAGAAAATACTGACACCTTACACTCCTCCAAGCAGACAAGTGTGCTATGAAAGATAATGGATACAAGCCTCTTTAAAAACACAAATACTTTATAATTTTATCTAAACCATTACAATTATAGTAGTTCCTTTTTAGGTCTATGAAATACTGTAGTACTTTACCTTTTAAGCTACATGTTCCCATTTAACTTTACATAAGGCATTGATTCAAACAAACAGAGGCTACAATTATGTCTCTTTTCTCTAAAGACATGCCCTTACTCACAATATATATTGGATAGATGGACTTCAGTGCTGGAAAAGGTACAGAAAAAGATGCAGTCTCCTGTGCAACACACACATATACACACACACAAAACCTCTTATGAAGAACAGAGGCCATTCCAGAGTGGAAAGCTCCACAGGAAGGGGGCTGGCAGAGGGTCAGTTCAGACAGTATCAGGTCCCCTGCATGAGCAGAGTTCCAAATTATTTTTAGCTGAACAATTAGCCCTCTACTGTAGGGGTGTGCCAAGCCTGGTCTGGAAGCTGCATACAGCAGAGATGAAATGAATATTTAAAGTTAATAATTCCATGTTGAAAAACAGTTGGGGAACCCTGACGAAAAGTATAACAGGCCACTGAAAATTTTGCACAGCTTTCTCTTGGTATTTGAACATTCTGAAATGTTGAGAAGGAATTGCAACATGGGGGGGGAACCATGGGCTTTGTGCAGAAAATGGGCTTCTTGTGCAAAAAAAAACAAAACAAAAAACAACTCTGTTTCATTTGCCAATTTTCTAAGAAAAATTCCTCCAGAACATTTTGGATACTGAGAGGATACTGCACAGGAATATTCGTTTTCATCTGGAAAAAAAACTACTATAATTCACCATCACATGTGAGGACAAAACAGTGAAGCATTTACTAGCATGGAGGTCCTCCCTCACAAGGCTGATTGTGTAGCCCTCAACTCCTTCAGTTTTGTTTGTTTGTTTTTATTGAGGGAGACTCCTCTCCTGGGAATCTCTAGGAAAGGCATTTCACCTTTGAAAGAGGTTGATATACTGTATTTGCTGGTGCATAAGACACACCAGTGTATAAGACACACCCCATTTATATACTGGCAAATACTGTTTGCCAACATATAAGACACACGAGCATATAAGATGCACCTCATTTTTCAAACAATATTTTTTTTGGGGAAAAGTAAGTCTTATATGGCAGCAAATGCAGTACTTTTAACATTAACAAGTAGCTGTTTTTCAAAGAACAGAAGTGGACTTCCAGCAACTTGCAGTTTGTTTTTAATGGTCCATGCAGCCTGTGAAGAGTCTCAGGGCCAGAATATTGGCCCCAAGACTCACCACAGTTACCCATCTAAAGAAAGTCACAGGATGTAGCATGGAGAAAGAAGCAGAGAACTCTCTTTCCACAAGTCTCCTTCAAACCGCAGTTCCCAGAATCACTTTTTCTACTCTTTCTCTTTCAAAGCAGATATTTATGCTTGAAGTCCCCTCATGGTGACAAGCAAGAGCAATTTAGAATTCCTATAGTCTGATACTTCATTGCCTCACACCATATTTATTTATTCTTTATTTATTTCTTATATTTTTAGCCCACCTTAATCCAAAGAACTCAGGGCAAGGGACATGGTTACCCACCTGTCCATTTTATCCTTCAATGCTGTGAAGTAAGTTAGGTTGAAAGGTAATAAATAACCCAAACCTATCTGGCTTAGAGAGATTTGAACTGGGTCTCCGTGTCCCTAGTCCAATACACTGTGTGCTACTCCATACTCCTTCTCATCTAGCCTTTTCAGGTGAGGGGTTGGTTTTTAAGGAATAGGTTTCATCTATGCTGGAAATTGAGAAAGAGACATAAATCAGGACAACATGCAAGTGAATGTGAGAAGGTGTACTCTCTGCCGAACAATGATTCCACCTAGATTTGTAACTTTAATGTTACACCTGTTGTTTAAAGAAAAGTTACTCTTCAAACCCCAAAATTCTACAAATGGATTTTTTCAATTTGGGGAAATCCCAAATTCATACTCAACACAACAGAATACCTCAACCATCATGCATTTGATCAGATTAGAATTAACTTCAGGGTAGTTTGGGCTGTCTAACTGAACCCAACACCTACAATTAAAATGCTGCGACATCATGTTGTATTAAACCACCCATCAAGCAACTGAAAACAATGTAAACGTTGAAACAGCTGTTCTAGGTACATTGTGGTTTAAAGTCAATATTCTTAAATATGTGTAATGCATATTTGAATATAGACAGGAAGCACACATAGACAAACATGTATTTATATATCTCTTTCTTTAACATTATAATAACACCAAAATGTGTACAGATTTCAGAGTCTGTGGGTGGCCAGTGCTTTTGAAGACATAAAAAATAAGCAAGCTATAATTTCAGTGCCTGTATAGGTATTTGACTGTGCATGGTACAAACAAGACTGAAGTAATTCAAAGTTTTGTTAATACTTTCTTCAGTTGCTCACACAAGGAATCTAGGACAGCTATGTTTTGTTTGCATTTTAATGCAATCTTATTTAAATTTGCATATTCAAATCTATGTATTAATGAAAACATAGTCATCTATCAAAACTGACATTTCTCCAAATTTTATAATGCAGTTTGGTGCTTTAAAACATAGATATACCAACCTGTTTACAAAGTATGTGAACAAAAATACATATACTAGTGAAAATAACATTAAAAAGGCAGCTTTAAGGCCTCTTTTGCAGAAAGGCACAGCATGTATTAAGATACATATAACTAGATCAGGAGAAACATCCAAGAAAACAGAAACTTGTGCAAAAAACATTTTCTTTTACTTTTTTAAAAGAAAAAGTATGAAATTGATACAAAATAAGACAACACTAGAAAAATTAGAAATTGGGGAAACTGATAGTTACCATGTAACTAAGTAATATGTAACTAACTACTAAGTCAGAAACGCTCGAAATCAAGCCAGTATGCTGTGGTTTATGCACATCTCCAGTATACATCAAGCCCAGGCATTCTGGCATAGGATAATACCAGGGGTGTGCCATTCCTGGTTTTGGTTTTGTTATTGTTCTTGTTCTATTTTTGTCTGTTTTTTGTAAAATTGATTAATTTTAAATTAAAATCTATCTGTAGTACCATCTTTAATTACTAGGTGGCAGATTACATCAACCTTCCTTAATCACCAAGGAGAGATCTACATGCAGGTTCAGGATATCATTTCTCTAGGGAGTCTGTAGACAAACACATTAGTTCTCCTCTGTGCAGGGAAGGCAGAACAAGTGAATGAATGACAGATAGAGAAAGGGAGCTCCTTTTGCCTGGTAAGTGGAGGGAGGGTAGTAAAATGAAAAGGAAAGACTTAATAAGCATTGGGTAAGAGAGAGCAGAAGACCAGAATGAGAATGAGAATGAGAACATGCATTCCCCACTTTTTGATGCTCTGCTTTTCAACAGTCTGATTTTTCAACACTTTTCAGTTATAACCAGAACTCATATATTCATAGAATCATAGAGTTGGAAGAGACCACCACAGCCATCCAGTCCAACCCCCTGCTATGCAGAAACACACATCAAAGCATTCCCAACAGAAGGAGACTCCACCACACTCTGAGGCAGCATATTCCACTGCTGGACAGCTCTGACCATCAGGAAGTTCTTCCTGAGGTTCATATGGAATCTCCTTTCATGCAGCTTGAATCCATTGCTCCTTGTCCTAGTCTCCAGAGCAACGAAAAACAAGCCCACTCTCTCCTTGACATGACATCCCTTCAAATATTTAAACATGGCTATCATGTCCCCTCTTAACCTTCTCTTCTGCAGACTAAACATACCCAGTTCCCTAAGCCGTTCTTCATAGGGTGTGGCTTCCAGACCCTTCACTATTTTGGTCGCTCTCCTCTGGACATACTCCAGCTTGTCAATATCCTTCTTGAATTGGGGTGCCTAGAACTGGACACAGTATTCCAGATGAGGTCTAACCAAAGCAGAATAGAGTGGTACCATTACCTCCCTCGATCTAGACACCATACTCCTATTGATGCAACCAAGAATCGCATTGGCTTTCTTGGCTGCTGCATCACACTGATGACTCATGTTCAGCTTGTGGTCCACCAAGACTCCTAGATCCCTTTCACATGTACTGTTATCCAGCCACGTGTCCCCCATCATATATTTGTGCATTCTATTTTTTCTGTGTATGTGTAGGACCTTATATTTCTCTCTGTTGAAATTTGTTTTGTTAGCTTTGGCCCTGCTCTCTAATCTGTCAAGGTCATTTTGAATTTTGATCCTGTCATCTGGCGTATTAGCAACCCCTCCCAATTTGGTGTCATTTGCATGGCCCACTCTTTTGATGCACACATACTAATTGAAAAGGGTCAAAAGCAGATTGAAAAGCAACCACACACTGCGTACAGACTGAACAAAAAAGAACAAAAAAATGTGGCCACACACTGTACAAACTGTATAAAGAGTGAAAAAAAGATGGCACCAAGTTGATTCAGAGAAAAGGCAGTGTCTGGTCAAAAATACTGTATTAGAGACGCATTGCACACAATTCCTAAGAGAGGCAATATGAATCTCTTAGAAATTGTGTGCAGTAAGTCTCTTATACAGTATTTGTGACCTGGTATGGCTTTTTCTCTCAATCAACGGCACTATCTTTTTGTTCAGTCTGTAAACAGACTTATCAGAAAGATGATTCTGAGTCAATTTGCTTCTGTTTTTGACAATTTCTGTTTTTTGATAATGCTCTGGTCCCAAACCTATCAAATAAGTGGAGGATGCCTGTACTCTGTCATGCACATGCTTCTGGTACAACATAGAAAGGCATCCTTAAAAACAAGTAATTGTGCACATATCAGCAAATGTGTTCATTTCTCTATCTAAGTATCTACACTGATGCATGGATATACACACATGAGCAGGTATTCATGCATGCATGAACATATCTCCCCTAGAGAAAGAGTGTGCATGCAGAATACAAATCTTTATTTTTAAACTGCATTACATAAAGCATGCTTTTCACTGTCGAAAATTATACTTCCAAGCATTCCTATTGTGAGGCTATATTGTTGTTTTACAACTCTGTTTTTAGAGCAGTGGTGGATGGGCAAATTCACAGTAGAAATTCTGGAGGTGTCACAAGTGTATTTGAAATTGGCCTTTACTATTTATGATAGATCTTACAGCTCCATCTAGCTCTGCTCAATGGAACTCTGTGTTAACGATACAGCCTGGAAGTACATTACAAGAACATGCGCTTTTAGCAACTTTGAAATAAATACTATACAGCTTCTGGTTGGAAGACTTACAGTTTCATATCAATTTTCAGTATTAAATTTTAAAAAAAGCCGAGTAACCTGTCCTTCCTTCCATTCACATCTCCCTACAATTGCATCCCATTTAAAAGAGTCTTTGATCATAATGATGAATTCTCCACTATGTGTAAAAGTGACAAAATGATTGCTATAACAACTACATTGACTCGTTCTTTCTGCCACTTGTTTTGAATGTATTATAGGGCACTGCAGTCTCATACACTTCACCTCAGAGTTCAGCGGGTATTACTCCCAGGGAAAAAGAGCACAAAACTGCAGCTGAATCAGGGATCCACACTTTGCCTTAGACGAGAGTTATAATACATCCATCACCACCACAAATTAATAGTTTCTTTGGAAATAAACTACATTGCAGATTAATATTGAGGATAACCATGTGGATTAGTTTCTCATGTGCTTAACACGCATTCCTCACCCAAACTCAAGAAGGGGTAGTATGAGACAAATATGCCTTCAAACAGTTTTTATCTGTTCCCTTAAGCAGATGAATATTTATCTAAAATTTATAGGGTTTTCCTGTGTCGGCCAAGGAGCAGCAACTAGTGAGATGAGTTTACAAATCTAAATTTCAAGAAACAAGTTTAATTTCCTCACACAGCAGTGTTACCGAAATAGATGGGGGCTCTAGGCATTTCAGCAGGATGGTCCACTACTACCTCTTGGCCAGGACCAGGAATCTCCTACTAATTTTCTCTGTGCCAAAGGGCAAGCAAAACATAAAACCATAGAATCATAGAAATCTAGAGTTGGAAGAGACCACAGGGACCATCCAGTCCAACCCCCTGCCATGCAGGAACACCCTCAAAGCACTCCCGACAGATGGCCATCAAGCCTCTGCTTAAAAACCTCCAAGGAAGGAGACTCCACTACACTCCGAGGCAGCAGATTCCACTGCCGGACAGCCCTGACTGTCAGGAGGTTCTTCCTGAGGTTCAGGTGGAATCTTCTTTCCTGCAGCTTGAATCCATTGCTCCTTGTCCTGGTCTCTGGAGCAGCAGAAAACAAGCCCTCTCCTTCCTCTACGTGGCATCCCTTCAAATATTTAAACATGGCTATCATGTCCCCTCTCAACCTTCTCTTCTGCAGACTAAACATACCCAGCTCTCTAAGTCTATCCTCATAGGGTGTGGCTTCCAGGCCTCTCACCATTTTGGTCGCCCTCCTCTGGACTTGCTCCAGCCTGTCAATATCCTTCTAGAATTGGGGTGCCCAGAACTGGACGCAGTATTCAAGATGGGGTCTAACCAAAGCAGAGTAGAGTGGTACGAGTACTTCCCTCGATCTAGACACCATACTCCTATTGAAGCAGCCGAGAATTGCATCGGCTTTCTTGGCTGCCGCATCACACTGCTGACTCATGTTCAGCTTGTGGTCTATGAAGACTCCTAGATCCCTTTCACACGTACTGCTATCCAGCCACGTGTCCCCCATCCTGTATTTCTATATTCCATTTTTTCTACCTAAGTGTAGGACCTTACACTTCTCTCTGTTGAATTTCATTTTGTTCACCTTGGCCCAGCTCTCCAATCTATCCAGGTCATTTTGAATTTTGATCCTGTCCTCTGGCATATTAGCAACCCCTCCCAATTTGGTATCATCTGCAAATTTGATGAGCATGCCCTCTATTCCTTCATCCAAGTCATTGATAAAAATGTTGAACAGCACTGGGCCCAGGACAGAACCCTGTGGCACCCCGCTAGTCACTTCTCTCCAGGATGAAAAGCAGCCATTCGTGATCACCCTTTGGGTTCGGTCGGTCAACCAATTACAAATTCAACTAACAGTAGCCCTGTCCAGTCCACATTTTACTAGCTTCTTTGCAAGAATGTCATAGGGAACTTTGTCGAAGGCCTTACTGAAATCGAGATATGCTACATCCACAGCATTCCCTTCATCTATCAAGCTAGTAACTCTATCATAAAAAGAGATAAGATTAGTCTGGTATGACTTATTTTTGAGAAATCCATGTTGACTTCTCGTGATTACCATTAACATGATCCTCCAGAAGCTGATCTGCAATTCTCATGAGCTCTAGTATAGTCAACAAAGAGAAATGCTGGAGATTGTAATCTAACAATATCCAAGGACCACACTTTGCCCTCATCTGCTGTATGCCTTAGGTCATGGGTTCAGTCTATGTTTCTGCAGAGGAAAGTTTTGCATCTCAGCTTTGCATCTCTTGCTGTGGTCCCTTAGGGCAGTGGTGTCCAACCTGTGGTCCTCCAGGTGTTTTGGACTTCAGCTCCCAGAATTCCTGACTGGTAACTAAGTAGCTAGGGTTTCTGGGAGTTGAAGTCCCAAACACCTGGAGGACCAAAGGTTGGACACCACTGCCTTAAGGAATCTTTCTTTGCATCTCTGCCCTTCCTTTTACAGAACTATCTTCAGGTGACCTGACTCTTATTGCAAACTCTACCTCTGAACTTCTTCTCTCTATCTCTGCATGTGTATGTGCACCTGGCTCCCCTGATTTTCTGCTTGAGTGTTTCATGCATATAAAGTGCCAGATCATTACCGCAAATTCAACATGCTCACAATAAAATTTGTCATCTTTGAGTCCAAGTCCTCTACACCCTCTATGCTTTTCTAACCCATTGACAATGGCAACATCCACCTTGCTGCAGAGGAACTTTCAACTCCTCTTCCCTTTATATGCAATATTCCCATATCCATTGTACCTGCCAAGTTGAATTGCTTCTCCCTTTCTGTCTCCTTGGCAAAAAAATCTGACTGACATCCTGGTTGTCTCTTCTTGTCTCTGTTTTCCCATTTTGATGAAGGCCTTACTTACTAATCACTGGTCAAAGCTCTTCAGAATCTGTGATTTTGCTGATGGTCAATATAAAAAGAGAAGGGCAGGTGATCAGTAGGCAAGAAATGCTGTTTTGATGTTGACAGGATGAAATTTGTCTGAATTTGAAAAGCTGTGCAGAGTTGATAGAACTTGAAATGAACCTTAAGAAAGAGGGAATACATGGTCCATGTGGGAAAGATCCACAGGGCAATGTGTAATGCTACCACCAGGTGACACGGGATTCCAGCACATTAATAACTGGGATTGATACTATGAACTTTGTTCCATATTATAGGCAGGCTGTCACACAAAAACAGTGTCACATAAAAACACATATGCACATATCAGGTATTTCTTACACCATGTAATAAACAGTGCATTTAACCAAAATGTAAAACCAAGTTAGCATGAGGGAATTAATTATTTTAGTCTGAAGGAACTAAGTGAGAACTGTTTAACACACAGTTAACTCTGGTACTGACTGAAGACAAGGTGAAACTCAGCCTTTCAAAAGGGTCTCCTTCCTGGATTGACTTTTCATTGGTGAAGTCCTGTCCTGGACAATCAGAGAAGGTTTAGCTCTTGGACCTATTTACAGGCGAGCGTCCATGCCCAGCCTCCCATCAATTAGATTGCCAAGAGTCATTGTCATGTAGTATTTATCACCTTTCATACCACTAGCCCAGACAGCAGATTTATTGCATGCATACCCCAGGAGAGTGGGATCTGTTGCACTGGATTGTATACATAGTTTTGAATTGTATCTTTTCCTTTCTGCAGTCCAGATTGCAGTTCCTAATTACAGTCTGACTAACCCCTTAACCTGAGCTGCATCAATGTTGATACCATTAATTTGTTTTTAATGATATCTGTTAGCTGCCTTAGGTATTGCTTTGTGTTTTTCAGTGGAAAGTAAAGAACAAAATGCAGTACACAAAACTAAAGGTATTGATCTCATCTGTCTAGTGGAGTGTTGAGAAGATTTAAGATTCACTAAGCTCAACCATCCCAAGGCTTTCTGTTCCTTCAAAACATTCTGCATTTTCTCCCTCGTTGCCCCATCTACTTGTAACTCCTCACAGAACACTTGCCCTTAAATCTTTCCTCAAAACTACCCTTTCCACAAAGCCTTGAGCTGAGCTACAAGGCCATGGATTTAATCTTGCCTGCCTTCCACCAACTAAGCCAATAACATAGGGCCCTTCACATTTCACAGATATAGCACTACAGTTCCACTTTAACTGCCTTCCCAAGGAATCCAGACATTTGCAGTTTGGGGGAGGACTATGTACAATTCTCACCCAGAGAGTTCCTCTAGTGCCTCTGGCCAAACTACAAACTGCAGGATTTTATTCAATGCAGTCAGGCAGTCAAAGTGGAATCATAGCACTATAACTGTGTTATGTAAAAGAGTCTCAGGTCTAAGTAAGCATGAATAACTGAAACAACTGTATATTCTCTCCCTCTCTTCACCCCCACCCACTTCTTCAGTTACTCCCCGTGGGCTGTAAGCTCTCAGTGCACTGTTGTTACCCCAAAGCATAGAACAGGGAATAATTAGCTCAGAAATGGGTCTGTGGCAGGGTAACTTAGCAAGATCTGACACCTAAGTTTTATGGGGCAAACTGCTATAAGAAATCAGCCAGAAGACTTGTAGTTCAATTAAATGTGTTTTTATTGGGGGAAAATATACATGCACACACACAAAGTAGTGACACACAAGCAATCACACAAGGCTTAACTGAAAAAGAAGGGAGGAAAATGGACAGGGACTAGAAAAGAGATTGGGGTTATATTTACCATCCAGAAAGAGGAAGGGAAAGAGGAAATGCCTTGGGCTTCTTTTCACCCAAGGACAGCAAAGGTCTGAGGGACAGAGTGGATCCCTGAAATCCAAAATGATGTAAAGAGGACCCAAAATCGGCATCCCTTTATACCCAGAAATCTGACCTGGAGGTGTGAGATAATGACTCTCTAACTGTGTCTTACAGAGTGGGCAAAGGGAACAGGATGGGTAAATGTTTATTAATGTCTAAAGAAAGTTGATGATTTTTAACATGTGGATGGCAAAATATTTTGAAGTCTGCCTGATTGAAGATCAGGAAAAAGGTCACAGTTGTGAGGATAAGGTAACTATGGATTTGTTGGAAATCTCCCTGTTCTCCTCAACCAGCGCTCTCAAACTAGCAAGGCTCTTTGTTTTGGAATTTGTAACAAATAGGTGCCAGATTGAGTTGATAGCCAGTGTTATGGCCTTGCCTTCTGCAGGAAATGCAAATCACAGGAAGTACTTGTTCTTGTTGGAGCCAGATTGAAAGAGCGATCAAATCAGGTTTTCCTTCAGTGAACCTATGCCCTGGGTCATCTTGGGGTCACCTCTGATCTATTTCCAGCAAAAATTCCTTTCACATGGCCCTTCCTAACCATTGTATATGATTTATACTTTATGCCAGTTTAACATATCTGCCAATTAATATGTTTTTGCCAATTAAACCAGAGCCACCAGGTATCACTGTCATGGCCTCTTGCACTCATAATGTGCCATATACATTAGTGGCCCTGTATAAAATGAACTACAGCCAAGGCAGATGGTAGAACAGTAGGATGCAACTTGTTCTCTGTGCCCCTCTGCCCACTACACACAGAAAGCAACAAGAGAATGAAAGAACAAGGCAAAGATCAGATAGGTACATAAGGGGAAATAAGAACAGAAAGAACACTGGACAGATCCCTCAACTGAGTCAGAGCTACTCATTGCACTGAACAGTCCAACGGTCTCAAGAGACATCCAGCAGAGAGAGCTAGAAAGAATCATAGTCACACTCCCAGAAAGGAAGCAGCCATTGGCTAGTCTCGGTGCCTCCTTTGGAAACTCTTAGGAACATTTCTATAGTAAACATGAGGTGTAGGCAGGCTCTTAGAAAAAGAGGGGACAGGGAGAAGCTGCTGTTAAAAAGGCTCTCAGGACAAGATCCTACAAGGCTAATACCACTGGCCCATGACACTTATTTACATAAAAACACCCCCTCACATACATTCACACATGGAATAAACTTGGTATGTTTGTCAAACATCCAGATTTCAGAGGAGGAAGAGGAAGAGAAAAGTCAATCACTAGCAAATAGAGATGAAAATTTCCCCTTGGTAAGTAACAAACCTGCAACCACCTTCTACTTTTAAAAGCACTAAGATGCTGGCTAATAAGTGAAAGAGTATTCCTGAGTTGAGAATTCCAGAGAATTCCAAATTCTTCCATTTCCCTCTGCTGCATACACTGACCAGCGATGAAGAAAAGACTTCTGTGTCCCATCCCCCTTTGTCAATTACAGCAGCCAAGTGGCCATAACTGCACAATTTTCCTGGCAGCATTTATTTTCCAGACTGGCAAGCAGGGAAGGATACACTGATTCCCTTGGCTTCACAACAAGCTGGTGGGTGTAACTGACACTGTTGCATTGCTTTATTCAAACATTTTATCATTCCTTAAAATAGCTGTTAAAGATATGCAAACACTGGACTACTTTTATTGAGATTGCTATTGGTTCATATTCATTTAAACACCCACCTCAAGTACCCATAGGCATATCTACGATGAGGGGTAATACACAGCCAGTGATAAATCCTAGCTTGTGACAAGTACCATGATACATTGCAAATTTTGGTTAAAGGAAAACATTCAAAAAAGATTAAAATCTGCAGAACTAGAAGCAGTTTGTTATAAATATTTATTTATTAAATTTTCTAAGATGTATTTTTTGCAAAAAGAAATTAAAGGCAACTTATATCAATTTAAATGTATAAAATGTAAAAACAGAATCAAAATAATATCAACTATATATTTACAACATACAACTTCACCTCCCTTGAAGAGTTAAAAATCTTCACGGTAACAAACTAGCCTAATGTCAATATTTAAGAATCAACCAATAATATGATTAGCAGTATTCATGGGTTAGCAGTGACAAATAGGTTTTGTTTGTCTTAGGCAGGAAAGTAGGATTTTAAATTATTCATTTCCACAGGGAAGAACAAATAGTTTAATCAATTTTCTCACCACTGCAGGACCATCTTCAATAACTATACAGCTTTTGAAGAGTTCTTCGAACCTTGTCACCACCATTTCTCTTTCCTCCTCTGGCCATGTAGTGTCCAAAGGCTATAGCCTTTTATGATCCTGGCTTAGCTTCTCTCAGCCTGCCCATCCATTTGACAAGAGGAGAAGAGCCAAGACAGGATCATGGAGAGTCCTGATTAGCACCAATGTAATCATAATTGGCCTTTGTCGGATTCTGGATGACTACATGGTCAATTCTGCAGTACCTTTTACAAGTGTGCTCAAACCTTGAAGAAGTTTTAAAAAAGACTTCTGTTTATTCCATAAACTGTAGTTTCAGTGCAAAGGAGTAGTAAAATCTTTCTGTTAATAGTCCCCGGATAACAGTTTTGAAATTACCCTGCAGAAGTAAGGAGAAACTCAAGGGGCTTACCTTATCCCATATCTGCTTAAACACTTGTAATAATTAATTTTAAAAATCTCAGAAATAGCACTGTAAGTAGACTGACAAGATAATGTCCAACAAAGTATCACACATTTGACTTAATTTGCAGCTTACCTATGAAAGACTGGCCTCCACTGTTTTTGGGAAAAGTAGAAAGATGACCTGAACCTGAAGATTTAGACAAGGAAGGGGTGCCCAATGTCCTCCAGATGTTTCAGGATCACATTCTCAATATACTCTTACTCTTGGCTTAGATGGCTAATGCCCATCAGAATGATAATCCAAGAACATCTGAAAGACCAGAGTTGTCAACTCTGATTTAGAGTCTCCTTCTTTTTTAGACTCTCTAGTTCACAAGATAGTGAATTTGGGTCTAATTTGTATTTATTCAGACTGTCAATGGTAGCTTATTTATCTGTTTAATTTATTTGTATCCTGCCTTTCTCCCTATATGGGATTCAAGGTGGCTCACAGACATTTTAAAACGGGATACAATTTTTAAAAAACAACAACATACAAATGTTAAAAGAATTAAATGATAGTTCAGTCAAAAACACAAAGTTAACACAATGTAATAACACAAATAAAACATATTAAAAAGGAGAAAGACAGATAAAACATGACTGTTTTTCCATCTCAAATGTAAGGATAAAATTATGCCTGAAAGTAGGCAGAGAGAAGAGTTATAGCAGAGCATTTTCCCACAGTTATTCATAGAGGGCTTCTGTTTTTATTTTTTTATGCAGAGGAGCAATGAATCACACAACTGACCACCTGCACTCTGAAGTGGTTCAGCCAAGTTTACCACATCATAAACCTCAGTGAGAGCAAAACCTCAGAGAGAAGGCAATCCTACAGTGAGTTTACAGTCCTGTTTAACGTGACAATAATTGGTCATGGATCATTTGAAGCTAAGTCTGCCTTCAGCTCTGTGGATGTGCAGAAAGATAAAGAACTTCTGCTTGTTGTTCACTCCACTGCTGAGAAATAGACTGAATTCAGTTAATAACTATAAAGTCAGTCAGTAGCAACCATAATTATGCAGATGGCATAGAAAGGAAAAAACTCATTTGTTTATTGAACCCACATTCCAGGTGTTTTGGACTGCTACTCTAACCTTCCCAAACATCATGGGATCTGGATGACTCCAGAGTAAGAAAAGCTGGTTGACTGTTTAGTCTGGTCATATAGGAACTCAACAGTCTTAATGGCATAATGAGTCAACTTTGCTGTGGTGTACCATGAGAAAGGACCATGAAGGGAGGTCCTCTCTTAAGAAAGAAAGACCATAAGTCATCTATGAACAGCCTGTTACTTCTCTCAATTCCACCTGCCAAAGTTCCACTTATGCCTATTTTGGCATTTGACTCATAGCATCCTTGGCCATTGACTGTGTTGACTGAGAGTTTAACTGATGGACCAAAGGTTGAGGACCAATGACTTGTGCCAAACAAAGTAACTTAGGAAGACCCACGGACACTGATTTAACATTGTGGATAATTATTTAGATACATCAGTAACTGCAGACTTCTGAAACATGTAACTTTATCTTTGTAACTTCACCTTCATGCTTTTACAGTATGATAAGTAGCTGTTGCAACATACTTTTGTTCATGAGAACAAAGATAATGAACCCAATGACAATTTCCCTAAAGCTACTAAGAAATAGCACAAGCCAGGAATTAAGACTTGCTAGAGTGGTTTTAGCTTCTACAATAAGCTGATCATTATATACATCTTGCAAGGTTGTTACTGGCATAATCTTAAAAAGACTAAAATTTAAAAAGTGTTATATTTTCATTATAATATATTACATCTAGACAGTTTGGGGCAATATAGTTTTTTTTTTAAAAAAAAGTACTGCATTTTTCTGACCATCACATACTTCAAAATACATTTATTTCTGCAACAACCTATGATTTAAGGAGCCGTTATCTTTACTAATTTTTTAATAAATGTGCCTTTTCTTTTCTTGTAACTGTATATAAATGCATTTTCTTATAAACGTAAACTTAATAAGGAACTTTAAAAGTATCTGTTCTGTAAAAGTAAATGTGTTAAGGTAAGGAGATACTTTTTTCTGATAATGCTGCCTTCTGAAACTTTACAGTCTAACACAATAAACAAACACTCTAATTCATGAACATTTTCACACTGGAAGAAATAAGCTACTGACTCAACCAACAAGACCACCAGTTCTTCAAAACCTGTAGATATTCATAATACTGCATGGAAATAAACATTAAGAAGGGGCCACTTTTTGTTGTTGTTGTTTAAAATGATGTTTGAAAAAAGGATACTGAATTGTTTGCAGCTCTTCTTTTTCTAACTCTAGTCTCAGACAAAACCATCAAGCATAAAGAGCCAGAAGTAACACAAATTGCCTGCAGCGTGCCTATCTTGGCATTAGGAATCTTATGACTTGTCTTCTTCAGTCTTATGCTGGAACCCAAGATATTTCCAGAGTCATTACAGCCAATTTCTCTCATTTAAGACTACCTCAAGGGACTGAAATTCCTTTATGCATCTGTTACTTGAAGATCTGGCTCTTTAAATCTCAACCCAAAAATATTTTAATATGATTGTTCAGCACTTAGGAAGCTTCATACAGTTCAGCACTTAGGAAGCTTCATACAGTTGATTAATATACTGAGATGATGCATAAAATGCATATCATGCATTTTATATTACATGCAAGTACTTGAGCAATTATTTAAAAGTAAATAATCACGAAACAAAGTTTTTTGTTCAGCTTTTAAAAATGTGAGCACAGGGATAGGATAGAAGTCTTTAATCATTTTTCCCTTCTATTTTATATATATTTTTATGAGGCACTGACTTCTTTTGAACTATATCTCTTCACCATATTTAACAAATCGGAATATTGCTAGGTATGGAGAAGCTGTTTGTTATGTGGTAGGAGGAAACGTTTGGTGTAAAAAATACACAGTTTTATCTTCATGGTAAACTTTTTCTTGCCAAACTATGAAGCAAAAGGACCTCAGATTATTACTAGTAGATACTCCAATCAGCACAGAAAAGTAATTGTCAAATTTTATCAGTACATTTCACGAAAGTATAACTTACAATATAATTTACATGCATAAATTATATTATAGGAGGAGGAGTTATCAAACCGTACAATTTATAATCTCTTCATGCATGTCAGAAGTTGCCCACGGGGGGTGGGGAATCACTTTTTGAAGTGGTCAGACTTAATACAGCATGTATCTATATCAAACCCAGATTCCAAAAAGAAGCAAGGGAGAGCCAGCAATGCTCACCATTTGCATCCCCCATATTACTTTAAAAAACCAGAAAGTTGATACAAATCAAGAACCACTTAAAAGCTAATGCACTGGCTTTACTAAACCAAGAAAAACCTTTCCAACCAACCTTCAACATCATATTCAAGCCTGGAAAAATACATCATTAAAACTAAGACAACTCGGTAATACATTATGTTAAGCTGACCCAGAGTTTTTTCAGCACAGGCCTTTTCTTTAATCATAAGCAACATTGTTCTCTGATGCCAAATCTAAAATGTAAAATCCCACATTGGAAGAAATGAAAGCATTTTCTTGAAGAATATCATTCCTTCACAAAATGAAACAACGTACGGAGACAACATGGGAACAGGAGGAGGAGCTGACATAGATCATACTAGAGGTGACCATGGTGGCTGCAGGAACCCCGGTCACTGCCTCTACTACTGCTGAACTAGGCAAAGAACTCCTGATAGAAATGCTAAAATTATTCTAAAATTTTCCTGGGGCCACTGATATTTTTAAAACGCAGAAAGCAAAATCACTTGTATCAGGATCTCAGATTTGAACTGAGTATGTGAATATAGCTGTCCCTCCAAATTAGCAGATTTGACTGTTTATTATTTGTGAGTTTCTTCAAATTCTGTGCCTCCCCCCCCCGAACTTCCTTTTCAGAAGAACCTTCCCTCTCAGTGGATACGATCAGGCCGTGCAGCCCTTTAAAAACCCACCTCTGATCCTCTTCTTCCTCCACCAGCCGCTTCCTGGACAACTGAGGATGCCTTGAAGCCTGATTTCTCAGCACCACAAACCCTCTCTGGATATTCCCCACACTCAAGGTAGACAAGAAGAGGAAGCATGGGGCCACCATGCTAACCTACCTCCTTTCTCTCTCCTTCCCCTGACCTTGTTTGGACCCTGAGTGTCCATTACCCCCACCATGCCTCAGCCTCCTTCCCACAGACACACACAGAGACTTTTTTAAAAAAAATATTTGCTATTTTTCACTTTGAGAGAGTCCTGTGCCCCTAACCCTAGTGAATGTGGAAGACCAACTGTATACTAGCAACAGCCTCCCAGTATTGCCAAAGAAAGAAAAAGAAAACCTCTGGTCAGAAGTCTCTTTCTAACTGCAACCATGTGGCACGATGGTCCATTTGCCACTCAAAGGAGGCATTTAGAATACTAAAGAGATTCTGTTGGGCATACAGAAGCTTATCCGTATCTCAGGGCATCCCACTGTGAAGATACAATTCATTTTCTTGCCATAAGTCTCTTGACCACTGACAGACACGGTGAAACTGAAGATGGCAGTTCCAGTCAGCAACAATTCAGCATAAGCAACATCACTTCTTCCCATCCTGCCCATTCTGTCTCCTACTTCTCTCTTTTTATAAAGCCGTTTGTTTCATTAGTCCATCATTTGTCAGCAAAACTCCCAGAACAGCTTATGGAAACCACACGTTTAATACAACAGATCATAAACATAACAACAAAATAAGGCAGAACAGACAGTACGATAAGTACACTTCAAGTAATTAAAAGACCTCCATCAGAGGCAAGATTTTACACCTGATTCCAAAATGAAAACTGGGATGCTACCTGGCACACCTCACAGGGGAGTGAATTCCAGGTACAACAACAACAACAACAACAACAACAACAACAACAACAACAGGTTCTCTTTGTCTCTACTATGTTAATGCTTATTTATTTCAGAAGTTAGCAGAGGTTGATCACTTTATTTGGATATGTCCTACAGACAGGCAGTCCTTCCATCAGCGTGGTCCCAAACCATGTGGGCCTTTCTTTCCTCCAATCAAAATTATGCATTTTGAAATTCCTCCTCCTAAAAGAGCCTAAATAGCAGTTAAAGGTAACTGTGTAAGTGTTTAATACTTTTAGTTTTAGGAAGAGGAGGGTATTGTAAAAAAAAGGGGGGAGGAGATTTTGGTAAGGAGTTGTGTTTCATTAATGTTTTGAGCTACTTTGCTGGCTCTAACCAAAAAGGAGGATTCAAACTTGAAAATATATAAAAACAGAACATTGAGGAATGCAAAAGACCTGATGATCAGTAACAACCATACTTTGTTGTTGAATAGTGGAGCAGCAAGACCAGATATGAGATACTAATCACAAATTCTGGAAATGAAGATTACAGAGAAAAGAAAGACAGGATCGAGAATTGTTTTATGGGGTGTAGTAAGCCATAGTTGAATATGAGCCCAAGAAGAAGATGTTAGTGAGTACAAAGCATGATTTAGGAATTATCCATGGTAAACATAACAAACTGAGTTCATCCAACCTTTTCTTCTTAATGTATAACTATAACTAGTCCAAGTCTGAAGACAGCGAAAGAGCTATAAATTTGTGCAAGCAATTTCTACATGGAGCTTGAAAAATGAGATCTCAAAACAGGAATTCTTTATCTGCCTATGTATTTTAAATTCATGTGTCAAAGTCTAAGCTCTCGCCTCCCCCATCACCACTTCAACTTGTAATCATAAAGAATGTTCATATTCCAATTAAACTATATGAAGAATTTAAATAAGTCAGCACTTAAAAATAGAATAATTAGAACTCTAAGACACTCTAGGGCAGTGTATTTCGGTAAAATTATTACTTGTCTCTGGAACATTAAAGCAGAAACCAAAGACAAATTGACTTAGCCTCTTGGGAAATGCAACATCCCCAGAAATTCTCTATTTAAGACTCATCTCTTCCTGGTATTGTCTCTCTTTCTCTGTCTTACGTTTAAAGGTCATAGTAGATGAACTCGGTGTAATTTTTTTTAAAGAAAGCTTGGCATTATTAAATACTTTCTTTATTAAAAAGATAACTGCTACAATTAGATGAGGTGCTATAGACAATTTCAGAACATCAGCAATTTTATTTTTAGGAGCATGCTAGGTGGTATTTGCTGTCAACCATATAATTTCTACCATGAACATTTTTTTCCAATCCATAAAAAAATGCACTCTAAATTTAATCACCCTATTTTAGTGCAACATAAAAACAGAACTGTGAACACAGCTCAATTTAAAGCTAATAGTCAACTTTTCATGAACCAAGAGCAGCATACACGCCCTAAAAGTTTTAGCAATAGGTGAATTTTGTGTCTGCCATTGTATATGCTGCAGTCTCATTTTGTGGTATACTGCTCTTGTTGTATGCCTTCAAGCTGTTTCCAACTTATTGCAACCCTAAGGCAAACCTATCATAGGGTTTTCTTGGCAAGGTTTGTTCCATGAGAGTTTGCCATTGCCTTCTTCTGAGACAGAGTGTATGACCTGCCCAAAGTCACCCAGTGGGTTTCCATGGCTGGGTGGGGATTTGAACCCTATCTTCAGCATTAAAGTCCAACACTTAAACCACTACACTATGCTGGCTTTTTTGTCGTATAGGTCTATTGATTTCTTGTGCTGCTGAAGCCATACTTAAGGAGGGGTGTGTGTGCCTGTTTGTGTGTGTTTCTATATGCCATCAAAGCTAGGAAATTTGAGGTAAACAATGGCGTGTCCATGAGTGCATGCATGCATAAGGCTAATATTAAAAGCAAAAAATACAACCAGGCTCTCAGTGGTCATTAAACCTACACTTCATAGCTTCACAAACTTCCCTGGAAGTAAGAAACCATTCAATCTAGTAAGATTTACCTCTGAGCAAAGATGAATAGAATTACATAACATATGAAACATCTCCAGGAATCAAAAAGCAGAACATAAGAAAAGTGACCCATATTAGAAGCAATGCTAATATTTACATTCCAGTAATGCAAGTGATATTCCACACATTTATATCAAATGTATTGCGCGCCTTCAAATCGTTTCTGACTTCCAGCAACCCTAAGGCAAACCTATCACAGGGTTTTCCTGGCAAGATTTGTTCAGAGGGGGTTTGCCATTGCCTTCCTCTGATGCTGAAAGTGTGCAACTTGTCCAAGGTCACTTAGTGGGTTTCCAGTGTTGAGCATGGATCTGAACCCTGGTCTCCAGAGCTGTAGTGCAGCACTCAAATCATTACACCACACTGGCTCACACACCCCCACACAATAAATCCTTAAATGCTCTCATCCTCAGAAGTTGTAGTCAAACAACACTCCCATGCATCATGTGAGGAGGGAGAGTAAGACTGTGTCCACCAACCAGCCTTTCATTCAGCACTATACTAAGAAGGAGGACATACACATGTACAGGTTTACATCTACACAGGATCATATTACTTGCATTAACATTATTCTAGCAATTAAGTGAAAGTATAATCAATGACTGTGGTAAAAGGCAAGGAAAGAGCACAAAGGTGAACTAATATTTGTTACAGGTATTTTTGTCTTTCAGGAACAGTGTGAGAAGAACAACGTTTGTGGTTACGGTGGCACTGTCCTTGTTGGTATTACTATGGTAAGTATTACTGCAGTCAGCCAAGATGGCTGACTGTAATTAGTGGTTATGGGCTTCAGTTGTTGTATTTATCCAGGAACAAACAGCTTTAAGTTCATTTACAAAAATCTGTGTCTGTCTTGGAGGAAGTAAACAACAACAACAACAAAAACCCTCTTCATCTCTATTACAACAGTAAGCATTCTGTACTGGGAGATGTTATACAAAACTCTGCTGGGTGGTACACGTTTTGGCCCTAATACTTACTAACAACCAGAAATGACCAGTAGATCTTTAGAAAATGGGGACCAAGAATTGGAAGTGTTATACGTAGCAAACAATTTTCTTGAAGAGTTGGGTCTGGTACTAGTGCTTTTGTCAACCTAGGAAAGGACAGCAAGGTGTGAGTCTGTTGCAACAATTATCTTCAGCTGAAATTGAGCTACAATCAAGACATTCTCCAGATGCAACTGGAATTCCTGAGGCAGGAACAGCAGCTGTTCTCTGCTTCTACATTTGTAAATAAAACCAACATTATTGCATACTGCATTGCTTCCCCTTCTAAATGAAACTAAACCCTGTAGCACTATCCTGGGACTTTCTACAGCTCAGGAAAGTTATATTGCTATTATCTTTTTAGCTGTCCAAGCACATTAATTCTGTAGGAAAAGAATACTAAATAGATTCTGTTGGGCATACAGAGGCCTATCCATCTCCGTATAAAGATATTGTCTTCTGTCGTAAAAGAGGAGCAAGCTGCACTGTGCCAGAACACACACTGTCAGCCGGAGATAACATATCTGTGCTTTTGGGTTTAACGAGGAGGAGGTGACATTGTTTCAACAACCAGCATTTACAATGGATATCAGCCAAAAATATAGAATTCAAGAAAAGACAAAAGAAAATGAAAAATTACTGATTACACATTTTTGTTCCATGGGCAATGTTGAAGTTATTTGTTTCTCAGCAACAGGCAACATCATACTATCCAGAGCCTGCCTCAGTTCCTGTGGTGCAGACAAATGAAATCCTTTTCAAAGCATGGCACATAGAACATGACCACATAAAAAACAAAGGATTGAACTTCTAAAGCACATATCAGCTACACCCAACCATCTTACCACAATTATCTAGATTTGCACTGAGCATTTGGGGTGAAGTCTCACAAAGTATGGTCATCTGTTTATCTTCTCCTCCCACCACAACCTCACTCCCTAAAGGTCCTCTGTGTTCCTGTGCCATACAGAGACTTTGCTCCCCTAAAACTACAGAGAAACTATATTGCAAAGCATGAGCCCAGATTGA
Source organism: Ctenosaura bakeri (assembly GCA_948474755.1). Taxonomy (NCBI): domain Eukaryota; kingdom Metazoa; phylum Chordata; class Lepidosauria; order Squamata; family Iguanidae; genus Ctenosaura; species Ctenosaura bakeri. Next base: position 30,090 of record CAOLHI010001952.1, on the reverse strand, counting down.
TATAGAGCAAAGGGTGTCCAATTCAGTGTCAGAAGCCCACAGAAGTAAATGTGGTCATAGAGGAGGAACATAGCTTGAAAATGTCATCACATTTTCAAAATACTCCTTCAGAGAAATTAGTTATTTAAAAGTGAGCTAGTAGCTCTTCTTAAAACTTTATGAAAACTAGCTTGACAATACAAAAGCAAATTTCACCATTCTACTCCACAAACAGTACGAACTGGAAATAGAATAGGAGTCACATTGTTATTTTAAAAAACAAATAAATTACAGCTAGACCTGAGTTAACAAAGTACCATGTGCTTTACTTCTTTAACAGAACCTTGAGCACCAGAGGTAGAAATAACATGGAAAGGTTCCTACAAAAAAGAAGAGCAGTTTAACATGTTTCAGCAAACTTTTTATTCAAAACTAATGTTATGTACATGTAAAATGAGACAAACAGGTCAGGCAATCCTTGCATAAGTAAACCTAAAACATTTTGAATCTTTCAGAGACCAACTGAAAGCTTCTTCCAAAATGTATCCCAGGATGATATTATTATTTCTTTCAATGGCCTCCACTTTCCTCATGATTACCCTTTTGGTGGTAAAACTTACAGCTCTATGCTTTTTCTATATCCTAGGACAACAGGTGAGGCAGGCTAATAGGCTTTCCTCTTTTCTGTTTTGCTCTTCACACATGCTTGGTAAATGATTCTGGAGAAAGTTTACCTTGCCTGTTGTACATGAGCACACACAGTTACAGTAGGATCATCTCAATTAGAATCCCATTCTTTCCCTGGCCAAGCTTTATTGCACCGTCTACTGCAGACACACTGCTGCAACCTTTCTGCAGCACCCTCCCAACCCGCCATAGGGACAGGAGAAAGACAGGATTGTGATAACGATTCTGCATGATGCTGTCATGGTCACGTACTTCTCCCGTCCCCAGATGGTGCAATCACAGAGTAAATCATTGACGGGTTTTCCCCGTCAATGATTCACAATCATGCCACCATTGCAACTTGCCTGGGAAGGTACCCAGCTGCACTGTGAAAGGAAGAGGCAGGGCCATTGCACTTCCTTCATCACAGAGCCAGCTGGTGTGGAAGGGAGCACTCCCATCATGCTCCTATCCTGTAGTGCTGATGCCAGGATCCCCACCGGATGCCACTATGAAAAGGTAGGGTGTGGAAAGGGCCTATGTCTTTCTTCAACCCTCCTTCACGTTTTCAAGTAGCCTGATGCTGTCAAGGTTGCTACTTAGGTGCCAATAATATTGTGTCAGCAATTACGGGGAGGAAGAAAAGGCAACCTCTTTCTTAGATTCACCAAGCATGGAGGGAAATTTTGAACCTCTTGATGCTCCAAAATGTGGATGGGTGGGAAGGAGGCCTCTACATGCATCACCCAATTCCTTTCTACACACATTGCAACACTTAAGGGGGAAAAAAGCCTGTCCTCCTGTGATGAAAAACAGTTAAGCACTTATGTTTAGTACAGTTTACTTTCACTTCAGCATATAATTAACTTTCAAAATTTTAACTAGCCAAGAATACTTCATCTACCAGAATGATCCCTTTCAATGTTTTAATTGATTATATTCCGCTGAGAAGAGAAAATCAAGGAACAGAGCGAGTCCATGATTGCCATCAGGCATTGCAGATCTCCATCTCCCCTGGGGACATTTGTAAAAGATGTCACTATGAGTGAGTGGGGGGCATGGTATGAATGTGAGGTGACTCTCTTGCCTCCAGGACTTATAGCAACTGGTTGAGGGAGTCTGTAATGACTAATGTTATCACCTTTCCCTTCTGGGGCACAGAGATAAGACCATAGCGAAGGGGAGGCGGGTCTCTGAGACCAAAACAGAGCTTATAGTTTGGTGTTTTGGTGAGTTTGTATATAAGGTGGCAATTTGTTTTCCCAAGCTTGGTGGGAGATGTCTGCTAAAGCTTAATTTGCTTTGCTTAGTTACATCTCCTTTGCTACACATTTTGATTTTGACTGTATACATTAGTGCTGAAACCCTTTAATATGAATTGTTGGGTGGATTGCTTAATGCCAGTATAATTATTGATTTTACTCTATTATATACTGTTAATTGACTTGTTGACATATTTTATCCTCAAACATTTGACATATTTTAAAAAGAACTGCTAATTGTTAAAATTCAACTGTTAAAATTCAACTGCTGACATTATAATGTATTTTTTAATACACTATGAATGCAATGGTTAGTGATATGTGCTGTTATTGTACCGAGACTGTTGTCATTTTCTTTTCTGTGAAGCACTTTGAGTACAGTGTATTAGCAGAAATTGCAAGACACAAACAAACAATCAGTAATTAATATGCTAGACCCTTAGACTATGAGGCCTGTGGCAGTATCAATAAGCTTCACTGAAAAGTGGATTTACTTTTGGGTAAAAATGGATAGGACTGTACTCTAATTTTAAAGCAGTAAAAAGAAATCAGTTTAAAGCGCCATACTGGGGAACCTGGTGGCCTGAAAGGAAAAAAATAAATGCCTTAAAAAATATTTATTTACTAAGCATCTAAATATAACTTACAATCCATTTAAAGTGTAATCCTAAAGAATATCCTTGAGATTCAGATTACTGAAATTAGGACAAAATGAGACAATAAAGCCTGACCAGTACGTCTAGGCATGGTGTGGTGGTTTGAGTACTGGATTACAACCCTAGAGACCAGGATTTGATTCCCCACTCAACCATGGAAACCCACTGGGTGATCCTGGGCACATCACACACTCTCAGCTCCAGAAAACTCCATGATAGATTCGCCTTTATCACCATATGTCGGAAATGACTTGAAGGCACACAACTACAAAAAGTCTAGCCATAATCTGCACACATCATCCAGAAAGAAAAACTGAATCTCCCTATTATACAAACATTCTTTTCTAAATTATATCATTCCTTTTCAAAAGGTGGTCACTCAAATTAGAATTGGCAGAGCTCAAGGTTTTTTTTATTATTTTTTAAAATCTTTTTTAGTCATTGGTATTTGGGGCTTCTGCAATTATTTCCTAATTGCATGCTTGAAATAACTGTGTTATCAAGGTGTTCCTCTGAAATGCTTTTCTTGGCATGGGAAGATTAAACTGGACTAGAATGAACGCTGCCTGGAAAATCAACAGCTACTTTTGAAATTGAGCCCACTATCTGTTATTGTATAGCTTAAAACCTATTCACATTCAGCACAGTAAAGGAATGAGCAAGGTGAGCGCGCCTGGAGGCAGATAACATACAAAAGAAAATATTTTCAAAGCGGGTGATACAAACAAAGGAGTTTTTAAAAAATGGCTTGACATATTAATTCTTCAATGAACAGTAGGCTTCCTTCATCCACAAAAGACAAGCTATCTCTAGGATCAATCTTAATAGCTATGTGTTGTAATAAGGAATCCAAGCTAGTGAAAAGCCAATGTACCACAGACTTAAATATAGATTGGCAGAATCCTTTAAAGTTCCTCTCTCAAGGAAAATCCAAGTCTAATTTAACAGAAACAAATCCCTAAGGAAAGACAGCTTCACATGTAACTCATCTCAACTGCCAGTAACCTGAGTTTCAGCAAAGGTTATGATTTATAACAAACCACGTCTTATGATGTAGGTTTTAGGACTATGCTGCACAAACTTGAGAAAGTTTTTAATAATAATAAATGTAATGGCTAAGATCTAAACAATAATGAAACCAATTCTGCAAGCTGAGGAATGGGGATTTTGGTTCCCTTGTGTTTCACAGAATCATAGAGTTGGAAGAGACCACAACAGCCGCCGAGTCCAACCCCCTGCCATGCAGCAACACACACTCAAAACACCTCCAGCAAATGGCCATCCAGTCTGTTTAAAAACCTTCAAATAAGGAAATTCCACCACACTCCAAGGCAACATATTCCACTGTCAAACAGCTCTTACCATCAGGAAGTTCTTCCTTACGCTTAGGTGAAACCTCTTTTTCTGTGGTTTGAATCTATTCCTCTGTGTCCTAGTCTCTGGAGCAGCAGAAAACAAGCTTGCTCCATCTTCAACATGACAGCCCTTCAAATATTCAAACATGGCTATCATGTTACCTCTTAACCTTCTTTTCATTAGGCTAAACATACCTAGTTCCCTAAGCCGCTCCTCATACGGCATGGTTTCCAGATCCTTCATCATTTTGGTCACCCTCCTCTGGACATGTTCCAGCTTGTCAATATCCTTCTTGAACTGTGATGCCCAGAACCAGACACAGGATTCCTAATGAGGTTTAACCAAAGTAGAATCGAGTGGTATTATTACTTCCCTTGATCTTGATACTATACTCTTATTGATGGAGCCTAGAATTGAATTGACTTCTTTAGCCAGCTTGTTGTTGACCAAGACTCCCTTTCACACATACTGTTTTCAAGCCAGGTGTCACCCATCTTATATCTGTACATTTCAGAATCCTACATTTCTCTCTGTTTACACTCATTTTGTTAGTTTTGGACCAGCTCTCTAATCTGTCAAAATCATTTTGAATTATGATCCTCTCCTACGGGGTATTAACTATCCTTCCTAATTACGTGTCATTTACAAATGTCATGAGCATACCCTCTATTCCATCATCCACGCCACTGATAAAGATGCTGAACAGCACTGTGCCCAGGACAGAACCCTGTGGCACCCCACTAGTCACTTCTTTCTAGGATGAAGAGGAGCCATTGGTAAGCATCCTTTAAGTTCAGCTGGTCAATCAATTACAAATCCACCTAACAATAGTATTGTCTAACCCACATTTTACTACCTTGTTTGCAAGAATATCATGGGGGACTTTGTCAAAGGCCTTACTGAAATCAAGATACACTACATCCACAGCATTCCCAACATCCAACAAGCTTGTAACTCTATTAGATTAGTCTGGCATGACTTGTTTTTGAGAAATCCATGTTGACTTTTAGTGATCATGGCATTCTTTTTTAAGTGCTTACAAACTGTCTGTTTAATGATCTGGTCTAGGATATTTCCTGGTACTGATGTCAGGCTTACTGGGTGGTAATTGTTTGGGTCCTCTTTTTCCTCTTTTTGAAGATGGCGACAACATTTGCCTTCCTCCAGTCTGCTGGGACTTCTCCTGATCTCGATGAATTCTCACAGATTATGTATGTATGTATATATTTATTTATTTATTGAATTCATATGCCACCTTTTCTCCCAAGATGAAACCCAAGGTAGCTTCCAAAAGGTTAAAAAAAATCAAAAGCATAAAAAGAATTAAAACATTAAAAACATATAAAATTATAAAACATTTTTTAAAAAGCAACTAATAAATAAGTAAAAGGTCTCCAGCTCATTCATTAAATGCCTACTTAAAAAGAAATATTTTTGCCTGTCTACGAAAGGAAAGCAGGGAAAGGCTCAACCTGGCCTCCTATGGAAGAGCGTTCCACAGAGTGAGAGTGGCCACTAAGAAGGCTCTCTCCTGTGTCCTTACCAGGTGAGCTTGGGATGGTGGCAAGACCAAGAGAAAGCTTTCCCCTGCAGATCTAAACGCACTAGCAGGTTCATAATGGGAGATATGGTTTTCCAAATACTCTTGATCTAAGCTGTATAAGGCTTTATAGGTCATAACGAGCCCTTTGAATTGTGCCTGGAAATGAACAGGTAGCCAGTGAAGCTGCTTTAACAAGGGAGTTACGTGCTCCCTGTAACTGGCTCAGGTCAGCATTCTAGCTGCTGTGTTTTGAACCATTGGAGTTATTGCCAGTGGTTCTGAAATTACTTCTGCCAGTTCTTTTAATAACTTTTGATGTAGTTCCAGTCACAAGACTCACCCCACCTGGCTTCAGTGATGCCTATTATATCATATCTGCTTGTGTTAAAGGGTTCAAGTTCATCTTATTTCCCATGCTCTGTGCATTTATGTAGAGATATCTAAGACCATTCCCCCAGTTGCTTATTTAAGGTTTTTCTCTTCCTACAGCCCACTCTTGGACTATTCGCTCAGTTCCCCAAATAACATTTGGATTATTATCTCTAGCACTTGATGAACTCCTGCTCTCAAGAATACTGTCACTCTCTCCCACATAACATACTTTAAAGCCCTTCTGATTAGGTTTGCGAGCCTCTTAGCAAAAACATTCGTTCCAACTGCTATGAGATGCAACCCATCACTTGCCAGTAGTCCCTCTTCATAAAATTGAAGACCATGATCCAAGAAGCCAAACTTTTCACAGCAGCTTCATCTGCAGATCCAGTTGTTCACCTCCACTCTCTCCAAGACTGGGCCATGTCCTTTAACTGGGAGGATAGATGAAATGACAACCTGTGGGTCAAGTTCCTTCAGCTTCATACCCAGAGCCTCATTATCCCTTGTAATATGCAGAAAGCTATGCCTTGCAATGTCATTGGTTCCCATGCGGACCAAAAGGAAAGGACAACAGTCAGTGGGCTTCATAAGACTTGTCAACCTCTCTGTGATATGACTTATTTTTGCCCCAGGGAGACAGCACACCTCTTGAGTTATCTTGTCAGGCCTACAAACCACTGCTTCTGTTCCTCTCAGCAGGGAGTCCCCTACCACCACCACCCATCTCTTCTGAGGACCAGCAGGGGCCATTTCATGTGCTGAATTTTCCAAGGATGCTTACACATTCTCTGAGGACTGACACTGCTGCTCTTGTTGCTGGTCCTCATCATCTCTGATAAGAGAAAGAGCTTCGAAATGATTCTGCAGCTCCAAACTCACTGAATGACCCCTGGTCCTTCTATTTCTATGTGTCACATTCTTCCAAGAGTCAACTGCCTGTGTTTGGGAACTGACCTCCTACTCAGAGGAATCACCTCTTTCAGGATGGTCTGCTCTGCTCTACTCAAGAAAACCTAGATATGAGGGCTTCAAGCTGCTGAACCTGCTCTTTCAACTTGCATTTGATGCAGGTATAGCTACACACAGGTATAGCTACTCTACTTCTCCAGCAAGAACACATACTACAGCTACTGCAGATGACTACAGCACCCACCTCATATTCCATATTCTGCAATCTTAAGTAGGCACAGAAACAGAAATCCTCCTCAAAACTTCTGCTAATCATGTTCACCCAATGTCGTTTGGCTTTGCCTGTTAACAGAGCTCCTGTTCAAGTCTTATAATACAACTGTGCACACTGCTGGCCCACAGAGACAGAGCGTGAAAAACAGAGGCAGCAGTTTTATAGAGCTAGTGGCTGCTAGCTCCACCCTCAGTCAAGTCAGTGACTCAGCAGAAACCCCACTCCCTTAGACCATGTGCTCAGGGAGATCACACAGCCAGAAACACACCCACACAAAACTTTAAAACACTCAAGGATGTTCTCCTAAATACCTAAAAATACCTACAATACCTACAAAAAAATGACATGCAGTAAAAAAATGGTTGCTGCTTCTTAAAAAGTTCTGAGATAATTTTCAAACTCAATGTGTAATAGTTCATGCAGGCCTTCAGTTCAATTAAATGATTTTCAAAACCTTCTTCTGAGTATTGCTTAGGCCCTTGAAAACTCCTAAGGCAGCTTTCTTGATCCTTTTCTGTGGATGAATGCCTTAGAAAAAAGGCCTATACTATGATATCTTCAGTTCCAATTTTGGTCTACATGTTAAAAGTTGGGATGTTAAACAGTAGGAGTTTTTGTTGTTATTTTTTTAAAAATCAGGACTAAAACATCAAAAAACCTAAAAGAAGTCTCCCACATAGGAACAATCCTTTTTACATTTTGTTTGAGATTAAGACAGGAGACAAAGTAAAAGACATTCAAAAAGAGTTCCTGTTAGCAGGTTCCAGAGGTTACTTCACACATTTTCCACAGAATGATATTCCATCTCATTAGACAAACTATACAGCCTTTTCAGAATAACAAGTTACTTTGTAGCTTCCCCAAACCAACTTGTGCCTGAATAGGTATATACAACTGAGTGCTATGATTTATGGTGAGATTTGTTGTGATAGCTATCTTCCTATTTTCTTGTCAAATGACCATTAATATTTTACTTAAGTTGTAGTCCCTGAAACACCTACCAGGGAGTAAACCTCACCAAATACAATGGAACTTGTTTTTGATTACACATGAATAGGACTGAAATGTTGCATCAGGATGACAATGTTTCTTATAGATGCAACTTGAATTTTCTGCCACTGAATTTTCTCAGTGGAAAGGAGGTAGAAGTTAACAAGAGTGCACACTTTAGGCAATCTGCTGTCAGAGTGCATACATTCCAGAGGAGAATATATTTGGAAAATAATTCCATTCGCTATACCATGACTAGGACCTAAGTCCTTCTTTCACATTCACAGGTTTGACCTTCGCGAATGTCATTATTTGCCAGGCATGTGCATGCCTTTCTCCTCATTCTCTTCCTCCCATTCCCTTGCTTTTTGCCAGGCACAGAGAAGGAAGGCAAGCACACTTGTGCAAAAGGCAAGGGAATAGGGAGAAGGCACATGCATACCTTCCTTCTCCCCTCTGGAGCTCCCCCTCCCATTCTCTTGCTTCTGGCCCCGATGCTGAGAAGGAAGGTTTGCATGCCAGGGGAAAAGGCAAGGGAATGGGAGGTGGGAGCCCTGGAAGGGAATTGGAAGGGGGTTGCGGAGGGGAATTATTTGCAGTTTTTCCACTTTTGCAAGGCTTCTATACTCTGACGGGGCCATTCTGTTTCTATTATAAATTAATACACTAATTACTGCTTTGTAAAGCTCTAGTACAGAGCTTTCCGAACTTTTCATGTTGGTGACACACTTCTCAGACATGCATCATTTCATGACACAGTAATTCAGTGAATAATTCAGTAAGTGGAGGCAGCCCCTTCACCCGGATCTGGCCTGCTGCCACCACCCTTAGTGCGGTCTTCCTTAGCCTGGGGCTGTGGTGGCAGCAGAGGCCCTTCACCAGGCCTGGCTCACTGTGGCGGTGGGAGAGGCAGCCCCTCCACTCATTACATTCATGCAACACACCTATGCACTGCAGCCAACATACTAATGTGTCACGACACATCGTTTGGAAAGCTCTGCTCTAGTAAGTAAAACTATAACAAGTTCTTATTTTCCAGCGAAATAACTGCAGTGGTAACAAGGACATCATCACACACCCTTGGCTTTAATTGCTAGTTAAAAACAAAAACAAAAATGCTTAGTAAGTTAGTGTTTTGTGGTGTTACATGGATTTCTCAACCACACAACCTATCTCTTGGAAGAATGAGAGATCTTGACTAGGTGGTAGGCAGTAATGTGTGTGGTCAATATTTATGCAACATTGTAATTTTTTTCCTAAGCAATAACAAAACACAGAAGCTAAAAAGAGATTAAATGATCAAAACATTAAAACCAGTTAAAACATAAACCATTAAATACAGACACATGCGTGCATGCGTGTGCGCACACACACACACTGGAACAACCAGTATAAAAATCAAGCACTTTGCATACCACAGGATACAATCTGTGCAAGCAGAACTGAATATTATACAAAGTTTGTGATTGTTTTAGATCTCCCACTCTTTTACATTATGCTGTATTTTGACAAAGGAAACTTAGGAGGAGAAGAGCTTCCCGACCCTTTTATTTCATGCCATTTCCCCAGTAAAGTTTACCTCTTCCCCAGACTTTTTGGTGAATAAGAGATGATTATCTATATCTTTCTACCAATAGGGGTAGGATGTTAGCCAGAGTGCGGATGAAGGAGGAAAAAAGCAGGGGAAGATTTATTTTCAACAAGAAAATGGCAGAAAGGAGAGGTGGGTCAGAAACCTCATTCTTTTTGCAGTCTCTTCTTTCACAACTGGAAGTTCTACTACTGTCATCATGAAGAGCAACAAAATTATAATATACATGTTTAGCTGGATCCTGAAAGCATGTGGCTTATACAGCATGTGCCACAAAAGTCCAGACTGTACAGATGGACCTGGGGAGAGGACATAAGGGTAAAGCATTCCTACAACGTAATGTATGTAGAGCCTGAACTATGTGAATTTCAGCCAAAAAGTTCTCCCTGAATCAGTTTCTACAGACCTATTTTTATTTTTGCTTACAAAAGTGGCTTGGGAAAAGGACAAAACCTCTGTCAATTGTTACACAACATATACAGCTATACACACTGAAATAATCTTAGTCCCAAAGCCCATCAATTAGATGTCAGTGTTCAAATTCCAAAATTTATTTAGTGAAACCAACTTTTATTTAAAACAAGGGGATGGATTTTTCTATCCAAAAGAGTTGGTTGGGAGAAGAGATTTTTCCTTGAGTGGGTCTCTACCAGAAAGCAAAAGAGAAAGAGAGAATGAAAGAAACCTTTGCACCCTGGAATTTGTTCAGCTATGTGTCCTTCCAGAATGAACAAGGCATATCAACAGATGCAACCACTCATTCAGCTGTATAGCTTCTGTCTCCCTTTGGATTTCCTGTTTCCAAGATGCTCCTAGTTGCTTTCCAATGCCATAATTAACAGACTCCTGAAAGCAACAGATTTAGACACCCAACTTCTTACTATTCACTTCATCAGCCTATTTTTTTTTTGCCTCTCATCCCAGTGTGGCTCCCTCTGTTACTCCCTCTGTCATACTAATATTGGGGGGGGGCAGTGGAAATAACTGGCCCACATCCTACATAAGCACAGTATAAAGGTTCTCATGCAGTACTCTCACCATCTCCAAGACTCACTATATAATTGCAACAGACACACACACATGCCATTCCATCACTACTGCAGAAGGTGGGGGATTGGACATCAGACCAAAGACATCTCCTGCTTAAATCTACTGGGGTTCTCTGGAGTTCTCTGAGGATAATGTCCTCTCTCTGAGTCTGGCTATGGGGAACATAGCCAGATGCTTCTTCAATCCCCTCTGCTCTCTACCAATGATGAAATGGCTGTGAGGGTGGCATCAGTGGGGGGGGGCTCTGGACATTATGGAGGGAGGAAGGAAGGAACAGATGACTGATCTCCACAATAACCAAAATAATATATAAGCAAGCATAAGGTGGATGTATGCTTGCATATGTACTAACAGGATGCCAGCTTTGCTTATTTCTCCTGCCATTTAAAGGCTTTTGATGTGAGTTGTTCATATGCTGAATATATGGAATCAGTATGTTCATTTTTTCCACTTCATAAAATTTTAAGAACCTATAGTGATATGCAATCAAATTCACTGGTTGGATGACTGGCTATTATTTTAATGAAATGCTCCTTATTCCACCAAGTATAAGAAATTACTAAAATATTTGCCAGTTGTGAATTGAAATAAAGTCTCCAAGCATTATTATCAACCCAATTTGAGAAACCTCAAATTTGCTGGTAGAACTCTTATTAAAATTGGAGCATGTGTGTAATCTTCTACTATACTTTCCGAGTTACAAGAGTCTCTTTGAGGTTCTTCCTTAAATTATGTAAAATGAATGCCATTAGCTAAGAGTTGCAGTATCTTTCACTATTATGTGTTAATTATAAATAGAACTCATTTTCAGGTGTATGAGTGCTGAATGAGAATGTAACAAAAGCCAGGACGTTACTGTGGGTTTTGAAAATAGATTTTTTTAAAAAAAGATGTTAATGTGAAGGCAGACACCACCAAGTGCGAACTCCAGCTTTCCCTCCTAACCATGACAAGTCCTCCTCTCACTCTCTCCCATGTACCCGCCCTCAGCAGGTTGTGCAAAAAAGCTTCCACTGCAATCCTGTCAAGAGGACACCAGGCAAAGTGAGAAAAAGATGAGATGTTCTACACTGCCTTTTATTTTTAATGGGTTTTTTAAAAATTATTTTCGATCCACATTGGGTTGAATTTGCAGTTGGTAAGCTTGCAGATACCACAGGCTCACTGTACTTTTTTTTACTAAAAAATGAATTTTTGACAAGTGGACATATAACAATAAATATTTAAAACATCAAACTTCTAATTATTTATTAGTCATAGTTTTATCCTGCCTGTCAGCCACAAAGGTTCAAGAGAAAACTCACAAGAAAAAAAAATCACAGTCCTTCAACAAAACCATATTAAGTAAAGCAGGAAACAAAAATCACATATAACAGCAGCATCTGTGAGATGTTTGTTTCCCATAGATAAGGTACAAACATCCGCTTGATGGGATGCTGCTGCTTCCACTTGCTCCCCTACCTTTCTCGACAGCCCTGGGAAGTCATCTAGTTGGAACAGGTGCATAGAGTTTGGGAAGGATGGGGCTCCTTCTTCTTCCTCCAAGGAGGCTCCAGAGGAGTCCTCATCCATAAATTCATCTGCAGAGGAATGCATTCTATGCTTTCCATTCCTGAGTTTTTGCAGGTCTTTTTCTTTTTCTTATATTTTTTATTGAAGTTTACAATTGAAAAAAAAAAAAAAAACTCACCACTTTCAAGCTTATTTTTCAGTTGAATCTGCTTGTTTTCATGCTATTCATACATAGTTACTGCAAAGTCAGAGGAGAAGATGGTCTTACATTGTTACATCTTACATTATTACATTTTTACATTGTTACATTACCTTATTACGTTGTTATATTACATTACATACAATTATACTTTGTTCCTTTTCTTACACTATGTCTTTATCCAGTTTAAAACTTCTCTCCATTCCCTTTCAAAGTTCTGGATAGGTTTATTTTTCAAAGAAGATGTTAACTTTTCTATCTCAACCATATCCAGGTTCTTCTATATCAACATATTTCTTTTCTTTCCAATATTGCGCATATATCAATCTTGCAGCAGTTATCAGATATAAAAATGTCTTCTGGTGACACCTTATTTCCCTTTATTGCCCTAGTATATTTAACAGATAAAACTCTGGCTTCATTTCAAAATTTAAGGTATAAATTCTTTGAATTTCATCATGTATTTCCTTCCAGAATTTCCTTGCTATCTTACAGGTCCACCACATATGAAAAACGACCCCACCTTTTCATCACATTTCCAACATCTTGTATTTCCATTTTTGGTTATTTTTTGCAATTTTTCTGGTGTCATATACCATCTATGTAGCATTTTATAAAAAATTTCTCTTAAATTTAAACTTGATGTACTGCAGGTCTTTTTCATGTTACTCGGCAGGCGGAGGCTGGTAAGTCTCATCAGAGTTGGACATCAAGGTCTCCACTTCCACTACTGCTAGGCTTCACTGAGGCCTCTTCCTGGCCACATGGCCAAGATGGTGGCCATCAGAACCAGAACAGGAGGCCTCCACCTCCCCCCACATGGCCCACTGATGGGAAGTTTGAATAACCTCATCAGAGTGCTGGCTACCTATGTCTGTCCCCCCAAGGGATGATAAATGGTCCATTCTGGGCTTTGGTGGGCTGTGTTGTGCTGGGCTTGGGGAGGTCGACAGGGACCAACTGCCCACTAGCACCCTATCCTGCTTCCCAGTGGTAGTGTTCTGGCCTGCCAGCATGAGTGCATCTGACTTGGCAATAGCAACAGTACTGTGAACTATTACAGCTCAGAGCCATGTCACTAGCTCAGGAGATGGATAGTTCCCAGCCATGCTGGTGGGGGCCCTGTACTCACCCCTTCTCCATCACAGTCAGAGTCATCCCAGTTCCCAGCTTCTTTCAAGCTGGATGGCAGCAGCACACAGCACTAGCTGTGCAGAGGGGTTTTCCCTTCCTTGGCTGCCTGCACTGTTCTTTCCCCATACATTGCCCCTCCAATGCCAATTCCTGGCCTCCAGCCACAGGCGGGGGGAACAGGTTGGAGGGGGAGAGATTTGCCAGGTAAGCCAGATAATTTTTCCTCTGGCCTCATATCCGGCCATCCCAAGGGGAAAAAACAAAAACAAAAAACAGGCAGCCTATTCATTTCATACTCCTAGACTTTGGGGAGAGAATATAAGAAAAGTGGAGGGAAGGGGCTGGACAGGCAGGGTGAACTAAGACAAGAGCTGAGTGGAGATACAGATTCAGAGGATTTTTTTTAAAATAGGGATGGCACACAGGAAAAAACAGATGAGAATTAAGGAGGCAAGAGCAAGAAAGAAACCAGTAAATCTGGGGCAGCTGTTTGCGATTTTTTAAATCTACACGGCTTGAGCCAGGCAAAAGACATCCTCTCAGACCAGTTGGTAGAAAGAAGACTGACCTCCTAGGGACTGTTCCCCCACATGGGGATTCCCAATGGTCTTTATCTTTTTCCTGCCTATTGCAGCTAGCACCGTCCAAACAAGTGGATGTTTCTCTCTTCTCTACTGGCAAAACCAAAGGTAATTTTCATATAAAGTGGCACAAAGCAGAACAGTTGCTCAGCAGCACCTTCTGGAATAAATCACCCCAGAGCAGCCTTCTATGAAGGGTTACCACTGTTGATGTTAACTGAGTTTTCAAGAGTTCTGAGAGTATCTGTCAGTGTTGCTTTTTCAGCAAAGCTACCCATAAGGTACAACCAAGCAAGGCTTGGAATTCAGGCTGGAATCCAGGCTAAATTTTGTCTAGATAAACAGATTCATTTAAAAACTTGTGGAGTAGGTTTGCCATCATACATTCAAAATGAGAGAATCCAGTTGGTCTAGTCCTAAATAGAGTAGGCTCACTGAATCAGCTGCTAAATGCTAGTCAACTTTTATGTTCCATTTCCTCAATGTCTACACTCTAGGTAGGACTAGCAATTGGGTTTTACCAGAATATTGGCCCAATTTAATCACATATATTTAATGAAGACTTTTCCCTCCAGATATGGTCTCACGACGTCCTTCAAGACAGCCAGGATAATCAGTTATTCCCTCACCCACCCAATACTTCTGAGATTAAGGTGCTATCTGCACCCAGAAAAAAAAAGTACAATTAATTTATAGAATAAGACACTAGCACACTAGATTTGCTTTAAATCAAATTGATTTAAATCATGATTTAAATCACTTCTCTGACAGACTCTGTTTTAATGATGTGAATCACAGTTTAAATCATCAGTGAAGAAAACTCAATTTAATCTTTTTTTTTTTTGCAGAAGTACATTATTATTTAGTATAACTTTAATACATATGCAGAGATGAACATTTCATTAGAAAATAGGTACACATTGAGCAATTATCTGGAATTGTTTTCAGATTCATTTTCAGTTGAACAAAACTGGGATAATAATTTGGTCATTTTATTGCTAAAGCAGAATGAACATCTGAAGTTATTAAGGAGACGAATCAGTTCTTTTTTCAGTCAATCATGATATTTTTGCCATAATGTGCAAGACACACCACCACTAAATAGAACTTTAGACTGTATTAATAAGATTCTAACAAGGAGAATAAACAAACAACATTAACAAAGCAAACACATGGATTTTTGAATTGTTACATATTTCAGTGTTTAGATTTTAAAGAAGACTGGGTTTACTGCAACATCCAATATTTTGAGTTTTTCATACTGACTTTCTTGAAATTTCCTAAATTTTATTTTTGAAAGAGAAAACAAACCAGACAGTGTCTCTTTCATAGCTCACTCCTGTTGTGCTAGGTTTCACCTTTCTATTAACATCCTGTGCCACTGCATTTATATCTACAAGCCTTTTCTTGGTCTGAACCTACTCTGTCTCCCCAAATTCTCTATTAATCGATCTTCCATCTTTGCACTAAGAGAGAGGCAATACAGAAGGGAAGCGGGGGTGGAGTGCATACTTTATCTAGACCACAGGAAGAACAGGACTGTTCAGGTTATCTCCCATCTACATTAACCACTGCTAACGTAATCAAAGAATATAAATAGAAGTTGCGTAATTAGTATTCATGATATCTTTGGCTTAGGCTCTTTCTTTTATATTTTTAAACTGAAATCTGATCCAAATTATAACAAATCTGATTTAAATTTTTAAAATATAATTTTAAATTTTTTATTTTTAAAGCATATTTTTTATCATCAACTAGAATATTCCGAGCACTACATTCCCATTCTAAAGGTATTACATTTAAAAACTGTCAGAGTAATAGTAACATGAAATTGATCAAAGTTAACAGTATTATGTTGTAAGGCCTTTCACATCTTATCCTTCACAAATTTATCTAACCCCCCTTCAAAACTATCTAAACTAAAGGTCCTCTCTGCATCTTTTGATGGTAGATTTCACTGGAAACAGAGTACTTGTGAAAGAGGTGGACCAGCCACATCCTAGAACTGCTTAGTTTCAGCAATGGGGCTGATTCATGTGTTTACAGACCATGTCCTGGTCACATTACAGGTTCTTTGAAAATTCTAAAATTCACTATGTACATCCTACATATTACTTCCACTCCACAAATGCTAAAAAGATGTGAACACGTATGTTAATATTACATTCTCGACACTTGTTATACAAATGCTGTTTCTAAAAACTCAGCATAGCTTACTGTTCTGTTCGCATAATATGCATTTCCACTTGATATGCAGCACAATCATAGATTTTTTTGCTCACTTGACATGGAAATATCACATGACAGTTACTGGAAACAATTCCATTCAAATTATTGTGCCAGCTATGAACAGCTGAAAAAAAAAATAGAACCTAAGCTTTTTGGTTTTGTCATTTACTGCTCATGTGCTTGAGGAAACAATATTATGCCAAGAAGGGCAGGCATTGTTGCCAATAGTCTCCAAAATCTTATAATTTGCACAAGCATAGGTGTTATGTATCAGACTGAGATTTCTTTTTTATATCTTTGCATTTTACAACTGAAGCTGAATGGCTTCTCTAGCTGACTGCCTAACATTCCAAGTAAAATAAATTAGAATGTTAAGAAATCTTTCATCCAACTGATTCTTCTCTGTGCTGTAAATCTGCCAGCGAGCTTAGTATAATGTCACAAAAATTCATAGTTATAGGCTGTGTCACCTCTACTAAAGACCAAAAAATTCTGTGTCAAGGCAACTCATATTCTGTGTCCTGCATGAATCACAGTTAGAAAATGTATGCAAATAGGTTTAAATTTGTATAATTTATTCTGCTTCTTCAGGACATGAGGAATGAGGCAATAAAACCGCACAGGGTATTCAAGACCTGTGAACCACAGAAAACTTTCCTTCTCTTTCACCCTTGGAGAAGTTGGCTATATCTTTTAGGGAAGAGAAAAGAGGCCCACTTTAAGGAGAATATTTTTGGTGAAATACTATAGCAAGTGAATTGTCAGCTGGTTCATTTATGATCATGCTACTATCATTACAAAGGGATCATTCTGGTTTTCTATGCCAGACACTAAGATGCTGTGTAGTCCTGTTGGTTTCTACCCCTGCATCTGCTTTGGTTTTCAGATTTGTACCAGCATTTCTCACATTAAATTACAAGTACTGTATACATTCTCCACTATAGAGTAATGGAATCTGCCTCCCACACTACACAATATCCAATACCAAAATTCTGAATTATGCTATCTGAATTGAATTGCTCTGAAGAAAATCCAAATTCTTGCCTAGTCACAAGTATTAACAATCAATGCAAGTTATGTGTAAAGTTTATTTGTCCTTCTCAGAAAAGCTGATTTTGGCAATGTTTAACAGACTGTTTCTTTAATAAAAAATATAATAGAACAGAATGGGATTGTTCATTTTAGACCTGCAACGTGTCACACAAAGTTGCATTTATTCACACCATCTCCACAATTATTATTTTTTTTTAAACATACATTTTGCCCTTCTTCTCCTGCCCTCTTTTGCTCTTCATTGAAAGAAGAGTCTTATAAGTTAACTTGCATTGAACAGCTTGGAAACTCACATTCTGTAACTAAAGGTGCAAGCAAGTACCATTTATTATGTGTAAAGTCTCAAGTGATCTGTCGGTTTACTCAAAGTGTTTACAAAATGCATGGCGACATCTGAGAAAGAATCTCTTTACTGAAATACACACACACATAATTAATACACTGAATGTTGGAACTGGCCCCTATGAAAAACTGTCACATAGTTTCACTACTTTATCTTGTCAAATCTACTTTGACATTCTGACCTCTCTTCACTAGGCTAAAAGTCACCCCAGCAAAGCACTGATTCAATATTACACCCTTAAGAAATGGCATACGATGACTTTTAGCCCGGTAAAGCAATCTTCCTAAGTAGCTTTCAAAAAAAAAAGTCTGCATGTTCTGGAAGCAAGCAGTTCCACGAGACCCCTACATCATTTGTAGCATTTAACTGGCTCTAACAGATCCCTACCCTGCTGTCACCACTCACAATCTTCTTTAGGTTTGTGAATCCATACCACAACACAGAGTCAACCATTCTGAACCAGACCAATACAAATGTGCTGAGACACCATCTTAAATGTAATATTTTCAGTCCAGAAGATGCCTTGTCTTTTTTTGTCAAAAAAGGAGGGCAGAATTAAGCTGATGAGAATCTGTACCTAAGTGTACTGTGGCAATTTTCTGTTGTTTTCCATGACATTGCTTCCAGTGCCTAAGCTCCTTTCTCCTCCTAAAAATATGAAGCCATGGGAAAGAAAGGAAGGAAACAAGACCAAACGTAGTGCACATCTGAATATTGTGAGCTAAGGAACACGAGCAGAAGGATGGAACTACTGCTTACGTCCTGTTTGTGGACTTTTTAGAACACCTGCCTGTGAACAAAATTCTGGATTAGGTAGGCTTTGTTCTTATCTAACTCCTTTTACGGTGAGCAAGTCCAAATTCCTCTGGCTTAGACTGTTTGCTATCTGTTTGCCGTCCATTTCCAGGTACAATTCAAAGCCCTCTATGAGACGATCTGGAAGCACCCATCTCCCCAAAGAATCAAAATATTGGTCCATTTAGCCAAGAATTCTCAACTCTTATTACCTGCAGTTTTTCAAAGCCTCAAGAAGGAAGGATGCTTGTAAGAACAACAAAGCACATACTGTCATCACTGACCTGTATCCACATTCCCCACATCCTCCAATCTCACTCCTGGTGAGATGATTTCATTTTACACATGTTGATATTCACCTGAAAGTAACAGCAAGCCTACCAAGTACCTGGCAGCTCTGGGTCTGAAGAACAGGATTTGAATCAGACCACACTAGAGGCACCAGCATCTAGAGCAAAGCATTTGCCAGCTGCCGTCTGCTGTCACTCTCTTTTCATTTCCTAGTGCTTAAGCAAGCAATTGGTTAAAAAAGGCAAGGAGCAGCAACTTTTGCTCACCTTGTCCTCTCCCTCTGGGCAGTCCAGACCCAGAGCAAGCAAGTGAACAAACAAATATGTAGTGTGTGCAGTAGTGACACAGAGACAGGTCAATGACCCACTCAAAGAAGTACACCTCTTTGAGGACATCTTAGCCTAGAACCCTTTCATACATAGCACCAGAATTACATGTTGAATCCATGTGCATTCTCATGTTCAGTATGAATTTCTCCTCCTTGCTTTTAGGTCTTCCATACCATGACACTCTTTTTACAACAGGGTTACAAGCTTGATAGATGAAGGGAATGCTGTAGATGTAGCATATCTTGATCTCAGTAAGGCCTTTGACAAAGTTCCCCATGACATTCTTGCAAAGAAGCTAGTAAAGTGAGGGCTGGGCAGGGCTACTGTTAGGTGGGTTTGTAATTGGTTGACCAACCGAACCGAAAGGGTACTCACCAGTGGCTGCTTTTCATCCTGGATAGAAGTGACTAGTGGGGTACCACTGGGTTCTGTCCTTGGCCCAGTGCTATTCAACATCTTCATCAAGACTTGGATGAAAGAATAGAGGGCATGCTGATCAAATTGCAGATGACACCAAATTGGGAGGGGCTGCTAATACCCCAGAGGACAGGATAAAATTTCAAAATGACCTTGACAGATTGGAGAGCTGGGCCAATGCTAACAAAATGAATTTCAACAGAGAGAAGTGTAAGGTCCTACACTTAGGCAGAAAAAATGGAATGTACACATACAGGATGGGGGACACGTGGCTGGATAGCAGTACGTGCGAAAGGGATCTAGAAGTCTTGGTAGATCACAAACTGAGCAGCAGTGTGATGTAGCAACCAAGAAAGCCAATGCAATTCTTGGTTGCATCGATAGGAGTATGGTGTCTAGATCAAGGGAGGTAATGGTACCACTCTATTCTGCTTTGGTTAGGCCTCATCTGGAATACTGTGTCCAGTTCTGGGCACCTCAATTCAAGAAGGATATCGACAAGCTGGAATGTGTCCAGAGGAGGGCAACCAAAATGGTGAAAGGTTTGGAAGCCATGCCCTATGAGGAGCGGCTTAGGTAGCTGGGCATGTTTAGTCTGCAGAAGAGAAGGTTAAGAAGGGACATGATAGCCATGTTTAAATATTTGAAGGGATGTCATGTCGAAGTGGGAGTGGGCTTGTTTTCCGCTGCTCCAAAGACTAGGACAAGGAGCAATGGATTCAAGCTGCAGGAAAGGAGATTCCACCTGAACCTCAGGAAGAACTTCTCGACAGTCAGAGCTCTCTGGCAGTAGAATATGCTGCTGCAGAGTATGGTGGAGTCTCCATCTTTGGAAGTTTTTAAGCAGAAGCTGGATGGCCATCTGTTGGGAATGCATTGATGTGTGTTCCTGCATAGCAGGGGGTTGGAATGGATGGTCCTTGTGGTCTCTTCCAACTCTATGATTCTATGACACATACCCAGGGCTATGGAGTCAGTATGCCAAACCCTTGACTCCAGCTCCAGCTGTGTTTTTCTACTGTCCAACTACTTCATAAGTGGCAAACACATTTTAATTAGTAATAACAAATTTACCATAGTAAAATTTTAGCATAAGGCTTTTTGTCACCACCACCACCACATATATTTTATATTCTATCAATCTAAGTAGCTTGATCAATCTAAGCTACTTAGATTGATAGACTATAAAATATACTTGATTAAAATTTCTGAAGAATGAAACTTTCCTCCTAAAGACCCATGAAAGTAAATATGCAATAAACCAGGCATTTAATATTATAAGCTTTTATTCTGAAGCCAGAGTTAGAGTCATGCATTTCTACCAACTCTGACTCTACCCAAAATTGCTTTCTGCTCAGACTTCCTGACTTCACAACCCTGCCTACACATCCCACCAGTTGGTGAATGGCATGCAGCTGCTCATTACCATTGCTCTTGCAGTAACCCCCAAAAGTCTCTGCCATGATTCCACACATTCTTATACCAAAACAGGTATGTTCTGTTGTCTCTCCTGTTCTACATCTTAACATTCCCCTCAAAACTTTGTCCATTTGATTTTTGCTTATCATCTTTTCATATTCCTACCTCAGCTTGTAAGTATGGATAATTTCATTTACCCATGCACGCACCTCATGTTATTTTTTTACATTGCCTTACAATTGTAACTTTCTTAGGATCAGAGACCTGTCTTTTTTGCCTGTGGAAAGATAAGATATCATGTGTATAGCTGACACTGTATTCATACCACAGTGCATTTGGAAACTAGTGAAACTACTAGATTAAAACCCTCCTTTCTTCAGTGTTCAAGTCTCAACATCTTTGCAAAAACAGAAATAACAGCTGCTCATAGCTGAATTTTTTTGATGGCTGGGTGGGGCCAAGGTCAGGGCAGATGATCACATTGCTTCACTTAATAGGGCATGGATAATTCGCTATTCAGCATTACTGGCACACCATGCCAAATTTATGAAAGAAGCTAACACAGTGGCATGGTTGAGATTTGATTAATTATGTCCACAAACAAATTCACCCACTCATCACATGGCACAGTGCTCAGGCAGTTTTCAGAAAAACCACCGGTAACTGTCTGTTCTGACTTTGGTTATGGTGTAGAGGTTCCATGTGTAGCCCTGATGGATTACCTTTATCTGGAAGCTCAACAGTGAGGAAGCAGCTTTCTTCTAAATTTGCTGGATTTTTCAGCAAGTTACAATAGTACCTTTTTATTCCTTGGACCATCTCAAATATTTGTCAGGCATTATGGAGAACCACTGTAGTTTAGTGGTTTGAGCTCTGGACAATGACTCTGGAGACCATGGTTCGAATCCCCACTCAGCCATGGAAACTCTTGGGCGAGTCACACTCTCTTAGTCTCAGATAGAGGCAAAGGCAAAATGACCTCTGAATGAACCATGCCAGGAAACCTCATAATAGGGTCACCATAAGTTGGAATCAACTTTAAGGTGCACACAACAACAACAACAAAAACAACAACAACAACAACAACAGGAAAAAAACACGAAGACAGCTTTCTAGTAGCTGGTTCCTCACCACCACCTTTTTAATAAATGAACTCAGAAAGTCTAACTAGACTCCCCACTAAGAATGTTAGGTCCTTCTCTTCAACCATTAATGCAGATTGCTGCAATTGCTGGATTTGGATCACTGATATGCATTATTAACTAAGCAACAACTCTTTCTGTCCTCCATGGCTGTCTGGAAGCTTCAGACAAAGACAGAAATCAAACTTTACCTGAACACATGGAACAGCTATGATCCAGAGGGAATACATTTGAATATGATAGATGGGGTCATTATGACTCTTCCTAATCGGATAAAGAAAACAGAGTGCTCTGCAAACAGATCTGGTATCTGAGAAACCAGCTGGGGTGTCCTTTCACATCTGTTCTCTCACTGTCCTACCCTTGCTCTGTCTACACTCCAGTGCTGTAATGTGTTCTCCATGGGGCTTGAAGGTAACTTGGAGATGTCCCACAAAAAGAGCGCAACTGCAGAGCTCCTTGAAGGTGGGACACATTCATATACGAAATCTATTTTGAACCAAGTCTAACATCAATTACCAGTGTACTTCTAGACCCAATTCCAATGTACTGATTTTGACTTTAAAACTTTTCTTTACTTTAAAAACCACTTCTGTCCATCAGCTGAAGTCGAGATAACAGTGACTGCTTGTACTTCCATCTATGCGGCAGGTCAAAATTTCAAGGGCTAAAAGCAAACCTCTATGGTCATGGTTCTCATGTTTTTGAATCCCACCCCCAGTCTACTTCAATACCCATCAATCCTAGGGAGCACAGCCAATGGTGAAGATTAATGGGAATTTCAATCCAACAGCATCAAGAGGGCCATAAGTTGACCAGCCCTACTCTAAACCAGTGGAAACTCTTTTCTGAAACAGAATCTGTCTAGTAGACCCTCTCTCTCTCATACACACACACTGCAAGATCTTTCTTCTTCAACTTTTTTGAGAGATTTAGCTGACTGCTGCAGTTGCTTATCCCTGCTTTACCTCAGGACTGTACTTAATGTGATGTTTGTCTTTCTCTTTAATGAATTTATTACTTTTTAAATGACCATTTTATTATTATTTTTGTCTCAACCAAAAGCATGCTAATTATATGAACAGAAGCAGCAATGTAACACACGCACCCAAGAAGTTATTGAAACATTCTGAGCAAGTCAGGTATTCTTTTGCTTATGCTTAATCAATACAATTTAGACAGACATTAACAAATCAGCTACAAACCCTTTCAGCACAAACATTAGAGCAACTACAGGCTTCTTCTAAAAATCAATTTGCAATACCAATGGCAGAAAATAAATCTTTTTACATGCCACAACTTCTATCCATTCAATGTGACTTTGAACAAGCAGGAGAGCTAAACCATGGCTATAATATTCAACCTTCACTTGAAATTTATCTCCAGGGCAGAAAATAATTGGATGTCGCACCTATTAACTCAGCTTCATTCTACTAATTATCCTTTAGTAATAATCTTGGGGTTTTTTTCTCACCACTGTATTTTGAGCAGGATTAATATATGCACTGGTGAAATTATTTTGAAGGCTATCAAATAATGCACTAAATCAAACTTCTGTGACCATATCTATTTCAGTGAGAACCAAGGACAACCTCTCTTTTAGAATGTTTTTTACTGAACATTAAAATAACTCATGAGCTGCATTTTCTCTCAATTAAGATTTAAATTAGTCTTACATTTGATTTTTTTTTTTGCTTTATTAAACAATAAATATTAGTTGAATATCATGAGCTTGCATGAGTTAAGGAAGGCTAAACACAATTCTATATTTCTACTTTAAATATGTTTTTTAAGAAAAAAAATCTACTACAGAGTTACTGTGGAAGCTAGTTTAAAATATTCTATATCAAAGAGACCTCTGCCTTAGTGCTCAAACACTGCAAAGGTTTCTGTATGCACAAGAGGACGCACACTCCCAAATATACAGTGCATTATGTAATTTGTCATCCTGAAGCCGTTTATAACAATGCCATTTAAATGAAATTTGTGTGCCATCAGAATAAGCATTTAGGTTGACTACACCTCTATGCAGAATAAAGTATACACTGAGTAGCAGGAATCAAGGAGACAGAAAATAACTTGCATAGAACACATATTTCACAAGTTTTCTATCAGATTCAGCTTTCCTATGGCCAATCAAAAGCAAGAAAAGCACAACGCAAATGGAACACCCCCCCCCCAAGAATGAAGGTCAGTCTCTAACATGAAAGTGTTATTATGAGACAGGCGAAAGAACACACAGTTCAAAGAGAATATGATTCAGCAACTGAAGAACAGAAGCAGAGAGAAGAAAAAAGTAGACCATATCTTTCAATAACTGCAGAATCAGAGATGTTGTAGAGTAATGTAATGCTATCAAAGAAGAGTCAAAATATAGAGTCACACAGTTTGTACAAATTTATATGCATACCCATTAGAAGAGATGACAACCTCATTAAAAAAAATTGGAGCAGTTTGGCATCTTCCTTCTTTCTGCCCTATACAACTAACTGTCCAACCTCCCACACACACACTGTACTCTTCCTGCCCAGTCTGACATTACTCCACCAGCCTTTCTTTGCCTTTGTCCAGCACATGTTTAAAGTCCCAAGAACTTCCATACACTCACTGATATTTAGAAAGGAAAGAATCACTTTGCTGAAGTCAAATACTAGCAGTGCAACAAGAACAGAACAGACAAATGTGCAGAAAAATAACACGAGCCCAAAACATTTTAGTGACTGAAGGAGAGTACTGCAGTGCTCTCCACCATGTTCTTTGTGCCTCTGTAAACCCTCAACAGAGACCTATAGAGAAACACTTCTTTTTAAAGGTATGTCTATGGTTGAAGTGACAGAATACGAGGTGAATTGAAAGGATAAGTAGTAATTCTCAGATACACAGATCTGCACAAGCAGAGAAATCAGGCCAAATTAATCATTTATTTATTAAAATATTCATATACTGCTGTATTATACCATGGGATCACAGGACATAGCA
Source organism: Ctenosaura bakeri (assembly GCA_948474755.1). Taxonomy (NCBI): domain Eukaryota; kingdom Metazoa; phylum Chordata; class Lepidosauria; order Squamata; family Iguanidae; genus Ctenosaura; species Ctenosaura bakeri. The sequence goes on along the minus strand of CAOLHI010001952.1, from coordinate 5,016 downwards.
CAAATAAAACCAATTTAAATAATTTAAAACAACATAGCATAGTAGATTGAAGGCATATTAAACTATTTAACTATTTAAAACAAGTTAGAAAAGTTTTAAACCATACACATGTGCAGATTTGGATGAAATCGACTAGGCTGCATAGGTTTTAATAAAAAACATGTTTTAACTTGGTGCCAGAATGCAGTCAGTGTACATGCCAATCAAGTCTCTAGAGAGAGGACATTCCTAAAATGGGGCATCACACTAGATAAGGTTCTTTCTTGTATCTTCCCACAGTGTATTGCTCCCACTGAAGGGACAAAGGCCTCTATCATAGACCTGAATCATGAACTAAATACCGAGGGGGTGCTTCTTCAAGCATTGAGATCCCAATCCATTTATCATCAGAGCTCCAATCCAGAATCAAATTTCCGGTACTATGTAAAAGGCACTTTACTTGCCCACTTTATAGATGAACACTGAAGATGAAAGATATACCTAAAAACCATCTAAGGAATCCCAAGCAGGTAATGCCTAAGCATTCACACACTTGAGCATTTTTTGCTTCAGTCCTGAATGCTGAGAAGTTTATGGTACAATCATTTAACAGAGCATCTGAGAAATGATACCACTGAAAGGGAAGCTACTGGCCATTCTTTGATTGCTGGTGCAACAAATTCTCATCCTCTTTATGAGGCAGCAACAAAAGAGCATGGCACTAGTGTTGAGACCCAGGCAACCAGTTGCACATGCTGTGCAAAAGGAGTGCTTCATGATATGGCTGATTCTACTGGTAAAATTTTTAAGAGCAGAGCGTAGAACATAGTCTATCTCACAGACATGAATGCCAAATCCAACTGCAGCGAAGCCAAGCTACAAATACCAGCAAATGCTACTGATCTTCATGTTGTGCTGCTTTATTTTGTAGAGGTCTGCTCAATTACTTACCCATTCTTCTTGACACATCTCTTTTAGAGAGCATTATTCTGGCCAACATCAAATTAATAAAACTATTATTAAAAATCAATATATTACATTTACTCACTAATTCTTTTTAAAGTGGTGTGGTGTCTGAAGCCAAACTGGAAAGCCAGCAACTCTAACAAAGGAACTCTGACCTCTATTCTGGGATTAGCAGGAACTGGTTATTGTTACTCATTAAATAAAGCCCCTTTGTTATTAGACATATAAGGACAGGTTAGCTTTTTTTTTTTCACATCAACAAGTTAAAAATCGGTATTCAAAACAGGCTTGAATACTGGTCTTTGGGTTATCTCCACCTAGACACAACACTTTTACTTTACCAATGTAAGAGTTGATAAATTACCCACAAAGGTGTGACAAACAATCCCACAGGCCCTGTCTTAACAAAATGAAAAAGGGTAGGTTTTGGAACCAAAGGAATACCAAGCAGAGCAATCCCAATTTAGGACTTTAAAGTACAAACACTAAATGAGCCAGAAATTAAATTTTTATAATAGCTTTTCATTATTTTGATACTGCTTCAAATTACTATAGACTGAATCTCTTATCCTGAATTTATTATAAGTTACATAGTATTAAGCAAGGATGTTTATTAGCCTATATTCCTATAGTTATTCATGAAAGGCTAATTACAGTTTGAAATGTATACAGCCTATGACATAATTAACCACATTGTGATAGTCTAATTAATCATTGTAGTCTGAAATCTCATTTTTAATGCAGGAAATTAAGTAAGGAATTCTGCAGCATAGAGAATATCTTTGTGGCTATAGGGAATATCAAGAGCCCAACTCTGGAAAAGCAGACCTCAAGCAAGCCTAATACAAAGTGAAGTACCACGCTACTGCCTGCAGCTATGCTGATTCTACAAAAGCCAGTAGTGTTTTCTCAGCAATATTTGGGGTTTATGAAATTCAAAGTAGTACTATTTCTACCCCATTGGAATCCACAATTTATCCTATAAACCAGGCAGGAAACATTTTATAGGAATATACCTCTCTCCACCAAAGACTGGATAATGTCTCAGTTGATGTCTAGGACCCCACCCCATCATCAACCCCCCATCTCCACCTTTCAGCAAGAATTTGGCCAGGCAACTGGCTTTGCTGTGTCCAGGCTTTCCTTAGCTATAGAGGTAGGGGATATATAGTGCAAAGTTAAATGGTTCTATTCAATGTAAGGCAGTCACATATTTCATTGTTTTGATGACCTGTCACTAGTTTCGGATGAGAGAGAGGGGGGAAAACAAGGTATTAATTACATATAAAAGGAATAAGAATATTAGTGGCTACTAGGCTTGCCAGGTACGTTTTATTGCAAAGGAGGTACTTTATTTAAAGGCCAGAAAACATGCCTCTTACAGACATTAAACGTGACCGCAAAAATCCTCTATTTTCAGGTATCAGTCAAACACGCTGTCCTCAAATTACACACCATGTGTTGGGGCAGGTGTTGTGAACATGGTCAACTTGGCAACAGTAAAGTACTTTCCTTTGTGATGGCTGCTAGATTGCCATTGCAAGATTTCTAGGAGTTTGGAGTTCTTATGAGATTTGAGATCTCAGAGGAGCCAGGAACTTTTCATGAGAGGTCCCCATCTCACTAGACTTCAGATAAACCTCAAATAGGCTTGCCTCACATGTCCTGGTCAATCTTGACTCTTCCCTTATTGCTGTTTTGAAAACCCAGAAGCACTAGTGCCCATTAATGTGATTTGAAGACTCAGGTGCTGCAACAAATTCATATTAAAGATGACAAGGCTGAAGGAGGATGAGGACATGGAAAACAGGAGGAGGGATAACTCTGTGGGTTTTGAGGTTAAATCTGAAATACTTTAAGTCATGGATAACTAAAAGCTTAAGGCAAGGTATTACATATTGCTACCTGTTTTTTACTCCCTATAATAATTTCTAAGAACAGTTAGGACTTTTGTCATATATATTTTGATGTCTATAAATCATACAAATAATTAAAAGAAAAAAGAAAGAAAAAGCATTTCCCTAATTTTAAAAAACAGAATAGAAAATGAAATGCAACAATGAAAACTGTCAGTAAATGATGACTAAATATCCAAGTGGGTATCCGTAAGAAACTGACATCCTAGCGCCTTACACTGAAACAATGAAAGAATTGTGATGTCCTCAACCTAATGACAAAGAAAAGGTGTTCGCTTATCTTTCCAGACTTGCAAAATTTAAAATAATTTAAAGGCACATTTAGATCTGTATATTGCTCTGATATCAGACACCTTAGGAGACCTGATATTGGACAGGAACTTTCAAATGTTGCAGAATACAAATCATCCTCAGGTAAACACAGCCTAAGATTCTGCCAAGCTTGTTCCTCCAATCACATTGCTAGAAGGCCTTTTGCATAACAAGGCCTTTGCATAGCACAGCTTCATTGTCTTCTTCCTCCTTGCCTGTTCAAGATTCTTCCATCTTTTGCCACATTTAAAACAAAGTGGTCTATGTTAGGAAACTTTCTAAGAAATTCAAACAACTGATGTATAAAAGAAGCTCATACTGAAAATTTTCCAATGTTGCACTTTTCTATGGAAAATTTCCATACCATATATATCTAAATTTATCCATAGATGTTTGTGCTGCTGTACTGTAATCGATCATGTCAGATGACCTAAACAGAGGACATGAAGTTCTAGTTATTCTTCTACAGAAGCAAACACTGACAAACTCTAGTGGTCAAAAGAACTGATTAACAAACGAATGCACTGCTATGCTTGTTCCTATTGAAAGAAAAACTTGTTCTCAATCAGTCAGAAGTACAAGTAGTCAAGACAAAATATGATAAGTTACCTGTACCTATAGATTTACATTTATCTGTTAGTGAAATACGTTCAACTAATTGTACTGAATCAGTTTTTTTTATCAACTTGAAACAGAACTCCTAAGTGTTGCAGAGAGAGAGAGAGAGAAGCAGAACACACTAGTTATATCTCAGCAAAATAAAGTTAAATTGTTGACAAGATATATCAGGTACAGGTCTCTTCAGCTATGTGTACTAAAAGAATGCATGTTTGTTCCAAATGTAGTCATTTTTGTTAAACATATGGAAAATATCTGTTGTTCTCTTCACATATCACAAATATTCCACTAATATAATGCCTACATGAATGTTTCAGTGTTTTGAATATGATATTTAAACCAAATGTGCTAAAGTAGATAACCTTATTTATAGCATTTGGAAATTTTCCAGAAAAAAATCCAGCTTTACTTTCTCCAGAAAACACACATAACAGTTATGAATCTAGGCAAACCTTCAGTTTTTAGACATCCATGAAAATGATTTTTTTTAAAAATGAAGCAGAAATAGAAACTCTTGATGCTAACAGTCAGCCCAGAAAATCCTATTGATTAGACAACATCTTGTGAAACAACATGACTATACAGTGAATCTAGGGCTTTCCCTCCCTCTCTGCTTGCTTGCTTCTTTTCATGAAAATGACTACTTTCTGTATATGCTTGACAATGCAGAGGAAGGAGGCCAAGTTCTAAATGCACACTAATTTTCTTTGTTTTACTATAACATGGACTATTTCTTCATTTTTTTAAATTCTAACCTTTCACCTGTTGCTCAACAAGTATGAAAATGATTTCTTACATTTCATTAACTTGTAGCTAAGTTTATTATAGTCCCCCTTTTAACAGATTTTGTTTAAGATTTTGTTGTGTAAAATTTTTGTGCCGAGTTTTGTGTAGAAAATTTCAATCTTGTATAAAAAATGCACATAGTTATCTGCAACCCGTGGTTTCTTGTGAAAAATTCCACAATTCCAACTAACAACTCCATATACTTTTCCACTGAATTTTCCATATACTTTTCCACTTTTCCTGAAACACTTTGGGATATGTGAGTACTAGACTAGACCCGTGCAAAAATATTTGTTTACTCCGCAGCAGAAAGAAAATTGTGAAAATTATTCCTCTTCACTTCCAAGGATGAAGCGATCAAATATTAACATTCCTTGTAGAATATTCCACTATAAACATTAGGCAATAGTACTACTTCACAGCAAATGAGAGCCAGTGT